>CM046877.1:72173680-72716821 GCA_025667525.1 Glebionis coronaria | reverse complement strand
GGATAATTGATCAAAATGTAATTTTGATAGATTCATTGTTTTCCCATCTCGATTGGATGTGCAAAAGTTGTTGATATTAATGAATTGGTGATTGGTTGAAAACCTAATTTTGGGGCTTGCTAGAAACCTTAATATTTTTTCGGGATTTGGTGGTCGAAACATGTTTTTTAGTTCTGGGTTAGTAACTTCTATGTTTCAGCCTTGATAGGTTTGTGTTCGTATACGTTATTTGCTTATTATGTTAACTTTTATGTTTCACCTTTGATAGTTTGCTCTTCGTGTATGTTGATTGCTAGACAGAAGAGAGTGTATGAGATGGGCCAATATTATATTAAATTGTTGTTATATTGTTGGCTTATGTTCCTTCAATGCCACTATCTTTGTTTCCGCTATCCATGACGCGCGACGATACGACGGTTGGGTGACGATGGAGGTAAGCTCATTGGCTGGAAAATATGTCGGTTGATGGCGTAAGAGAAAAAAGGGAGGCTTGGTGTGCTGAAATATGTTTGTGGGATATGTGCTTCATATACTTTTTGGTTTATGCTTTACTTTGAAGCTTCCGACCCATTATACATTTATGGTTTGCCCTTGCTTATGATTTTGGCTTTTGCTTTGCACAAGTTTTCTGCGCATGTTTGTGTGCCGTTAAAATCAAAATTGCATATTGATTGATTACTACGTACAAAATATTTTGTTTCCACAATCCATGGCGTTAGACAAAACATTGTAACAGGCTATAATGAGCCTAGGTAGTTCGCTAAAGATGGGATTGACCACCGTTGGCGTGGTGACCTGTTCGGTCGCAGCCATAGCGGGTGTATTCCCTTTACACCGATGGTGTATGAAAAATACCAATCTGACGGGATATGGTTTACCTAAAATATATGTGACGATGTGGTCATGTACGTTTTGGAAGGTTATGAAAGGAGATGATGATAATATTTGACCCTGTATCCCCGGATTTGACCAGATTTTAAATTACGCGTCTCTTGGCGGGGCAAGCTTCGTGGGTTTGCATCCAGAGCGTGTATACCCACATATCTGATTGGTCACTTATCTGATCCTAGAACTACCAAAATAGATTTAATCGAGTTTATTTGTTCATGATTCAAGACAATGTACACTTTATAAAGCCAATCAGTAGGCTCGGGCACGGTTGAGGGCAGGACGTCGTCTACTGTTTGGCTTAAGTTACTTCTCTCTTATTTCAAGCTTTAGTTATTCTATATTATTATAAAGACTCCATCTTTTTTGTTTTGATTATACATATTTTAAGCTTTTTCATGATTTCTATGAAAAATGAAGCGTTCGAGGTAAGTGAACTTTAAATTTTAGCTTTACTGTATATACATTTGGGGGTCTGCGATCAGGTGTTGCGTTGTATCAAGGTGATGCAGCGAAAATGCAACTCCTCAAGCCGAAAGATAACATGTATATACAATAACTTTTTTTATATAATGTGGTGAATTTTCCTTCTAAACTTTAGTAACCGTAGTGCGTGCGATGGGAAAATAGTATATAAAAATTCATTTGTGAGAGAAAGGCAATGTTGGTAGGGATTCGTAATTCGCATATATTATTAATAGGATAATGTTCGAACTTTGTTATGCTTTTGGCTTATGTTCCTTCGATGCCACCGCTTTCTTCTTTGTTGCTGTCTATGACAGCGACGATACGAAGGTTGGGTGGCGATGAAGCTAAGCTCATTGGATGATTTGATCGATCTCCGTCACAAATTATTGATCTACGCGATGGGGATTTGCATATACAGCTGTTCACGTATGTCTTAAATGCTGCCCATGGCGTTGCTGGTGACTCGAAAGACAAAAAAAGGTGTTGATCCCAAACTTAGATCGATTTAGCTTTTTGTATTATCGAGATAAATCAGGTATAATACGTAGAGGAACTTTGTGTATTTAACAATCTAAGTATTATGCAGAATTTAATACTTAGGACAAAGAACAAAGCAACACAAATGATTACCAAAATTTTCTATCGATTAACAAAACATAGTGAACAATGTATGAAAAGCGTTATTTATCATCTAACCCTAAGGCCTCTTTTTATAGACTAAGGAGCCTTGTACAATAAGCTAAGATCAACTATAATAGGAAGATGTACAAAGATAAACATGAAAAATAACTTATTCGACTCAATCTTCCTTAAACTAACAAAAATGTCGATCCCCGGGTTGATCCATGCAATCCCACAGTGGGTGGGAGTCTTCTCTTCAGTGGCTTGCGTCAGTGGCTACACAACTCATGACAGTGGATAGAACAATCTTCATCGATGGATAGAAACCAACTTTCATCGGCTAAGGACTTGATCATTTTATTCCCAACAATCCTTCCCTAAACTTGATATTCACCCTAACTATCAAGTTTATGAATAAAACAAAATATACAGAGAGGATTTTTACAAACATACTTAGCCTTGAGTTTGAGAATGAGTAAATATCAAAAAGTCAACACTCAAATCACTTGTGTAGTTAAATTACAGCTTTGACTTCACCATTTGCTTCAAATGCTCTTGTGACAGTGGATATACTTTGTCCACCAACAAGTATTACGAAAAATTTATTGTGTGAATATGGTAAACTCCACTTGCAGAAAATAATCTCCAATCAAAGCCATCTGAGCTAGCTAAATCCAGCCACACTGGATCATCTTGATCAGGGCCAAACATCCTTCTAAAAGTTGACTAGATCCTGCTTTCTCCAAAAACTGTAGGAACATTGGCACTATACTCTACTAATAACAAATTCCAAATGCTCTCCAGATCTTCCCTATCTATACTACTAAACAGTGATCCAAGGGGAGAAAATAAAATTTTAACTAAAGAATTCCAAAAATTCAAATTAAATTCCTAAAAATATACCTAGGGTTTACAAATCAAAAAAACTTTTTGTAACTTTTTAAATTAATTAATATTTAGTTCTTAAATGGATAAAAGCTATACAATACCATCTTACTTAGCAAAATGTAATGACTTTAAACACTTACAATTTAATCGCTAGACATTACCAATAAACTTTCAAATTGATTATACACTTTACCAATATGGTCCTAAAATGACAATATTACCCTTTTCTTCTTTTACATAATTACAAATAATGCCACATTCACTCTTTCTCACACCATAATCATTAAACGTAGTAGCTAAAGGATGAGTAGCCAAACCCACAATCGTAAAAAAATCGATGAAAATTTACTGACGAAAACGTAAATTTATTACTTTGTTTTACGTTTTTCATCGATTTTTTTACGTTTTCATCAGTATTTTTATGTTTTCGTCAGTAAACTTATGTTTTCGACAGAAAATTTGGGTTTTCGTCTATAAATATACGTTTTAGTTATAAAATTTACGTTTTCGTCAGTAAATTTACGTTTTCGTCAGTAAATTTACGTTTTCGCCAGAAAATTTACGTTTTCGTCAGAAAATTTAAGTTTTCGTCAGAAAATTTACGTTTTCGTTAGTGAATTTACGTTTTCGTCAGTAAATTTTCGTTTTCGTTAGTAAATTTATGTTTTCGTCAGTAAATTTATGTTTTCGTCAGTTAGTTTACGTTTTCGTCAGTAAATTTACGTTTTCGTTAGAAAATTTACGTTTTCGTCAGTAAATTTATGTATTCATCAGTAAATTTTCGTTTTCGTCAGTAATACGTTTTCGTCTGTAAGTTTACGTTTTCGTCAGTAAATTTACGTTTTCGTCAGTAAATTCACGTTTTCGTTAGAAAATTTTCGTTTTCGTCAGTAAATTTAAGTTTTCGTCAGTAAGTTTACGTTTCGTAAGAAAATTTACGTTTTCGTTAGAAAATTTACGTTTTAGTCAGTAAATTTACGTTTTCGTTAGAAAATTTACGTATTCGTCATAAAATTTTCGTTTTCGTCAGTAAATTTACGTTTTCGTCAGAAAACGAAAATTTACTGACGAAAACTTAAATTTTTTACGAAAACGTAAATTTACAGAAGAAAACGTAAATTTACTACGAAAACATAAATTTCCTGACGAAAACGTAAATTTCTGATGAAAAAGTAAATTTACTGACGAAAACGTAAATTTACTAACGAAACGTAAATATACTGACGAAAACGTAAATTTACTGACGAAAACGTAAATTTACTGACGAACATAAATTTTCTGACGAATACGTAAATTTACTAACGAAAACGTAAATTTTCTGACGAAAACGTAAATTTACTGACGAAAACGTAAATTTACTGACGAAAACGAAAATTTTCTGACGAAAACGTAAATTTACTGACGAAAACGTAAAAAAAACTGACGAAAACGTAAATTTTTTGACGAAAACGTAAATTTTTTGACGAAAACGTAAATTTTTTGACAAAAACGTAAATTTTCTGACGAATACGTAAATTTACTGACGAAAACGTAAATTTTATGACGAAAACGTAAATTTACTAAGTAAAACGTAAATTTACTGACGAAAACATAAATTTTCTGACGAAAACGTAAATTTACTGACGAAAACGTAAATTTTCTGACGAATACGTAAATTTACTGACGAAAACGTAAATTTACTGACGAATACGTAAATTTACTGACGAAAACGTAAATTTACTGACGAAAACGTATATTTACTGACGAAAATTTACGTAATTATGTAAAAAAAGAAACTAACCTTTTGGTGGAATGGGTTGAAATTGCCACCTCTTGTAATTATGTAAAAAAGAGAAAAAGGGTAATATCGTCATTTTAGGGTCATATTGGTAAAGTCAATAATCAATTTGAAAGTTCATTGGTAATGTCTAGCGATTAAATTGTAAGTGTTTAAAGTCGGTACATTTTGATAAGTACGATGGTATTTTACAGTTTTTACCCTTTTTAAATGCTAACTAAAGCCCTAAAAAGCAAATAAATTAATAAAAAGCCCAATCAAAGATTTTATAACTTGTAAACCTAAAATATATTTAACTAAAGTTAAAAAGTATTTTTCAAAAAATTTAAACTAATTAATTCTATCTTTTAATGACCAAAAACAAGTTTTAACATAAAATAATCATAAAAAATAAAATAAAAGTGAGAAAAATACAAAACTAATTAGTCTAAAGCAACATAAACTACTGAGAAAAAATGAAAATAAGCTAAAACATAAAAGAATAAGCTCAACAAGATCAAATGATAAGCAGATTTGGTTTGTGTACTAGGAGTGGCTAGTTTTTATGAAGTCAATGGGAAAGGAATTCCCACTGGCAGTGCAATTTTCACAGAAATTGAAAAGGGCTTGATTTCAAGCTTGTTTGGTGGTTTTTTATGGAAACAAAGGCACCCCCACAAGCAGTGGCTTGTGGGGAGTCAAAATGAACAATAAAATAAGCAAGTCCAAGCCAAAAATTAGCCACAATAAGTAATTGTCCAAAAATCACCTCAAAGATTTTTTTAGTGTTATCCGATAACCACTAGAGAACGACAACAGCTTTACCCGATATCATACAGAACTATTGTTGGGTTTCTCGGATACAGTGCACAAAAAGAAAAATAAGTGAAATTAAATAAGCTCTTAAGGCCACAATAAGCTACCAAACTCGGATACCAGATTATGCAGACTTATATTAACCTAGTCTCTATCAAATTACAAGTTTTTATGTTTAAGATCACAAAAACAAGTTTGTGCAAGGTAAAATACTGAGGTCAGTTGTCACCCAAACCTTTTAACCAAGTTATCCAAACACTCCCTTATTTTCAGAAAATGGAGATTTTTCAAAGGTGTTTTCAATTTAACAACAAATTAATGCACAAACTAAACATGAGCAGTTATAAAACATCAATGAACAAGATTGAGTCTAAAAATTACAGCTAACAAGCACCCTACTTAACAAATCACATAGGTAGAAAGCTTTTCACAGGGAGTGGTTCAAGCCTTTACCTTCTATGGTGTACATCCACACCATAGGAATAAGGGCTAATGCCTTATTCTCCTATGAGCTATTGGCTATGAAAGGAGCTGTTGAGTGAAAGCTTATGTACAGAAAAATTGTAATGAAAAAGGAAGAGGTGAGACTACAACAATCAACACCTATATCTTGTCTATAGTACCTGTTGAAAACCACAAGCAAAAGAAACAACACAAGCCCAAGAACCAAGCCCAAAAGCTAACTGTCAGTTAGCTTTTGGGAGAGCTTCTTGAATAGTAAGGGGTGAGTAACAAACAAAACCAAA
This sequence comes from Glebionis coronaria, assembly GCA_025667525.1. Taxonomy (NCBI): domain Eukaryota; kingdom Viridiplantae; phylum Streptophyta; class Magnoliopsida; order Asterales; family Asteraceae; genus Glebionis; species Glebionis coronaria. The sequence goes on along the minus strand of CM046877.1, from coordinate 72,710,638 downwards.
GGAAACTTAACTTTCTAAAAATCTTGGAAAAAGAGTGTTGCACAAGTGAATAAAAAAAGGAGTTAACATAATTAAACCAAACCAAAAATCAAACTTGGTGACTTAGATGTCAACCAATTCACCAGTTTGTTCAAAATTTAGGATCTCAAAAACTAATTGCCATTTATTTTGAACCAAATAATTTTTGATAGAATTATTCTACTTGCAGTAATCTTAAAAGGACTTAAACTAGAACAAGAATAATAAAAGGGACTCAACTCTTTTTACAAAATTTAAAAAACTTAACTTTCATTCATTTTAGAAAAAGGCAATAAAGGCTGGAACAGAAATATGAGCCACAGACGACTTCATATTTATACAGGTCTTAGGAACTATCTAGAAAGCTTTAAAAAAATACATAAAACCCTTGTTGGAAATACGTTTTACGTATTTATGAAGGATCGGTCGCTCCAACGATAATTATGTAATGGGCTCGTGGTCTACTTTATAATGTATAGTCCATATAGCCCACATGTAGGGTGGGCTATATATATACCCCTCCTAGCATGTTAGGAGGGGGTTGGTTAGTTCATTCATTCACATCATTCATTTAATCTAATCACTTTCTCTCTCTACTTTTATTCCCTCTCCTTTCTCTCTCTACAACTAATCTCCTTCTTCCCCATCTCTTCCACCAAATCCATAGATCTAATCCATCCTTTACCAAATCCTTAGAATTCGTAGGCCTTCAATTGGTATCAAGAGCCATGGTTGAATCTTAGGATTTGCTTATTTTTTATCTTTTGATTTGGTGGTAAAAATCCTTTCTTTTCTAATTTTCTATCCATCTTTTCATCATTCAATCAAATTTATTATCAATTTTTATAAATTTTATCAATTTTCATTTTTTATTAGTTTTATTTTTACGTGTGTGGATTTATTTTTTTTATTTTATTTTTATTGTTTTTTTTATAATCAATTTTTTAAATAATCAGTTTTTTTAAAAATTTTCGTATCAATCAGTTTTGTTTTTTGTTTATGGATCTGTAACTCATATCAGTTTTTTATTTTCTTATCAGTTCCTTTTTAATATTTTTTAATCAATTTTTTTTAATCAGTCATTTTTTTTATATAATTTCTTAATCAGTTATCAGTCCAAAGGTTTTTTTTTTCTTGGTCAAAACAGTCCATGTGTCCAATCCAAACAGTCCAAAAATTGTCAAACAGTCCATGAGTCCATTCGTTCTATAAGTTTTTGAGTTTTCTGTTCCTGCGATTCAACTTTCCGAGTAGGCTTACTTTCAGAATAGACAAAAAAAAAAAAAAAAGTTCCGAATAGCTAAAAAAGTTCCGAATAGACTTTCCGAATAGCCAAAAAGTTCCGAATAGCCAAAAAGTTCCGAATAGAAAAAACTTTCCGAATAAGAAATTCTTCCGAATAGGAAAAACTTCCGAATAGACCAACTTTCCGAATGGACAAAGTTTTCCGAATAGAAAAACATTCGGAATAGGTTTTTTAAATTAGACTCTTTCCGAATAGAAGTCCATTCGGAATAAATACTCTCGACAATCTCTCGTAACCGTCACACCTCTCGACAGACCCCTCACCCCCTCGTAACAGACTCACACTCTGGAACCCATCACACGAACAAGACAAAATATCCCCACTCTTTCCCTCGAACCGACTCAAAACCTTTTACAAAAACCAAATCCCATTTTTTTTACACTCTCCCCTCTCGACTGACACCAACTCACCCCTCTCAAACCAACTCACCCCGACTCATCAGACCCACATCAACACAAACACACCCTCTCGTATACCCTGACACCCTCGTCTCATTTTTTCTAACCCACCCTCGAAACCCACATCCGACACACTCACTCTCTCCCATCCAAATCTCACTCCAAACTCAAGTCAACTGCCATCAAACTCTCAACCAACAACTCTCACTACTCTCGTATCCCCACACCCTCACAAACCTACGACCAGACCCTCACACCCTCTTTCACAACACCCTCGACCTCACAACACCCTCTCACATACCCACATACCAACACCCTCTCACCCCAATAACTCTCAAAAACTCAACACCAACGATTTTTTTTTTTTTTTTTTTTTTTTTTTTTTTTTCAAAAACATTTTGACTCAAAACCCAACACCAAAACCTTATATTTTTCAAACAACGATTTTGATTCTAAACAATTGACAAGAAGGACTCTACAGAAGAAGAGAGACTCAATTACAATAACATAAAATTCACCTACCCGAGACCTTGTACAGATCTTGAAGACAAATTAAGCTTGGTTTGTTTTTATTCGAATCAATCGAATACAGCAGCAAGCTTGCCTGGTGTGGGTCTCGATTCATCTTAAATCAAAAGGGATACAAAGATTAATAAGAGTTGGTTTCTGGGTTTCAGCATAGAGAGATTGGGGGCGGTGGTTTTGAAGTTAGGATTGGGAGGACCGCCATTGTTGATAGATTTGTGTGAGAGAGAGATAAATATCTGTGTTTTTGCTTTGTGTGATTTAGTCAAAGAAAGAGAAATAAACGGGCGGATATAACAAAGAATAGCAAGTGGGGCGGTGGACCTTCTATGCTTGGGGCCACGTGTTATGCTTTGACGGAGAAAACAAGACAAAACTGTTCTCATCTATCTGCGTTTTTTTATTTTTATTTTTTATTTTAAGTAATTTTTTTTTTAAACGCAATTTTCAAATTTATTTTACAAAAATATATCCGATTTTTTTTTTTTTTTTATATATAGTTTCAAAAATAAATCAGTTTTTTTTTTTTTTTTTCTATTTTTATATTTTAAAAAAAAATTAGTTTTATTTTTTATTTTTTCTTATTTTATTTTCCATTTTAAAATATCAAAAGTTTATTTTTTTATTTTGTTTAGTTAAATTTATTTTCAATATTTTGTCACGTGTTGGTTTTTGGCAAATCGTATTGAGGCGGGTATTTTAAAAGTGTTAACGTGGAAAAATATTTTCTGGCCGGATTTGAAGTCAAATTTACGAGTGATAGTGACGGGATATATTTTTAGAAATTACGGATTTTTGATCGGGTTTTATTCATAATCTTTTGAGCCGATAACACTTTTTGAGCCGAGTCGTATTGTTCAAACCCGACAACAACAACAGTCACATCATTTTTCCTCGATTACCAATGGAATCGTTAAAATCGACACTTAAAGAGGGAGAATCGCATCAAGTGCAAGCCAACGCTAGGGAAAGTGGTATAACTTCATTTCGAATGCTTCAGTATCATCTAGTTAATCTTTCACGGATTCAAGGAGGGAGCGAATTTGTGACAATCTTTGGACAAGATCGTCATGTATTCATCGACTCAATGTTCACCACTTTGACCGAACTCGCCGAGCAACTCAACCGTGACAACTTTAATCAATCTGCATCGTCACTTGCTTATAAGGATCTTGTGACACAACTCACGCCTTTCCTCCAATTCAATATCATCAAGCCTGAAAGCTCATTGATTTGCCAATCATTTCTTCGAGATACACATACCGAGCTTCAAGTTTTCCGTGATACGATTTTGAAACTCATGTCATCGGTCTCGTCTTCAATTTATGAAAGATCTCGACTTCAGCAAGGGTATGATAATGGAGTGCAAGACTCTTCGATGCAAGAGGAAACTGGTCATACGGTTGACAACTTGGAGCCTAACGATGGCAAGAGCACGGATTCAGAAGGACAACATGATATCAGTGGCACGTCGGGGAATGTTCACGAGATTTCTCTTGATGACACCTTACCCATTTATGACGCAGAGCCTGCAAACATGGTACAATGTAATGTGGTTTATGATGTATATGCTGATGATATGCCGCATTTTGAGGATTCTGCACCTAATTATGACAAACATGGGATGGAAAAGAGTGATAGCAATACCACTTCTGATTCATCCGATGTAAGTCATAATGGGGGAGAGATTGTTCAGAATGCTAAACATCATGATAATTATCCTATAACTCCTTCATTGACTGCTTCTGATTCCAAGATTAAAGAGCTCGAAACGATCGTAGCTCGGCAATCAAAAGATCTTGAGGATGCCAAACTTGAATTTTCTAAGAAAACGGTCAAATTTGAAACATACTTTGAAAAACTTGAAAAATCAAACGTTGTTCTTGAAAGAAAATTGGATCAAACTGTTTTAGATTCTAAAGCTGAAAAGGATAATCTTTTGAAACAAATTCAACTGCTTGAATCTAAGTTGGCATCCCAAGATAACGTGCTCAAAGAGAATGAGAATTTAAAAGCCCAAGTACAGGAAAAGGTTTTTGCTATAGCTGCGTTGAAAAACGAGTTAAGGAAAAGTAAAGGACCTAGTGTGGACACTAAGCTTGAAAAACCATCAATCTTGGGGAAACCGCCTACAAATCAGTTCGTCAGACAACCGATTGTCAGACAACCTACTGCATTTGGATCCGAGCGATCACAATCCTCGAGACCGCGGTTTGCCTCCCAAGTTGATTTGGTTCATCTTTCTAGACCAGACACTCCAGCAACTAGGCCCAATGTGATCACTCCAGCTTTAGCAAGACCAAATCATATGATTGCCTCTAGTTTCCCTAAAAATACCAAGACCACGTCTAGAACTAGTTCAAATGACGATTGCCATAAATCTGGTCTTAGGGAAGCTAAGCAAAAGACACATGTAAGAGATAGCAATGTCAAACCTAGTCAGATGCCTTCTAGATTACTCAACACTGCTAACCATAGCATGCCATCTTCTAGGAGCATCGATCAATCATCTAGGAATTATTCAGACATTAAATATGCTACTTGTAAAACATGTAGAAAATGTGTCTTTACGGCAAATCATGATGCTTGTGTCAAAAAATTACTTGATGAGGTGAACTCCCGTGCTCGAACTAAGTCCCAGTGGATAGCTAAAATCAAACCCTTTGGTAAAGTTTGGCGCCCCACTGGTAGAAATTTCACTCTTGTAGGAAACGAGTGCCCTTTAACTAGGATAGTCTCCGATTCTACTAAGTCTACTAGGGAGGAACTTGCAAAGGATGATACATCACTTAAGCCTGAACTTAAGATTTTCTATAAAAGGAAACGTTTGCCAACTAAGACAAGTGAATCATCCCCTCAGGCCACCTCTGACACAAGTAAAGCCAACTGTGAACCCCCACGTGCTTCTATAATTGATATCCCTAACCCATGTCAAAGCAAGCAAATTCCTAATGAGATTGCAGGTACCAAAGTTGATGTTCCAAAAGAACGAAGCGGTCCAATCGTTGTGTACCGTTCAACTAAGGACACTCTTAGAGTTTGGTTGCTGAAGAAGCAGATATCAGAGAAACAAAAGTCTCAGGGGATTCATGGTTAAGCTGCACAAAGGACTTACAGTTACATTACAGACTGTAACTCGCTCATCAAAGAAAGGAAAGTTTATCGCCGATGATAAACTTATCCTACAAACGAGAAAGTCATTTTTCTCGGGCATGAGCTTATATCAAAAACATTCCAAGTTTTTAAGCTCATGCATTATGACTTACAGTTAAATGTCAGACTGTAACTCGTACTTCAAATAAAGGAAAGTTTATCATTAATGATAAACTTATCCTCATAACGAGAAATTCAGTTTTCTCGGTCATGAGCTTGTATTAAAACATTCGAAGTTTTAAGCTCAGAAAGGAAAGTGTATCTTTTAAATAAGAGAACTTTTCCTCGTAACGAGAAATTCACCTTTCTCGGTCATGAGCTTTCCGTTAAAACAGTCAAAGTTTTCAAGCTCATGAACACGACTTCTAAGTAAATGTCAGCTTAGGACTCGTTCTTCAGATAAAAGGAAAGTTTATCGCCAATGATAAACTTATCCTTAACAACGAGAAGTTTACAACTTCTCGGACTTGAGCTCGTTCCTAAGATATTCCAAATCTTAAGCTCAAGTAATTGGTTTTCAAAACTTTGAACACAATTTTTCAAGAATTTTTCAAAGATTTTTCTAAATCTTTCAAAATTGCGTGTTCAAAAATGTTTTGATAAAAAGAGCATGTCTTCTGGAATCGATAATATTTACGAACCTAGAAATGTCATTCAATAATGACACGGGGTTGTAAATAAAGTTCGAGCAGAAGTTTAAAACATTTAAAACATGCTCCAAATGGTTTGCTATTATTTTAGATAGCAACCCGCTTTTCATAATCAAGTCAAGCATTTCACCGGAAAGCTTTGACTCAACAACGAGAATTAATTTTCTCGGGGACGTGACGAGGTGACCAACATTCGTGAACAAGAACCATGTGCTTCTTTCATATGCTGTTCTCCATTATTCAGGTCCAACCTCGTACATTGCTAATCTTGTGAATTCATTATTATATCTGATCTTTGCACGTAATAAATACCTTACACTTGTGTTTAAAAGGTATTTAATTTACGTTTCAAGTACACCCTCATTAATTTGAGGGGGAGCTTGTTAAAATCATGAAGATAATTGGATTTGCATTTTTCTTCCCAAATTTTCTTAAAATGCTATTAAATCAATTGATATTAAAAACATCGATTGGGTTAATATTTTTAATATGGGGGAGAAAATGTGATTTAATATGGGATATGATCAATCACAAATGGTTTGACTTAACGTGTTAGCTCATCCCGACATGTGCGAAATGTTTTCGAATATCGTAGCATATGTTAAGGGGGAGCAAAATGGATTTGCACTTCAAAATGGATTTCATGGTGACATACACTTACCCAAAACATCTCTTTTCACGACGATGAAGATTGTGGTGACATAAGGATGGTAGGATAGGTTAAAGTCCAATGATTTCTCTAGAACCGGAGGAATCTTCCCAAGGACATTCCATAGCTAGAAATAGTAGTCCTTAGGAAAGATGGAGAAAGATTGTGAACGTAGCTGAATGCCGACCAAGTACTTAAGTTAGCACTGGAACAATCACAAGAAGGTGCTAGTGATGACGTATTGGTAAGCATTGAAGGGGTTGAAGAATGAAAAAGAATTGTAAAGATAAAGGGTGTAAAGAAAGAAGCCCTCCTTACAACTTTAGGCAGAAACCGGGTCAATACATATGCTATTGAGGTCATTTTTGCTAATGATTCTCGGTATTGAAGAAAGACATCATGGACCCAGTGATGCAAGGCACAACCCATCCCAGCTAACTCAGATATCTCTCAAAAGATATTTGTTTTAATCACACGGAGACAACACATTATCTATTGATTTATTCACTCCGAATAAATTGGTATTGAAAAGGTGGCACTCCTCTCCAGCCTCCGATCACTAAAAATCCAAAATGCACGATCGAGTCTAGAGCCATTTGAGATCATCAAATATCTCATTAGGACACACTTTCATAGTTACTTGCTTCTTCACACACTGTGAAAAGTAAGAAAGTTCTTAAGAGTCCTACGCAAAATCTTCATGATCTTGCCTGAACATCCGAGTAATACGAAAGTATTTACAATGAAGATGGAAATCCTTCTTGAGCGAATATCAAAAAGCTCATGGTAGGTGACTTGTGCGATTCTTTATGAATCAAACTTGTGATAACTGGAAAGCAACAGCTGTTTAATTCTTAAATGAATTTAAACACGTTCCAGGCCTCTACGCAATATCTTAGTGATCTTGCCAGAACATTCAGAGTAATACTATTAAGTATTTACAGTGACGAATGGAAATCCTTCTAGTGTTAACATCAAACAACACTTGGTAGGTAACTTGCAAGATTCTATATGAATCAAGCTAGTGACAACTGGAAAGCAACGATGGTGCGGTTCTTAATTGAATTTCACTTGTTCCAGGAACATGAATTGACGGCTTCAAATCATACGGATAATATTATCCAAATGATTCACTCTTTACGTTCGCAGTCAGCTTTGGACGGTCGAGTAAAGAGAACGGGTTTACCCGCGAAATCTTGTCAAGGAGGTTCTTAATTGAAACTACCTGCCACAAGTACGATATTTAATATCGTCCAACGGTCTTCACCGACCGGAGGTAAAATGCTACCGAATTAGAATGAAATGTTCAAGGCCATTTCATCCGTGTATATTGTTTTGTTGCTAACTGTCTTATGCAGCGTAACAAGAAGGTGGCATTGCGGTGTACAATCCAAAAGAAGTCGTCACCACATGCTTGTACTACATACAATTTGTACTTCAACAAATTCAAGAAAGCCCGAAGGTCAAGTCTTCCGCTGTATCAAACTCTGAAGCTTTCAAGAATTTAAAGGTATAAGTATGTGGAACATGAAGTCACGAAGAGGAAAATTTCACAAGTGATATATGCACAAGGTCAAGGCAAGGAAACATGCTCAAGACTAAAGTCAAAGATCACATCAAGCATATTCACAAGAACAAGATCGAAGACTCAAGCATAGATGCTAGGTTTAAGATTTTGTAAAATGGTGTGACCTCCCTTAGGGGGAGATTGTTGGAAATGTGTTTTCCCAAAGAAAGTCTCGGTCACATCATTATTAGCATAGATCACGAGCTATAGAATATTTAGAACTTTGTAACTTGGAGCGACCTCCCTTAGGGGGAGATTGTTGGAAATACGTTTTACGTATTTATGAAGGATCGGTCGCTCCAACGATAATTATGTAATGGGCTCGTGGTCTACTTTATAATGTATAGTCCATATAGCCCACATGTAGGGTGGGCTATATATATACCCCTCCTAGCATGTTAGGAGGGGGTTGGTTAGTTCATTCATTCACATCATTCATTTAATCTAATCACTTTCTCTCTCTACTTTTATTCCCTCTCCTTTCTCTCTCTACACTTCATCTCCTTCTTCCCCATCTACTTCACCAAATCAATAGATCTAATCCATCCATTACCAAATCTTTAGAATCCGTAGGCCTTCAACCCTAATAGCTACATTTTTTTAAATCTGCCCTTGTCTTCAAAATTCAAAAAGTGGTCAACTAGAACCCATGTGATTGATGTGTCTTGCCAGGGTGTTGTGAAAGGATCTTGGGCATTCAACAACTCTTTGGGAGCAAGAAAACTCTATGAACCATTAGATAACCTGTACAGATTCTTTGCTTGCTAAATTTGGACCATCAAGGGGGCAGAGGACATGTGGGGAGGGTCCCATGTGTGAGCTGAAGGAGTTTTTATGGTGAGGTTTGATTAAGGGTATCATTAATCTTAGATCTAGAGTAGTAGGTAGTTTAATTTTGGGTTTATAGAGATTCAGGTGATTAGGGTTCGTGTTCATAGGTGTGTGTGTTTAGTGCGTGTTTAGTGTGTGTTTGATCTGGTTTTGGGTGAAAATATCTATTAACCGCGCATAATATTAATATTATAACAAGTTAAAATTTTCTTTTAATATTAATAAAGGGTTAGTGCTAGGTGACGTCAGATGGGGTTTTGGGCTAGTTGGGTTTCGGGTTAGGAACGGGTAAGGTGGTGTTTGTTGGGCTTATGATGACTTATGGACGGGTTTATGGTGTAATGGGTTTAGAAGTTGGCAAAACACCCCCTGATCTTTGAAATTCTCTTCACAACAAGTTTAAACAGCTTTTATCACAATTCCTTTTGTTATAAACTTTGGAGGAATGACAATTAGGCCCCCCTTTTTTGTGTAACTTTAAACAAGGACTAATTACGCAATAATAGCTTTCTTCAAGTGCTAAGTTTGCATATTCTTGAAATTTTAAGGACCAAACTTGTAATTATGAGATTTACAAGGGTCTAAATTGACAAGTATTTAAACTTGAGGGATCAATCTTGACAATCTTCAAAACTTCAAGGAATTTCTTGGGAAATCAACACTCGGGTCTGGTTCTTTGTGCGGCTTCGCTTCCCGTGTCCGTTTTTGCTTGATTCTTTTGATCTTTTGTTAAATTTACGATATCCAAACCTACAAATACACAATGAACAAATACAAAGGGGTTTTGCACGGTTTTTATTATATTTTGTACATATTAAGCCCGATTTGGACGATAAGACTATGTATAATTGCAGTCTCATCATTATCCGCACCAACAACCATTAATATTTGACCAGTATATGGACCTCTAATAAAAGCTCCATCCAAACCCATAATTTCCATTTGCTCTGAAATATGCTTTCAATGGACCAAGACAAACATAAATTCGTTTAATAACCCTTGAATTAAGGGTTAAATCCGTGTATGTTATAGTTGTATCCGGGTGTTTTTTGCTTTAACTCCATCACGTAATCCCTAAATTTCTTATATTGATCTTCATAATCACCCTGTAATGTATTCATGATGATTTGTTTTGCTAGGGAAACCTTATCCAGTGAAATTTTTATACGCTATTTTTTCGCTAACTGATCTTGTAGAGCGATGTTTGGGATCTTAGGGTTTGATATAAGGATTTTTCTTACCTTTTTAGATAGGAATCTTGCATTACAATTATGAATATCTCTTGTTTGGAGGCATTTATGATCGTCAGCAAATGTTTTGATACTCCAACAAGGATCATTTTAGGTTTTTGATTATTGTAGGGACCATGGGCACATGGGTTTCTCACTGACCTTTTGACCACACAAGTTTGTTTCTGCATTTTGCCCTTCAACTCTAAACTAAAAGGAAAGTTTGAAGGGCTTGCATCATTGGTTGCATCCATCAAACTGGCAGGACTTAATACAATACCAAGACAAACAGCTCCCATCCTAGTTAGATCACACTTCATGACTTTAAACTTTCTCCTGCTCTTGATAGAATACGCTTTTATGTCTTTATGTATCAGTTGTCTGCTTAGATATTCCTTGCCTACGTAGTATTTCACGGTTACCTTCTCCTTTTCGTGGTATTCATTATTGATTTGTTTCAGCCTTGTCTCCATTCTATTAACAAAGGTAATATCATCTGCATCATAACACATATATTCATCAAAGTCAAAATTTTCATCGAGACACAACCAATCCTCCCCCCCCCCCTCATAACCTGATTTTTGTATTTTGAAGGTGTAAATCAAGTCCAAAATCAAAATTGTTCATGTCTACTGTTAGAAATACGTTTTTACGTATTTAGAAAGGATCAGTCACTCCAATGATATTGGGCTCGTGATCCAATATAGCCCATATAGCCCACATGTAGGGTGGGCTATATATACCCCCTCCTAGCATGTTAGGAGGGGTTGGTCATTTGTATTTTACACATTCACTTAATCAACCTTCTCTTTCTCTCCTTTCTCTCTCTACCTTTCTCTCTCTAGCTCTTCACTCCTCTACTTTCTTTAGATCAATAAAACACATCTACAATCCTAAGAAACTAAGGACCTACAAATGGTATCAAGAGCCATGGTTGATTAGGTTGTTGTTGTGTTTGTTCTTCATTGATTTATCTATTTTGATTCAAAATCATTCGATGCAAAATTTTTTTTGTGTTTTTTATGGTTTAATCTTGATACAAATCATCTACATAGTTGTGGTAGTGATTTGGTATTGTTTCTTTGGTTAAAAACGCAAAATTTTATGGTGATTGGATCATTTTTTACCTTAAAATATCAAATTGGTTGGGTTTTATCCGAAAAAAATGGAAAAAAGTGGAATTTGGGAAAATTTTGTACTACTGCGACACTTTTTTCGTCGCAATAGCCTAGGGTTTACATATTGCGACGCTTCTTGAGTTATTGCGACAACTTTTCTTGTGATATTGCGACACAGTTTGGCATATTGCGACAGCTTTGCGACAACTTTGCGACAGTTTTGCGACAGGTGTTGGGATATTGCGATAGATCTGTTACTTTTCAGATTGCGATGGCTACTTTTTCAATATTGTGATAGTCATTTTTTTATCTTTTTATTATTTTTTATTTTTTTATATTGCGACGTATTTTTTTGTCCTTTTACATTGCGATTGTCCCACACTATCTGCCTCAACTTTCAATATCAACATATCTCAAAATCAGTTGTCAATTGTATCTCCACAAATCTCAAAAATGAGTCTCTTCTGACTAAACTTCACACAAAGACTAGACCCTCGACTCGACACACTTCTCACGTCACACCCTTGACTCCCTCAATCAACTCACTCTCGTCTCACCATCTTGACTCTCTCATCCAACAAACTCTCGAAACCACCTTACCACAAACACACTCACCCGACTCCACCAATTGACCCCCATCTCTCACTCGAACTATCATTGACTCACACACCCAGACAACTCGAACATCCAAACAAGACTTTAAAACAACTCAAAACTCAGATTATCAAAACAAACATAAATCAGTCTCACAACATCTAACAACAATTCAAAGTCTAGCCTCGACTCATCTGTCGACCATTTTCATCTAAGACACCTACCCGTGACCTCGATATTGAGATCTAAAAGACGAATTCATCTTGGTTCTTCACTCTTTATGCGTTTCGATTAGTATTGAGCAAAAGATTAATGGTTTGTTTAATATCTGTTTCGAAGTGTATTATATAAGTGTGGTTATTCATTTTTACACATAGTAAACTTTTGTTTCTCTCTCTAGAATTGTGTGAAATCCACCATCTCTCTATCTCTTTCACTCTCTAAAACATAAGCAAGATTTACATATTTCACAAATGGTATCAGAGCAGATGACACAGGAGAAAAATGGTCTTACGGATGACTCAAAGGAGACCGCCTTGGTTAACGATGATAGCAGCGTCATTGCATCACGACAACGTGACTCAAGCATGCATGACGAAGAGCCAATAGTTGAGGTACAATTGAATACTGAATCTCACAATGATCTACATCATGTTGAGAACTCAGAACCCACCTATGACCAACATGGGATGGAAAAAGGTGATTCCACTTCTGATTCATCCGATGTGCGTCATAATGGGGGAGAGAATGATCAAAATGCTAAAAATCATTATATATGCCTTATGACTGCATCATTAACCAACTCTGCTTCTAGGATTGAAGAGCTTGAAATGATTTTAGCTCAGCAATCAAAAGAGCTTGAGGATGCCACACTAGAATTTTCTAAGAGAACTGACAAGTTTGAAACATATTTTGAAACAATTGAAAAGTCAAACGTTGTTCTTGAACGAAAACTGGATCAAACAGTTCTAGATTCTAAAGCTAAAAAGGATAATCTTTTGAAACAAATTAAGTTTCTTGAATCTAAATTGGCATCCCAAGATAACTTGCTCAAAGAGAATGAGATTTTAAAGGCTCAAGTACAGGAAAAGGTCTTTGCTATAGCTTCATTGAAATACGAATTGAGGAAAACTAAAGGAACTAGTGTGGACACTAAGCTTGAAAAACCATCAATCTTGGGGAAACCGCCTACAAATCAGTTCATTCGACAATCGACTGCATTTAGATCCGAGCGATCACAATCCTTGAGACCGCGGTTTGCCTCCCAAGTTGATATGGTTCATCTTTCTAGACCAGTCACTCCACCAACTAGGGCCAATGTAACTAAAACAGCTTTTGCAAGACCTAATCACATGATTTCATCAAGTCTCCCTAGACACAGTCCAAAGAACATGTCTCGAACTAGTTCAAATGACGTTCGCCATACATTTGGTCTAAGGGAAGCTAAGCAAAAGACACAAGTAAGAGATAGGAATTTCAAACCTAGACAGATGCCTTCTAGATTACCCAACACTACTAACCATAGCATGTCAAATCCTAGGAGAATCAATCAATCGTCCAGGAATTCTAGATCTTACTCGGACATTAAATATGCTACTTGTAAAACATGTAGAAAATGTGTCTTTACGGCAAATCATGATTCTTGTATCAAGAAATTACTTAATGAGGTGAACTCCCGTGCTAGACTTAAATCCCAGTGGATAGCTAAAATCAAACCCATTGGTAAAGTTTGGCGCCCCACTGGTAGAAATTTCACTCTTATAGGAAACGAGTGCCCTTTAACTAGGATAGTCTCCGATTCTACTAAGACTACTAGGGAGGAAATTACAAAGGATGATACATCACTTAAGCATGAACTTAAGGTTTTCTATAAAAGGAAACGTTTGCCAACTAAGACAAGTGAATCATCCCCTCAGGCCACCTCTGGCACAAGAAAAGAAAACTTTGAATACCCAAATGGTTCTAAGATAGATATCGCTAACCCATATCAAAGCATGCAAATTCCTAATGAGAATGTAGGTACCAAAGTTGATGTTCCAAAAGAACGAAGCGGTCCAATCGTTGTATACCGTTCAACTAAGGACACTCTTAGAGTATGGTTGCTGAAGAAGCAGATATCGAAAAAACAAGTGTCTCAGGGGATTCATGGCTAAGCTTACCAAAGGACTTATAGTCACATCACAGACTGTAACTCGTTCATCAAAGAAAGGAAAGTTTATCGCCCATGATAAACTTACCTACCAACAAGAAATTAATTTTTCTCGGGCATGAGCTTATATCAAAAACATTCCAAGTTTTTAAGCTCGTGCACAATGGCTCCTCGTTAAATGACAAACGATGACCCGGACTTCAGAGACAGGGAAGTTTATCTACGCAACGATAACTTACCCTCTTAACGAGAAATTAAGTTTTCTTGGACACGAGCTTATCCTAAAACCATTCAAAGGTTTTAAGCTCGTGTATAAGGCTCTTCATTAAATATCAGATGATGACCCGATCTTCAAATAAAGGAAAGTTTATCGCCGATGATAAACTTATCCTCAAAAACGAGAAATTAAATTTTCTCGGACACGAGCTTACTTTAAAACTATTCAACGGTTTTAAGCTCGTGTAAAATGGTTCATTGTTAAATATCAGACGATGAGCCGATCTTCAGAGAAAGGAAAGTTTATCACCGATCATAAACTTATCCTCACAACGAGAAATTAATTTTTCTCGGGCATGAGCTTATGTTAAAAACATTCGAAGTTTTTTAAGCTCATGCACAATGACTTACAGTTAAATATCAGACTGTAACTCGGACTTCAATTTTAGGAGAGCTTATCTTTAAAGATAGCTAATCCTCGTAACGGGAAATTAATTTTTCTCGGTCATGAGCTTGTATTAAAACATTCTAAGTTTTAAGCTCGGAAAGGAAAGTGAATCTTTTAAATAAGAGAACTTTACCTCATAACGAGAAATTCATCTTTCTCGGTCATGAGCTTTACGTTAAAACATTCAAAGTTTTTCAAGCTCATGAAAACGATTTCTAAGTAATTGTCAACTTAGGACTCGTTCTTCAGTTACAAGGAAAGTTTATCACCGATGATAAACTTATCCTTAACAACGGGAAGTTTACAACTTCTCGGACTTGAGCTCGTTTTGTAAGATATTCAACATCTTAAACTCAAGCAATTGGTTTTCAAAACTTTGAACACAGTTTTTCGAGAATTTCTCAAAAGGTTTTTCAAAATCTTTCAAAATTGTGTGTTCAAAAATGTTTTGATAAAAAGAGCATGTCTTCTGGAATCGATAATATTTACGACACTAGAAATGTCATTCAATAATGACACGGGGTTGTAAATAAAGTTCGAGCAGAAGTTCAAATGTTTTAAAACATGCTCAACATGGCTTGCTATTATTTCTGATAGTAACCCGCTTTTCACATTAAAGTCAAGCATTTCACCGGAAAGCTTTGACTCAACAACGGGAATTAATTTTCTCGGGCATGGTTTACTTTATAACCATGTAAGGGATTGTGTTTACGGAATAACACAATCTAACACGAATATATGTACGTGTCAGTGCATTTATTTGTTAAAACAAGAGAAATCTTGTTTTTATGAAGTTATCATCTCCACCAACCGTAGCAATTTACAATTGATATCTACATACTCGACGATGCGACAACTCAAACAGCGAATACAGCTCTTTCAATAGAACACGGGTCAACAATTGAGGGGGAGCAATTGTCCAGCATTCAGAATCCTTGATGCCGAGAGTGCCAAGTTCACATATTGGTGTCAAGACAACGATATCAATCATACGCATGGAGTCAAGAGATAACTTCAGACGTGACGAGGTGACCAACATTCGTGAACAAGAACCATGTGAATCTTTCATATGATGTTCTCCATCATTCAGGTCCAACCTCATAAATCGCTAATCTTGTGAATAAATTATCATATATGATCTTTGCACGTGATAAATACCTTACACTTGTGTTTAAAAGGTATTTTATTTACGTTTCAAGTACACCCTTATTAATTTGAGGGGGAGCTTGTGTAATTTATGAAGATAAGTGGATTTGCATTTTTCTTCCCAAATTTTCTTAAAATGCTATTAAATCAATTGATATTAAAAACATCGTTTGGGTTAATATTTTTAATATGGGGGAGAAAATGTGATTTAATATGGGAAATGACTAATCACAAATGGTTTGACCTAACGTGCTAGCTCATCCCGACATGTGCGAATTTCGGATATCATGGCATATGTTAAGGGGGAGCAAAATGGATTTACACTTCAAAATGGATTTCATGGTGATTTATACTTACCCGCAACCCATTCATTTCATGACGATGAAGATTGTGGTGACATAAGGATGGTAGGATAGGTTAAAGTCCAATGATTCCTCTAGAACCGGAGGAATCTTCCCAAGGACATTCCATAGCTAGAAATAGTAGTCCTTAGGAAAGATGGAGAAAGATTGTGAACGTAGCTGTATGCCGACCAAGTACTTAAGTTAGCACTGGAACAATCACAACAAGGTGCTAGTGATGACGTATTGTTAAGCATTGAAGGGGTTGAAGAATGAAAAAGAATTGTAAAGATAAAGGGTGTAAAGAAAGAAGCCCTCCTTACAACTTAGGCAGAAACCGGGTCAATACATATGCTATTAAGATCATTGTTTAATGATTCTTGATATTGAAGACATACATCATGGACCCAGTGATGCAAGGCACAACCCATCCCAGCTAACTCAGATATCTCTTAAAAGATATTTGTTTTAATCACACGGAGACAACACGTTATCTATTGATTTATTCACTCCGAATAAATTGGTATTGAAATGGTGGCACTCCTCTCCAGCCTCCGATCACTAAAAATACAAAATGTACAATCGAGTCTATAGCCATTTGAGATCATCAAATATCTAATTAGGACACACTTTCATATTTCCTTGCTTCTTCACACACTGTGAAAAGTAAGAAAGATCTTAAGAGTCCTACGCAAAATCTTCATGATCTTGCCTAAACATCCGAGTAATATGAAAGTATTTATAGTGAAGATGGAAATCCTTCTTGAGCAAATATCAAAAAGCTCATGGTAGGTGACTTGTGCGATTCTTTATGAATCAAACTTGTGATAACTGGAAAGCAACAATGGTTTAATTCTTAAGTGAATTTAAACACGTTCTAGGCCTCTACGCAATATCTTAGTGATCTTGCTAGAACACTCAGAGTGATACCTTAGTGTTTACAGTGATGAGTGGAAATCCTTCTAGTGTTAACCTCAAACAGCACTTGGTAGGTAACTTGCAAGATTCTATACGAATCAAGCTCGTGACAACTGGAAAGCAACGATGGTGCAGTTCTTAATTGAATTTCACTTGTTCCAGGAACATAAATTGACGGCTTCAAATCATGCGGATATTATTATCCAAATGATTCACTCTTTATGTTCGCAGTCAGCTTTGGACGGTCGAATAAAGAGAACGGGTGTACCCGCGAAATCTTGTCAAAGAGGTTCTTAATTGAAACTACCTGTCACAAGTACGATATTTTATATCGTCCAACGTTCTTCACCGACCGGAGGTAAAATGCTACCGAATTAGAATGAAATGTTCAAGGCCATTTCATCTGTGTATATGTTTTGTTGCTAACTGTCTTATGCAGCGTAACAAGAAGGTGGCAGTGCGGTGTACAATCCAGAAGAAGTTGTCACCACATGCTTATACTGTATGCACTTAATACTTCAACAAATTCCAGAAAGTCTAAAAGTCAAGTCTTCCGCTGTATCAAACTCTGAAGCTTTCAAGAATTTATAAAAGTATAAGTATGTGGAACATGAAGTCACGAGGAGGCAAATATCACAAGTGATGAATGCACAAGGTCAAAACAAGGACACATGCTCAAGACCAAAGTCAAAGATCTCATCAATCATATTCATAAGAACAAGATCGAAGACTCAAGCATAGTATGCTAGGTTTAAGATTTTGTAAAATGGTGTGACCTCCCTTTGGGGGAGATTGTTGGAAATACGTTTTTCCAAGGAAAGTCTCGGTCACATCATTCTTAGCATAGATCACGAGCTATAGACTATTTAGGACATTGTAAATTGGAGTGACCTCCCTTTGGGGGAGATTGTTGGAAATACGTTTTTACGTATTTAGAAAGGATCGGTCACTCCAATGATATTGGGCTCGTAATCCAATATAGCCCGTATATCCCACATGTAGGGTGGGCTATATATACCCCCTCCTAGCATGTTAGGAGGGGTTGGTCATTTGTATTTTACACGTTCACTTAATCAACCTTCTCTTTCTCTCCTTTCTCTCTCTACCTTTCTCTCTCTAGCTCTTCACTCCTCTACTTTCTTTAGATCAATCAAACACATCTACAATCCTAAGAAACTAAGGACCTACATCTACCTATGGCTCAACGGGGAATGTATATTCTTGTTCAAAATCACTTTCATCGATCTCATTTAAACTGTCTACATCCTCGACATCTTCAACAACCTGTATCCTTATCAACAACCTCTTCATCTACCTCGTCATTTGTAGGCAAGGTCAATACCACCGGTTCATCACACACTTGGAAAAGTTCCTCCATCATGTATACCCTTGCATCCTCGTCGACGGGGTCATCAGCATTCGTTTGTTGGAACATGATTTTTTCTACAATAGCAATATCAGCAAGAACGTGTAGGTCCTACACAGGCTCTAACACACTAATAATACGTGTATTTCTGAATTTAATGTCTTGCAACATTCTTGTTAAATCCATTGACCCCGTTGATGATTGAGTTTCATTATATCCGAAACAACTCATGTTAACATCATCTTGACAACCTAGGGATGCACACGGATTGAACACTTCATCTTGCGTATCCATATCAAAAGTTGCTAAACCATTTATATTTGTGATGGCGTATAGCATGGATACGGCCCATTGGGCCTAAAACCATACACCAAACCTTGGACCTAGACCAAAGTACACAAAAGCCCACCCACGGTGGCAAAAGCTCTAGGCGTGTCCGCTTCCGGAGAGTAGAGAATGACCGGACATACTTATGTCAGAAACCCCTACGGATAAACCTTCTAAAGAATAACCCGCAGGGCACGATTAGACCACAAACAGATAAATGGTCCTTTGGACCAAAAAGGCCCATTCCAAAGTACTATCCGAGAAACAGGGAAAAGCCCAGTACTTTCCTCTATAAATAGTACCCATTTTCACTCCAAACGAGGTACGATTTTCTCACTCATCTTTACACACATATATCTTGGACGATATGAATACTTACTCTCACGCTGGAGTCTAATCGTGGGGTCCGCCCCCACGGCAAGGAGTAACGATGTTACTTTACGTGTGTAGGAAATCGTCAACAATATCTCTTGATAGTACAAGATCTCTTAATGACGTGAGACATCTAAGAACCTGTTAGCCTTAAAATGTGAGCGACTAACGGAATTACAATAGTTTCATAGCCGGGACTTGCAGGGACTAATATTGTCACATGTAAGTAGTTCAAGTCCTGACCTATATATACCCATCCCTACTTCCATGGAGGGGTGAGGTTCTTCATTTACTTGTTTTCCTTTATCTCACTAGAAATAAACTCTTTGTTTCTAGTATCTCTTGTTTCTCTCTCTACCATGGCTAAACACCACTTCTATCCTCCCCGACCTCCGGATCCAAACTCGTGTTATTGGTGAATCACAAATTAACAATTGGCATCCGAGCTAATCGGGGGTGTTATATGTTTTTTATTTGTGTTTATGTTAGAGTTTATGTTTGATTCGATCTCGGTTTGAATTCTTTATCAATCTCTAAATCTGTCAAATCTTTTGTGTCATTTGTCTTATCTGACTTTTCGTATATCAGTTATCCTTTGTATCTCGATTATTGGTCCTTCATTATCATTTTTTAAGTTTTCGTTGTCATTTTTTTCATCTCGAATATTGTTTCTTTATCATTTTGTTGGTAAAAGGACAAGGAAACTTATCATATCCATTTATTTTGGGAAAAAGGACAAAATATCCAAGATCCATTTTTCGGCTGTAAAACCCTTTTGCGATGGTAACATTGCGATGGTAACATGGCGATGGTAACATTGCGATGGTAATATTGTGATGGTAACATTGCGATGGTAACATTGCGATGGGGTGTCTGGGCTCATTGCGACGATGAATTTCATACATTGCGGTGGGGTATTTTTGATACATTGCGATGGCGTGTTTGACTTATTCCGATGGAGGTTCGTATTATTGCGATGGAAGCACAACATTGCGATGGAGTGTTTTAAAAACATTGCGATGGGATTTCTGTTTGACTCATTGCGATGGGTGAGCATGTAAACATTGCGATGGTGTTGTTTTGGAAATTATTACGATGTGATTCTAAACATTGCGACATGGTACTTCACACAACATTGCGATGACTCACCCAAAACCTTTCAACATCTCAGCCTTTTCACTCCAACAATCAACTTCTATAAACTAATCCTATCCCATCGACACCTTCAACCCTTCACATCTAGACTCGAATCATACCAACAAAAGATCTCAGATATGGTACTTCAAAATCAAATGAACCTTTCTTTATTTATACCATTCGTATCTTCACTGATCTAGACCAAGAACAACAAAAAAACCTTCTATTGATTTTCAAAAAACAAATAAAGAAGATCTGTAACAAGCATGCATGTTACGATCGGTCTTTATTTCGATTCAACACCAATTACGAAATCAGATTCAAAACATCTTATCTAACACAAACCTACCCGAGACCCATTTAAAGATCTTGAAGACCCACAACCATGGTTGTCTTTCTGGATTAGAGCTTCAACAGCAGATAACATATTCAAGGGAAACTAGGGACTATGTTTTGATATTAGAAAGATTGATGGAGATTGATGGAGGTTATTGGTTTGGATGATATGAGATGAGAAGGACAGATGTGGATTTTTGGGATTGAATATAATGTGCGGCTGATGAAAAGTGGGATTAGGGATCTATGAGAATTTTTAGGGTTAAGTGGGATAATGGCTCCTTTATACCCAAAAATTTGGTATATAACCTTGGTAAAAGTTTTGGGTTGGCTGATTATAGTTTCTAAGTGGACCAACACATTCCCACATGTGTTCACATTACACAACTCATGTCGTTTTGCTGGTACTTCTGAAAATTGATATTGGGCCACATGCTATAATATTTTAGGATATACATATGCAGTTTGTCCGTCAATTGTTATTGATGGATCTTATCGAATATATGGTGATGATGGATCTTAACGAATATATGGTCTTGTCATATATAGTTGGGTATATGACGGATTTGGGCTTCAAAGATAAGTTAGCTAGACGACGTTGATGACTTATCAATTTTTAGTCATCGTTGGTTTTCTAGTTAATGGCACTCAAACAAACATAACAAACACACATGACAAAACCAAACAAACACCAAAACAATCCTTTAAGATTCACTGAATTTGTCAAAACGGCTAGAATTCGTACAAAGAATGTCAAGTGATTACGAAGTGGATTTGGTATTTTTTATTTGAATTTGAAGTGGAATTTCACGAAGGCGTCTACTTAATTCATCATCGAGCCTTCTCACCCCCTCTATCGATTGATGATTCGCTTGCGCGTTTATGATTGAGACTTGATTTATCTAGTTTCCAATGTCAAGGGGTGGATGGTCGAAGACATAGACAACTATCACTTAAGAAGTTACGTTGTAGTGCTCAGTGTCACACACACCTGTAGTTGTGGGGTATTTTAAGAGGCGTTTTACATCTTATACTTCTCTCTTCTTTTATGTATAAGGTACTAAGAGAAGTTTCTCTGCACCGTTCGTCAATAAACAAAAGTGCTAAGCGTAAGTAACAAATTTAGGGGATTTTACTTCAGTTTCAAGTTTGGAATATCATGTTTACTTCATCAGCGGTCACTATAGATAGCCGAAAGAATACGAGGTTGGTAAGTTTAGCCAGAGAGTACAAGAGTAGAGATGTGATCAGCAAATAATTCTCACGAGTAACTTGAGCTACAGAATGTCAACAAAGGTACTTCATTGTCTAAGTAAATCTTTCATAGGTTCTCGATCTTTCTCAACTATGAAGATTTCTGCTTTAGACACGAACATCTCGCGATTCTGATTGTACACGTCAGATGATGCTTCCGAGAGTTCGTAACCATCATGGGGGAAGAACGTGTATTTTGGGGTACTTAGTTCAACTTCCAGGGGGAAATATTTTACAAGCGTGAGAAGATTTGTTGCTGATTTCTTGCATGTTCCCCCAAACACATAATCATGAAGACCAAAAATGTCAAGGTAGTAGTTACTTGGTGTGGTTTGCTTCTTCTTCAACAAAATTCTGTTGTGCAATTTAATTGTCAAAGATAGAAGATTGCTCAAGCTACAGGTCCTGCTCAAGACATGGATATTGGTTTGGGGGGAAGCTGATTCAGAAGCTTCGTCAATAAGAAGTCTATAAAGAAAGCTTTTCAAGAAATGTAGTATTAATTGGGGGAAGTTAATCCAGTTCATACATGATACAATGGTTCCTCAACAAGCAAAGACAAAGAGGATTCAAACTGAGGTACAAGTTTTTCTAGAAGACTTGAAGACAACGACGTCATCCTCAGCATTGGAAGCAAACTTAATACTGTCATATTTTTGTTGTATTTGTATTTGTTAGGAACATTGTAAGTAATTCCGTATGTCTCCACATTGGAGGAAGATTGTTAGCCTTAAAATATGAGCGACTAACAGAATTACAATAGTTTCATAGCTGGGACTTGCATGGACTAATATTGTCACATATAAGTAGTTCAAGTCCCGAGCTATATATACCCTCCATACTTCCATGAAGGGTTAGGTTCTTCATTTACTTGTTTTCCTTTCTCTCACTAGAAATAAACTCTTTGTTTCTAGTATCTCTTGTTTCTCTCTCTACCATGGCTAAACACCACTTCTATCCTCCCCGACCTCCGGATCCAAACCCGTGTTATTGGTGAATCACAAATTAACAGAACCTCCCAGCAAGTACTTAAATATACTTTTGAACCCGACCGATCACTGTACTAACAAGTGACACCATCCGTGGAGCCCGGTAGAAATTTGCGTTTCACAAAAATATCGTTCCAAAATGGGCGAATAGGCAAGAGATTCTCCAACACGTGCTACGTCTACGGTGAGAAACACGGGTGTTGAGAAAACAAACAAAGGCGCAGAACACCCTGAAGTAAGAGCGTCCAATGCCACCATCAAGGACTTTTGTGATAAACAATTCGACCAGTTATTACCGGTAATATCCGAGAGGTTTAAAGAAGAAGAACAACGTGAGAAGAAGTTGAAGTCGGTAAAGGCACACCTTACATACGGGGAAAGCTCTAAGATAAGTCGAAAGAGAGATGAACTCTACGACTACTCTAAGTTTTCCACTCCGTATCCTAACAAAAGGCGAAGCAATGAGAAGCATACATCCCCTGACAGAGGGGAGAGCCACAGTTATAGCCGGAATACTACCCCACGAACCCGACACAACTCTACCAGTCGGAGCAAGAGGGATTCCCCTCTCAGAGATCGAAACGACGAGGCTACCTCGCGATGGAACTCGATCAATGATGAACGAAAGAGTAGAGGGGGAGGACCGAAAAGATAAAAAAGGTTCACCCAGAACCGTGCTCAAGCCTGGTTATGCAAATATGTTGACCCGTTCACGTCCCGCATTAGAAACTTTGATTTCCCAAGAAAAATCTGCATGCCGAGTTAGGTAAAAACATGTGAAGGATCAAGGGACCCGTAAGATCACGTGAAAATCTTCCAAGCGTCAACAAAAGTGGAAAGTGGGTCATGCCCACATGGTACCACATGTTCAATTCCACCCTGACTGGCAACGCCCGAGTATGGTTCGACGACCTGCCAGCGGAAACGATCGATAGTTATAATGACTTAAAAACAACATTCTTGTCTAATTATCTCTAGGAGAAGAAATGCATCAAAGACCCTATAGAACTTCATCACATCAAACAGAAAGAAGGAGAATCCACAGAGGAATTCATGAAACGTTTCAAAATCAAAGTCAGACATGTTAAAGCGAACCCCGAATGCATGAAAATATCTAGATTCATGCACAGTATCACACACCCTTGGTTGATCAATAGTCTACATGAAAATATCCCAAAGACAATGGATGAAGCGATGAAAGAAACTATATCCTTTCTCAGAGGAGATGTTGCAGTCGCACACTAATTCAAGAAAAAAAGAGGCCCCACATGGAAACATGAAGGAAACAAAAAGCCACACTTCGATAGAAGGCCAGATTTCCGCAACAACACGAGATCATATAGGTGGAAGAATGACAAATTCACACTGCTAAAAACACCAAAAGAAATCCTAGCCCTAGAAATGGG
Organism: Glebionis coronaria; assembly: GCA_025667525.1. Taxonomy (NCBI): domain Eukaryota; kingdom Viridiplantae; phylum Streptophyta; class Magnoliopsida; order Asterales; family Asteraceae; genus Glebionis; species Glebionis coronaria. The sequence continues at coordinate 72,686,195 of CM046877.1, read as the reverse complement.
AAAATTCAGACCCCCCCCCCCCCCCATGAACACAATGGGAGAAAAAATAGACCCAAGCAAATTCTATGAACACCATGGAGATATTGGGCACAATACTGACGAATGCCAACACCTGAAAAGGTAGATTGATGAATTGGCCAGAAATGGCAAGTTAACACAATGGGTAAAAGAGATGAAAAATAGCGGCGGGACTGATCAACAAAAAATGATCAGAAAAACGGATAGAACAGCAAAGGACAAGGCCCCGACAATACTAATGGTATGATCCTGGCAAAGGACCGTAAGAAGATAAGTAATAAAAAACTTTTCCTCAGAGGCAGAAATATCCTTCCCAACGCTGAGAGAAACAGAAGCCGAAGAAAAGCCCATAGTCATAGAAGCAGAAATCAGAGGCCGCCATATACATAGAGTATATGTAGATGGGGGATCGGTTTTCAAAATCATGTATGAACATTGCTTCAATCACCTTGAACCTAAAACTAGAAAAATGATGACTCTTGCAACATCTTCCTTGGTAGGGCTCAATGGCGAAGTCATATGGCCACTAGGGCTAATACAGTTACATGTACACATAGGGGATTAAGAACACCGCATAGAGACGAAAATTGACTTCATGATCATAAAGTCGCATTCACCATACAACATCATCCTCGGTAGACCTGGCTTCCACCAATTGAAAGCAGTTCCATCTACAACACATGGAATGATAAAGCTCCCCGTAGAAGGAGGTATACTCACACTCTACAGCGGAGTGACCATACCACTACAATGTGCAACGGTCAACAAAATACCTGAAGATCGACCAGCACACCCAATACTGGAAGAAATTATAAAGATAGCAATACACCCCAATACCCAGACCAAACGATAACGATAAGAGGAAAATTATCAGAGAAATAGAAAAAGGGCCTACGTGATCTATTAGAAGATAATCTAGACGTATTTGCATGGGAGCCTAAAGATATGACAGGCGTCCCAAGATATATAGCGGAACACAACCTAAATATCAGAGAAGGATACCCACCAATAAGACAAAAAAGAAAGGGCCCGTTACCAGAAAAAAACAAAGCCATACTTGATGAAGTAACGAAATTGGTAGAAGCAGGGATAATGCGACATGTCATTCGCCACAGCTGGATAGCCGACCCGGTAGTGGTAAAAAAGCATGACGAAAGTTGGCGAATGTGTGTGGATTTCACAGACCTCAACAAAGCATTCTCCAAGATTGCTACCCACTCCCAGAGATCGATTGGAAAATAAAATATCTATGTGGGTACCCCTTCAAATGCTTCCTGGACGCCTACAAAGGATACCGCCAAATACAAATGGCGGAGGAAGATGAAGATAAAACAACATTCATCACAAGCCAAGGCGCCTTTTGTTACACAAAAATGCCATTCGGGTTAAAAATGCCGGAGCAACCTACCAACGCCTGGTAGATAAAACTTTTGAGATGCAAGTGGGCCACAACCTAGAGGTCTACGTAGACGACCTAGTAATAAAAGTCACACAGAAGAAGAAATCTTAAGAGACATAGAAGAAACGTTCAAATCACTACGAGAAATAAACATGAAACTTAAGAAATGCACGTTTGGAGTCGAAGAAGGAGAATTCTTAGGCCACATAATAACAACAAAAGGAATCAGAGCCTGCCGAGAAAAAACAGACACGGTAGTGACATTACCCCCACCCTGAAGCGTCAAAGATGTTCAGAAACTGAACGGAAAGCTAGAAGGCCTAAGCAGGTTTATGTCAAAATCAACAGAAAAATCACTACCACTCTTCAAAACGCTCAAGGGGTGCACAAAAAAGAGATATTGCTTATGGAAAAGGGCAGCAGATCAAGCATTTAAAGAAATCAAAGACAAGTAGTAAACCTACCAATGCTCACATCTCCTATCCCAAAAGAAGAGCTCACAATATACCTGTTCACCTTTAAAGAAGCAATAAGTGCGGTGCTGATAGCAGAAAGGAAATACAGACAAATGTTGGTTTACTTTGTAAGTCGAGCACTCCGTGGGCCGGAAATCAACTACACAACAGTAGAAAAACTAGTATTAACTTTAGTCCATGCGACCAAGAGGTTAAAAAGATATTTCCAAGCACACAGAGTAGAAGTAATAACAAACCACCCAATTAAACAAATATTGACCAGCCCCGAGTCAGGAGGACGAATACAAAAATGGAACGTTGCCCTAAGTGCATACAACATCCACTATAGACCTCGAACAACCATCAAAGGACAATTCCCCAAAGAATTTCTATTGGAAAAACCACCGGAGGAAGAGCACAGGGATGAAACACATAACAATCTGACAAAAATGTGGGTGTTGCATACGGACGGGTCGTCATGCGTCGAAGGCTCGGGAGCGGGACTCATCTTGACAATCCCAGAGGGAGCAGAATTCACATACGCCTTGATATTCTAGTTCCAAACATCGAATAACGAAGTAGAATACGAAGCACTACTGGCTGGACTAAAAATAGCGAAAGAAATGGGAGTCAAAAACCTGCAAGAAAATATAGACTCGAAGCTGGTAGGAAAGCAGATAAATGGCCTCTACACAACCAAAGGGAAAAACATGAAGAAGTACCGGTAAAAAATAAGAGAAATGGCTGAGGACTTCCAAAACCTCTCGGTACAACAAGTACCAAGAGCAGAAAATAAGAAAGCGAACGCCCTCAGCAAAATCGCTTCAACAAGCTACCCACACCTAGCCAAGAAAGTACTAATATAAACACTAACCAAAAGATCAACAGAGGAAAGGGAGACCCTGTCAGTAGCCACAGAAGAAACAGAAAACTAGCTGACTCCGATATACAACTTCTTATCTAAGGGCACGACCCCACCAGACGAAACAGCGACAAGGGAGATCAAGATCAGGGCAAGACACTACGCAGTTATAGAAGGAAGCTTATACAAAAAGTCCTTCCTTAGACCATGGCTACATTGTGTTGGACCAGTGCAGGCAAAAACATAACAAAAGAAGTCCACGAAGGAACGTGCAGCAAACACTATGGAACCACGTCGGTAGTAGCAAAGATGATACGGTCAGGACACTACTGGCCGACGATGCACAAAGATACAAGGGAAACTATAACAGAATGCCAACAATGCCAAGAGTACAAGCCAACATAGAAATACCCGCAAACGGATTACGCACAGGAAGTATCTCCATGTCCATTTCACTAACGTAGCATAGACATAACTGGACCCTTCGAGGAGGTAAACGGAATAGGAAAGTTCTTAATTATCGCCATTGACCACTTCACAAATTGGATAGAGGCAAAACCAATGATGAGACTGCAATTATACATAGTCTCATCGTCCAAAATCGGGCTTAAAGCGCTTAAAATATCATTAAAATACCCAAAAATATGCTTGTGTTTGTTCATTGTGTATTTTAGGTACGGATATCATGAAATCAACAAAAGATCACAAGAATTAAGCAAAAACGAACACGGAAAACGAAGCCGCACAAAGAACCGGACCTGAATCATGATTTTCCTATAAAGTCCTTGAAGTTTTGAAGATTAGCAAGAATGGTCCTTTATCTTTTGAAGACTTGTCATATTATACCTTTGCAAAACTTAGTTATTGCATTTGGGTCCCTAATATTTCAAGATATTGCATTAATGGTCCTTGAACAATATCAAAATTACAAGTAAAGCCCTTAGAATATGTTTGGAAAAGTTTTGGTGGTCAAAATGAAAGAAATGAAACTTTCATTATAAAGGGAAGTTGATTTTTGCATGTTTAAACTTAAGTGACAACAAGTTGGGAAGTGGTGGACCATATTTGTCAAACAGCACAACTAATCCCAGCCAACCAATTCACCACCTCATCCTATCCCTCCAATCAGGCACCTCCACCTCACCACCCCACGCCACATCACAATACACCCACAATAATAATAAGTTACTAAACTGATTATAAATTTTTCCCTCTTAAACACATTTTTAAACCTAAACCCTGATTAAACACACACGCAACACACACTTATGAACCCATAAACCCTAATCCAATTAACACCCTTAATCAAAGGGTTTTTCACCCAAGATTTCCAGATCTCTAACTAAGGGTGAGATAACCAAAACCCACACTAAATCCATTCATCCCGTAACCCCCATGTAGACCCCCAGTTTTCCCCTACTTCACCATTTTAGGCAAATATCGAATCTGCATACCAATCTACGTCCCAAATGCTTTTCTTGTTCCGAAACCTTAGAATGAGTGGCCAAGATTAAAGATTCCAGCTGGCATTCAATGTGAAGACTTCAGAGATCACGGATTCATAAGTTGACCAAGAACTTCAAGGGATTTTTAGGGTTTTTATGTATTAGGGTTTATCCCTCCTAGAGCCTTCTATTTAGTAGTATAAAAGGAAGAACAAACTTGTGGTATCTCCTTGTTCCAGATTTTCTCCTTGTAACATTTTTTTTATTTAATGAATTGTTATAGTTTTATCTAAATAAAATTCTTGCAAGAGATATCTGAGTTCTAGTTAGCGTAAAAGATTATTATCTTTGCAATTTAGTTAAGTGGTTTCAAAAGGTTTTGTTTCACAGTTTGGTTTTCAAACGAAAAGTGGTTTCAAAGGATTTCCAGAAATTGGAATCATAGCATAAGGGGAAGTGAAAGTGGGTCCTTGTGTTGTGATTTCAGATTTTTGTCAAGTCTTGTAGTTTACTTTTGGTGTTTTCCAAAGGTTTAGTGGCTTAAAATTTGGTTTTCAAAAGTTGGTTCACATTCTTGGTTATATAAGCTATAAGCTATAAGTTGGCTTAATGAATAAGCCATGCCTATAATCTTATAGGTTTGTTATTAGTTCCCCCTTTTTTCCTTGTTTGGTTTTAACAGGTATTCATTTGAAATATATTGGGTGATGTGTGGAATGTGGTAGTCCAACATCATCATCATCTCTACATACCATCAGCAGCCTCATAATCCTTCACCATAAGCTAGCTTTTAAGCTATAAGGAGAAGGCATCAGCAGCCTTGGTGAGGCGTGGATGTGGGTCCCACATGGTAAAAGCTTGAACCCTCTTTTTGGTTTAAAGTGAAATTTATGTGATATTTTGAGATGAACTGTTTGGATGTTAGGTCAAATGCTTGATTATGTCTATTGGTTGACTTGAAACATGTTAGGATAAGTTAGACTGATTCTGGTAAGGGTTTGAGTATAATCTCTTTGTTAAAAGCTTGTTTACAGAATAAAAGGGGGTGTTTGGATTTGTGTTTTTAGCTAAAATTGGTGACATAAAGGGAAGTTAAAACCAGTCTAGCACACTTCATAGGTTAGTGGTAGTAGGTAGCAACATTTGGTCTTAAGCTTGGTAGGTTAAATTGATATTTGTATGTCCATTTTCTTGGTAAAATAGCATATAGATAATCAGTAGAGTATAGAGGGTTCAATTTTGAGTGTTAAGATTCCAAACTTGTTAGTTAGTTAGATTTTATGGTAGATTAGGCTTGTGTGTTCTTATTCATGCTTATAGTCTGTTAGGGTGCTTGATTTGGCGGATCAAAATCTACCTAGGTACCAATTAGATCAGTCATAAGCACACAGGCCCCCATCTTTGTATCAGTAACTGCATTAGGGTCGTTTGTGTATGATTTTTGTGAGTAGCCTATGATTTTTATTGTTTATTTGACTCCCAACAACCCAACAGGTTGTGGGGGTGCCTTTGGTATCCAGTAAAACTAAAAAACGAACAAGAAATCAAGCATTTAATGCTCAGACCTGTTGAAAGCAATGGGAACCCAAGTTTCCAATGACAAGGTCAATTCTATCCACTGACAAGGTTATTTAATCAAAGTCTGGGTACATTTTTGGATCGATTTAGGCTTTAATCTTGTTAATTTTATTTTGTTTTTGTGTTTTTGTCGTTAGATAATCACCAGGTTTGAGTTTTATAAAAAGAAAAATAAAACAAATTATAAAAAGGACGTGGCCAGGACTCAAACATGCGCCACTCCCCTCGTAACACATGCACATTACCATTTGCCCTTGGGACTTTTACTGGTAGAACTTTGCAACGTTTTCTATTTAAGGGGTTTGGGTTTTCAGCTTATTAATTCTTTTCGAATTATAATAAGTTGTTTACAGCTTATTAGTGAGGCTTATCACCTGTTTGGTATTTTTCCCTTGTTCTTTATTCTTTTTAGGACTTTTTCGTTTAAATAGTTTATTTTTCACGTCTTTTATTTATTTTTTATTATTATTTTTATTCCCGTATTTTAGAAATTAGTTTAAAATAGAATAAGTTAGTTTAAAAATTTATAAAAATAGTTTTTAGTTTTTAATTAATATCTTTTAGGTTTACAACTAGTAAAATTTCCATTTTAACTTATTTTTAACTTTATTTAATTTTAGGGTTTTTATTAAACTTTAAAAATTAATTTAAAATTATTTAAAAGGTTTTGGACTTTTTGGTTTTCATATTTGTTTTATTTGTATTTTTGTTAGTCTAAATTTAAAATTTGGGTTAGAGCATTTTAGGTTTTTGTCGAGTTTTACGATTTCGCGTATTCTACGTCGTAGCATAGCTTTTAGCGTACATCGTTTTTAATTTTGTCCTTTTCTCATCTAAAAATGACACTAATCCAAACTTGATTTTATTTTGGCATCTAATACACACATGTTGTCCCTAATATAATGATTGTAATACACGAATTAAAGAAAGAAAGGTAAATATGAGAAGAATTCTCGAGAGAGAAGGTAGTGAGAGAAAGTAGAGAGAAAATGGTTGGAACTAGGTGAATGTTAGATTGAGAAGTAAGAATACAAAATGGACCAACACCCTTCGTAACATGCTAGGAAGGGTATATATAGTCCACCCACATGCGGGCTTCTTTATGGACTATATGGTTTGGGCCGGGCTTTCCTTTTGGGCTTTGGTTACTTATTAATGAACCTTAGCTTAAAGTTAAGCCTGTAATAATACGACTAATATACTACCTATTACAACGTTCTAAAATACGATACATAATAAATATATGACCGAGCATTCTTGTTTGGCTCAATATTTTGAGGCTAACAATCTCCCCCAATGAGAGGTCATAAACCTTGGTCATTTAGGAAATTTGTAGAGATTACTAATCTCGCCATAAGTGAGTCTTGAACGTGTAATCATAGTCTTGTTCCTTCATGCTGTGATCTTTAAGCCTTTGTCGTTGTCTTTCGACTTTGTCTTTAAGCTTGAGATCTTCAAATCATCCTTGACTTGTCTTTGCCATCTTGCGATCTTATGTCTTCATTCACATGCTCACACTATTAATTGTTGAATATGTCTTTAGGCATGAGTATGTGGTTTCTGAATCTTTGACTTTGCTGAGTACACCGTGACGCCACCTTCTCAAGACAAAACATAGACACGGACTGAATGGCTTTGACATTCATCCTAAATCGGTAGCGTTTTACCTTCGGTCGGTGAAGACCGTTATACGATATTAAATACCGTACCTGTGATCAGGTAGATTCAATTAAGAATCTCCTTGACAGGGTTTCGCGGCTATACTAGCCGTTCTCTTTACTCGACCGTCTCAAAGCAAGACTGCGAACATAAAGAGTGAATCAATTGGATAGATATCCGTTTGATTAAAGTCGTCAATTCAAATTCCTGGAACAAGTTTGATTCATTAAGAATCTTACCATTGTTGCTTTCCAGTTGACACAAGTTTGATTCATAAGAATCTCACAAGTCACCTACCGTAGCGCTGTTTGAGGTTGACGCTAGAAGGATTTCCATTCGTCACTGTGAATATTAATGAATATCACTCTGAATGTTCTGGCAAGACCATAAAGATATTGCGTAGAAACCTGAAACGAGTTTGAATCAATTCAGAATCAAACCACTGTTGCTTTTCAGTTTTGCACATGTTCAATTCATAAAGAATCTTGCATATGACCTACCGCAGTGCTGTTTGATGTTAACACTGGAAGGATTTCCACTCATCATTGTGAATACTAAGTAGTATCACTCTGAGTGTTCTAGCAATATCACAAGGATATAGCGTAGGACTCTCTTGATCTTCATCCGTGTGTCCTAACGAGATTTGATTGATCTCTTGGCTCTAGACTCTATTTGTGCACTTTTAGTGGTCGGAGGCTGGAGCAGACGCCACCTATTCAATATCGACTATCTCGGAGTGAGAAAGTCAATAGAAGTCGTGTTGATCTCCGTGAGAATAAAACAAACTTCTTTTGAGAGAAGCCTGAGTAGCTAGGAAAGGGTTGTGCTTCACATCACTGGGTCCATGATGAGTTTGTCTTCATGATGAGTTGACCCGGTTTCTGCGTAAGTTGTATGGAGGGCTTCTTTCTTTAGACCCTTTATCCTTACATTTCTTTTTCATTCTTCAACCCCTTCAATGCTTACCAAGACATCGTTAATAGCACCTTGTTGTGATTGTTCCAGTGCTATCATCAGTACTTAGTCGGCATTCAGCTACGTTCACATTCTACACCATCTTTCCTAAGGACTTCTAATAATCTATTGGATTGTCCCTGGGAAGATCCCTCCGGTTCTGGTTGGATCATAGGACTTAAACCTAACCACCCTTTTGACACCAATAACGTCGTGAATTAAAGATGTTGTGGGTATTTGATCGTAACCATGAAAACCACTTTAAATTCTAACAAAGTGTTTAAAAAACATTTAACACCTTGCTAGTTTTGTCGTTTCAGAAATGCTCCCCCTTCACATGTGCATCGATAATCGAAAATGTTTCGCACATGTAGGTAAGAGTTAAAGTGCTTTAGTCTTATATTAGATCACATTTTAATCACATTTTCTCCCCCTATCTCTAATATATAAAATCTTTTGATATTAGAGATACCAAATTTGATTAAAATATATTTTGAAAAAAATAGTCTTGAAATCTCTGGGAGAAAGATGTGTTAATCTTTTGCATGAAGTTAAAATGCTCCCCCTCAAAAATTGATCCAGTTGAATTGTCATTGTGAGGATATGATCCACATTTTGCTTTTTGAGGATGGGAGTTGTTGAACACACAATTTTTGAAAGATTTTGAATATCATTGAGAAATTCTTGAAAAAAATGTGTTCAACGCTTTTTGAAAAATCCTATTTCTTTTTGTCGAAGAGGTTTTTCTAAAGCATAAACTTGAGTTCATAGACTTTGAATGTCTTGACGAGTCCACTCAAGTGTAAGAAGATTTCTCTTCTTTTGCTGAGGGTAAGAGCACGAAATCGTACACTCCCCCGTGAATATAGAACCGGGTTGCAATCTGAAAGTGATTACAAGCCATTGTGTTGAGCTCAAAACGTTGAATGTTTTGTGACAAGCTCAACCCGTGATAGATTGCTCTACCCGTTGTTTGGAAATATTTGTCCAAAATAGACAATTTCCTTTATTAAAAGAAGAAATGACATGTTTTGAAAAATATTTACAACTTTCATTCGAGCTTTATGTACACACCCGTGTCGTTATTGAGCGACATTTCTAGGCACGTCCATATTATCGATACTGAAAGACATGTCGAGAAGAATATTTTTGGATTTTGAAAGATTTTTAATTTTGTGTTTTGCTTTTATATGTTTTATATTTTTGTATTTTGCTTTTTCAAAGATATTTACAGGTTGATGTTTGATAGATAAATCAAGCAGGCACCTTTGCCAGAATCTCCAGGTCTGCTGGAGTCAAACATCTCATACCAATTTGCCTAACGAGGTACTCAAACCTATCTTTCGACAGAGCTTTCGTAAACAAGTCGGCTAATTGGTAATCCGTTCCAACAAAGTATAATTCAACGATACCTCTTTCAACTTGTTCCTTTATGAAGTGGTATCTGACATCGATGTGCTTCGTGCGGGAATGCTGTACCAGATTGCAGGAGATGGCTATGGCCGACTTAGAGTCACAGTACATAGGTACTTTATCAAAGTGGAAGCCATAATCCGTGAGTTGTGTTCTCATCCAAAGAACTTGAGCACAACACGCAGATAGAGACACATACTCCGCTTCGGTTGATGAAAGTGACGTGTAATCCTGCTTCTTGGAAGACCATCCCACAAGCTTATCTTGACCTAGAAATTGTGCACCACCAGAAGTACTTTTGCGTGTATCAAGACACCCTGCATGATCAGAATCTGAATAGGCCGTTAGAAAGAAACCGATTTCCCTCGGATACCAGAGTCCCAAATGAATGGTATTCTTGAGGTACCGAAAGATCCGTTTAACCTCCTTGAGGTGCTTTTCAGTGGGTCGTGCTTGATAACATGCACAATAACACGTAGCATGTGAAATATCAGGTCTGCTTGCTGTCAAGTACATGAGGGAACCAATCATGGAACGATATCTCGTTTGATCGATGGCATTTCCCTCCAAGTCAACATCTAGCGATGTGGTTGATAATGGTGTCCCAACGGGGTCACATGAAGTCATACCATGCTTTTTGATTATCTTTTGACAATACTTAGCTTGGTTTATAAAGATACCACTTGGGGATTGATGAACTTGACTTCCTAGAAAGAATTTTAGTTCGCCCATCATTGACATTTCAAATTTGCTGTGCATTACTTTTTCAAACCATTTTGAAAGTTTTGGGTTTGTAGACCCGAAAATAATGTCATCAACATAAATTTGCACAAGCAAAATGTCATCCCCATATTTATAAGTGAACAAAGTTAGATCAATGGAACCTTTTGAGAAACCTTTGGATACCAGAAATTTCGAGAGCTCGTCGTACCACGCCCTTGGAGCTTGCTTGAGTCCATATAGTGCCTTGTGGAGACGATACACCTTGTCAAGATAATGAGGATTGACAAATCCTTCCGGCTGCGTGACATAGACTTCTTCCTTCAAAGGACCGTTAAGAAACGCCGTCTTTACGTCCATTTGATAGACAGTGAATCCCTTATGTGCAGCATAAGCAAGGAAAATCCTGACCGCTTCCATGCGAGCAACTGGTGCAAATGATTCATCAAAATCAATTCCCTCTTTCTGGCCATACCCCTTAGCCACTAGCCTAGCTTTGTTCTTGATGATCGTGTTTTCTTCATCCATCTTGTTTTTCCAGATCCAACGAAGATTTAAAGGAGTCACATTGTATGGTCTGTCAACAAGTTCCCAGACTTTAAGTCTTTCAAATAGTTGAAGTTCATCCGTCATCGATTCAATCCAAGCATGATCAGCCATGGCTTCTTTGATGTTTTTTGGTTCAGCTGTACTCACGGCGAGTGCGAACATACAAACATCGCCATCGTTTCTAGTTGTCGTATTGTACGAACAGGCTGTGAAGGGTTTCCAATTACGTGAACCAAAGGATGATCTCGGGTCCAATGATGTGTTGAAGGATGTCGTTGATAGAACGTATGCATATTTGATGGATCAACATGACGAGTAGAAGACTCTCCAGTTTCGTGTACCGGTGTACCGAATGGGTTGTGAAAATCATCATCGTCAGAGAATGCACCGTCTGCTTGATTTGTGTTCTCTGGAGCAATGACAGTAGTTGTGGATGTTGTAGGCTCGATTGTTGAAGTGATATTCTGATGAGGAAAATCTGCAACAACCCGTGTTGAAGTAGATGAAGTTGTATCCTTTTGTTGACGATGAACGATATCATCATTCTTATCATGAGTGACAACGGAAGACTTCGATGCAACTTGTTTCTCCCCCGTGAAATATTCATCATACATTGGTCCATATAACATTTCCAAATCTTCAAGTGTCGTGTCCACTGTCATATCTGCTCTAGGAACATGTTCAGGAACCAGCTTTGAACTTGATGGTTCATTGTTGTGGTCTTGAGTTCCGAGTTCCGTGCGGTTGTGAACGGAAGTCGTTTGTCGTTGTGGATCGGGACTTAAACTGTTTTGTTCAAGTGCGATTGTGTTGCTTACTTGTGAAACCCCTGAGACACATATTTCTCTGATATTTGTTTCTTCAGCAGCCAAACTCTGAGAGTGTCTTTTCTTGAACAGTATAAATAAGGAAAACCTTTATGTTCTTGTTGAACCTTTACTTGATTACATGCACTTTCATCAGTAGTTTGTATGCTTGCATATTTGTTAGTGATATCTTTGTGAGAACCATGTGGGGGTTCACAGTGAACCTTTGTCGTGCTAGAGGGAAATATTTTTCTAGTAGGAACCCATTTAAGACCAGTTGTTTTGAAGATTCTACCTGTTTGTCTCCACTTAAGACAGGGTCTAGGAAACTTAGCTTTCTCATGCACCGCGAAAGACTTAATTGGAGAAAAACTATTTCCTATAGGGTTCCATTTTTGAGATGCTCTAGATGTTTGGTTCACCTTGTTCAGGACTTTAGTGATGCAATCATCATGAATGGCATTAAACACACATTTGTTACATTTCGTGCAAACAAAGTGCTTAGCATCTGAGAAGGATCTAGTGTTCCTAGGATAGGCTGATTTGTGTACATCATAGAAGGGTCTAGAATTCCTAGATGTGTGATTAGCGCTCCTAGGTTTCGGTTGGGTCCTATCTCTTGCTTGTGTCTTTATCTTAGCATCCTCTAGATAGCTTTTATGACCCGTGTCATTTGAACTTCGCCTAGGCATGTTCTTGTGGCTATTGCTAGAGTTGCTTGAATCATTCATGTGATTGGGTTTTACATAGGCAGAATATCTTAAGGAGTATCTAGATTGTGGAGTGACAGTGTTTGGCAAATTGCTACACATGTCAACTTGGGATGCAAATCTCGAGTTCGATGTTTTGGGTCGTTCAGATTTAAACGCATTCGGTTGTCTAGCAACTGAGCGGTTTCTGAATGGTTGAGTAGGAGGTTTCCCCAAGATAGACTGATTTGCTAACTTAGTATCCACACTATTTCCTTTTAGCTTCCTTAATTCATTTTTCACTGCTGTTAATGCAAAAACCTTTTCCTGAATCTGAGCTTTCAATTGCTCATTTTGTAGAAGTAATTGAGCGACACGTTGTTCTAACTTAATGTTTATATTATCAAATATTTCGTTATCAGCATTCGCGTCATTACTATCTACAGTGTTGATAGGTTGCACAGATATTTCACTTACAGAAGCAGGCGGAGGACTTGGATTTTGAGAAGCCAACTTTGATTCTAACAAATTTATTTGTTTTACAAAATGTTTTTTTTCCGCATTAGAATCTTGAATCTTACGATCCAATTTTTGTTCAAGAACAACGTTTGCTTTTTCAAGTTTTTCAAAATAAGATTCAAATTTGTCATTTTTCTTTAAAAACTCGAGTTTGGCATCCTCAAAATCTTTTGTCTTTTGAGCTAACATAGTTTCAAGCTCATGAATCTTAGAATCAATATATTGATGATCATCACACACAACATTTAATTGTACCTCAGCCATTGGCTCTTCATCATAAATGGGTCTGATATCTGCATCATCGACTGCTGGATCATTCCCTAAGCAGTGGATGGTTTGTTGCTGTTCTGATTCTATCCCGCTGATTTCTGTGATAATCGAACAATCATCCAATGTTTGACCATCATCGACATTGATCTCGTTCGTCTGCATCAGTCTTTCATTCACCCGTCTTTCAACTGGTAGTTTATGACGTGTTCTTTCGGCAATTAACTTCCTTATATCTCTCATGTGTTGAAGAAACGTCTCCTTGAATTCTTGAACTTCTAACCGAGTATATTTAAAGAAGTAATTGTTTGTGAATTCTCGATCATAGTGTACAGACACCTGTGTACCAATGAATTACTGAAACTGATTTTCGAGAACCAAAACGGCATCTATGGATTCAACCTCTTGAAATTCATCATTGGCAAGTTGTTGTTCAAAGTGAGCTGCATTGAGTAACATTGTTCTTGTGAATGTCTCAACATCTTGACCAGTTAGTGACATGAATACCCGTTTGAATCCAAGTTCGACGCGAGTGCCTTTTAAATCTTCATTTGAAATAACTTGAAGGTGTGACTGGAGTGATCTAAAGTGTGTCATGCATCGTTCTTTTGCAACCGACATCTTGGATTTGAGTGCATGCACATCTTGTGTTACGGAATCCATAATGGGTGACACAGTTGATGAATTGACTTTGGATCTTAAGTAGATATGGTGTGATTGGTTTGTGGTTGCAATTTCGAAAATTCTGATTTTTTCCCAGTCTGACAATAAATTCCTCAGTCTGACAAAACGGTAAACTGAAAAATTTGTCTTACCAAATTTTGAAATCAAGTCCGAAATAGCCAAAAACTAATAGGGAAAAATTTTGAAAAATGAAAAATTTTGACTAAAATAAAACCTAAAAATGGCCTAAAAATTTGAATTTTGGTCCGAAAATTTGACTTTTTTTGGTCGAAAATTTTTTCGCATCGCCAAAATTTGAAATCGAAGCATAAATGGCCTAAAAATGGTCTAGGAAAAAATAAATTTTAAAATGGTTTTCCCGCCAAAAAACTCTTTTTTTTAATCTTCGTGTAAACGATATTACGAAACTAGTCTAGATGGTGGCTAAGTCAAAAAAATACTCGAACAAAATTTAGCTGAACAAGTCATCGGAATGTGCATCGGAATGTGCCGTCGGAATGTCCATCGAAATGTGCCATCGGAATGTCCATCGGAATGTTCATCGGAATGTGGCTTAGATCGCAATGCACTGTCAGAATCCCAGATCGCAATGTACTGTCATAATCCCAGATCGCAATGTATACTTGTCGGAATCCCAGATCGCAATGTTCTGATCGGAATATGTTCATATCAGAATGTTCATATCGGAATGTTCAGATCGGAATGTGTCTAAAACAAATTTGGCAGAGTAACGACCCAAAATTCCCTTGAAACCGTCTGAATCCCAGATCGCAATGTACGATCGGAATGTCCAGATCGGAATAAGGTATCGAAATCCTTAGATCGCAAAGTGGAACCAGTTGGTTATTGCGATCAAACCCCTCTTTTGTACTTTCCGATGGTGGTACAAGCTAGAATTTCGGAAAGATGAAAAACAAGAGATTTTCAACTTTTGATCCAAAAAACTTGTGTTTAAGCCAAAAACCAAGATACCCAAGTCACAATGTCACGAATCAAGAAGGTATACGAATCGAAAACACTAAAAAAACAAGAAAAAACTTGAATTCGTGGATGAAAGAAGGATTAAAGCAAATAAATCAAATGAAAACGCAACAACCAATCACAAAACTACCCCATGGTGATTGATACCAATTGTTGTCCCTAATATAATGATTGTAATACACGAATTAAAGAAAGAAAGGTAGATATGAGAAGAATTCTCGAGAGAGAAAGTAGTGAGAGAAAGTAGAGAGAAAATGGTTGGAACTAGGTGAATGTTAGATTGAGAAGTAAGAATACAAAATGGACCAACACCCTTCCTAACATGCTAAGAAGGGTATATATAGCCCACCCACATGCGGGCTTCTTTATGGACTATATGGTTTGGGCCGGGCTTTCCTTTTGGGCTTTGGTTACTTATTAATGAAACTTAGCTTAAAGTTAAGCCCGTAATAATACGACTAATATACTACCTATTACAACGTTCTAAAATACGATACATAATAAACATATAATCGAGCATTCTTGTTTGGCTCAATATTTTGAGGCTAACAACACACCTCATTCGAGAACGAACTCGGAATTTATTCGGTTTCGTGTTTTTCCTAAAACGTGAGATTTAATATTTACCACGATTATACGCTCTTTTTCCTAAAAGACGTATTTTTACTACTATCAAAATGGCGGCGCTGCCGGGGAGGTGTTTTTAGTGCCATATATATCGTGTTTGTGTGAGTAGTGCGTTTTTTCTTTTCATTTATAGAAAGCGTATATAACGTACATACTTGTTTTTATTTTTTCTACTATATTATAGAATATCCAAATAAATCGTGTTTAGTTTTCCTAAATTAAACACACAACAATCATTTTACTATATTGTAGATATACCACTATCGTTTTATCGTTTTCTTTGTGAATAATATTAATATATTGTATATGTATCATAATATATTTACAATATCTCCAAAAGCGTGAAAACGCAACCTTAATTGGGATTTCATCACTAAATTATCTTATTCGAATCTAAAGCAAAAAATAAAGGAAAAATAGATAATTACTTTCGTGAGGGTTAATTTTGATTAACACAAACTATAAGGTGGGTATAAGGCGGTTGTATTTCACGACCTAAGGAAAAAGGCTCTTAAGTGCTTCGCGCCGCCTCGTTTCCCCCGCTTGCTTGTGCGTGTTTTGAGAAAGAGGGCTAATCGAGGGTTTGTCGCCCATTTATTATCTACGTATCATATATATTTTCCTGTTTTCAAGATTAAACCCTCTTGAACGTTTTGGTGTTCCACCAACGTTCTAAAGTCATCGAAGGCGTTCACTTCACGTGATCGTTTTCATTCCTTGAGGCTCATTTAATCGAGAAATTGATTCAGGAGAGATTTGTAGATTTTTGTCTACGTACACACCAAAAAAATCCAAAAAATTAAAAAACAATCAAAAATGAAAAATTTTCTTCTTACCCCTTATCAATTAATTCTTTTCCTAACCCTCTAGTGTTTAATTCTCGTAACACCATTCTCGTTTCGTCATGTTTAACGATGGATATTACTCTTGTCCATATTGTGGAGGTCCGCCCGACGGTGGTAATTGCTTTAATTGCGAGATTTATAGAGGAAGGGAGGGGTATATCTACAACTCTCCACAACGCGACGATGGTTATGGATTTCAATCCAATGACCAAACTCCACAACCGCCTTCGTCTTATTCGTGTGATTTTTGCGGTTTAGAGCACGATTTTGGATTTAGTTGTACGAGTTATAATGACCCCGAACCGAATCCTAATTTCTTTTACCAATCTTCACAATATCCATCGTCATATTCATGTGAGTTTTGTGGGAACCCACCTCATTATGGATACGATTGTCAACCAATGAACCAAAATACTTCGTTCGACAATCAATTCTCTGGTTTTGACCAATCACCTCCACAAAATTTTTTTGATGATTATCTCGGTGCTAGTCGCGTTGACGAGAGATTAAAAGAAATTGAAATGCTTTTTCAACAAATTATGGAGAAAAAGGAACTTTCAATCGTCGAAGTGATCGAGGAAAACATCAAAGATATGGAAGAGGAGAAACGACGAATAAATCAAGAAATAAACGATATCTCTAATGACCTAAGCATTAGGAAATATCGTAGAGAAGAAATAAGTGACGAGTTTAAAAGAGAGTGTGAGATTAAAACGAAACAACTTTTATAAATTTATAATGGTTTAAGCATCGATATTCATCATAAAAGAGAAGAACAAGAAAGAGAGGATCATCTAGCTAATTGTGATCTCACGTCTCCTATTTACGATGACGACGACGATAGCGACATTTTTAATCTCAACCCGTCTTGTGAAACTATTACTCTCATGCTCCCAACGAAACCCGATGCCTCTCTAAGTATGGGGGAGACGAATCTTAGCACTAATCCTAGTGTTGAGATCCCTATTCTAATCCAAAGTGAGCCTACAGTTGTTTTTGATGAGGAGTTAAGTGATTTTGCTCTCGATGAACTTTTCCACGAAGATTCTATCGAGGCAAATTACGATAGTGAGTGTGATACGACTTCATGTGATGATGTCTCTCCCAATGACACTTTGGGTAGAGAATCATTGACTTTTTCGAACCCGCTTTTCGATGATGATTTTTACACTAGTGATGACGAGTCACTACTCGATGAGGATGTTCGTGTCGACGAATTTAAAATCTACGCGAATCCCCTTTTTGAATTTGATGACGTAAATCCTCTCTTTGATGAGACGTTCGAGGACATCGAGAGTGAGGATTCTAAGGATCCAAAACTCGATGAGCCAGATTTGCTAGTCACCCTCCATAAGTCTCATTTGGACGAGCCTTCTCTTTTGACTTGTGATGCTTCCATTCTCGAGGGGTTCACCGATGGACCGCCTCTCGATGAGAATGAGGATTTTCATGAGGCTTTTTCCTTTGAACCGGGAGGAGACTTTGAGACCCCCATTTTTAGTGATTCTCTTTCAATTTTACCTTTGTCTAAAAGTAATCCTACCCACCCTCTCGGTTCTCATGACTACACGTACTTCGAGTACGTTGTAAGAAGTTTTCTTCCTTACAAAACGTATCCTCCGGCTTTGCCTTTATCATTTTCCACCACATGTGAGGATACGATCTTCGATCCCGGTATAGAGGCTTTGCCTTTATTATCGGTTGCTTCTGGGCCTTGATTACATGTAAGTCCCAACAAAAATGACCATACCATGATAATCCCTAAATTATCACATTTATGGGGATTCGAGTCGAGCTCTTGACTCGGTTATAAAAAACGGGGCGCCTCGTGGGGGAGTTCCCATGTTTATCCTTGTACATATTATCGCTTTCGTAGTTAACGTAACAAGGGGACTTGTGCTCTTCAACCGTTGTTTCGTGGTTGTTTGTGATTGTGATTCATTAGGTACATCAACATCATTGAAGCCTCTCATGTTCGTTTTCTGAATCACTCGAGCTTCGATCGTTGCCTTTGGAGATTCTGATATCCGATGATATCCTTTTACGTTCTAACGTTTATCTTATTAGCATAATTCATAAACGGCTTTTAGGTTATTCGTTTTACCCTTTCCATGCTCGAGATTAAGCATTCGACTACGTCTCTAGTATGGGGGTGTTTCACCCCTAGACTCGAAACATTGAGGACAATGTTTAGTTTTAGTATGGGGGTGAGTAGATACTTCACCTTGCTCACGTCAACACGCAAGCCAATATTCATCGTTTTGTTCTCGTTTTGTTGCAAAATAAGGCTAAAAATGGCCAAATTTTAAAAAATTTCGTATTTTTCATAAGTTTTTAAGACACGAATGTAGATTTTCCGATGGTGAGAATAAGAGTAATTTTTTACTCGACCGTGCGTGTTGAGCACTTAGCTTCGATTCCTTAACTTTTTAGGCTAAGTCTCTTTAATGCGGACGAGGGATGATAGAGTTAATTATACGTAATCTTTCACGATCTTATGTGTAGTAATTATTGCTTATTCTCCCCACGCTTTTATAAATAAATTACTAATAAGTATTGATGTAGCGGTCTAGTCTTACTTGTTGGTTTCTAGCTTTTTTAGTAGCGTCCATGTAATTAAATTGGGAAAGCATTTGAGAATCGCCACTGTCACGGTTTTGAAATATTGGCAACCCGAATAATCGAAAGCTTCAACCAATAATAAGATTTCAAGTGCTCACCTAAATCAAGCAAAAATTTGAAGCTCACAAGGCTGAAAAATCTATGCAAAAATTGAAAGTGATTAAGCCTTAATCTTTGAAGCTTTAAATATCCAAAATTCGCTTTTAGCGTGAGGATATACGTCTTTGGCCATAATAAACACCTCATGGCGAGGTTAAATAAAAGGCAAGGCAAGACCGATCCCAAAAGTTGAAGGTAAACCTATGATAAAAAGGCCCATCCGTTAGGGGGCGTATAAAAGTCTTGGTAATAGGTCTCATGTTTAAAACCGTTATAAAACCGTGTTTATCGAATCTCACTTGTTGACTTAATTTTTTGACATCGTTGTCTATTAGGGGAGGTTATTAATTTAATGGTTTTGGTTACACCGTTATGTTTCTATTTTTAGACCTAATCTCTATTCACGCATAAGTCAATGATGTATCCTTGTGATCATTAAGACAAAATAAAATATAAGAGATACCAATTAGGAATAAGGGAGTCTAAGTACGTAATTAACACTCATGAGTAATGATTGTGTTGCTAAATTATAATGACAATGATCTCGTTACACGCTTAGCATGGAATCGAGTGAAAATCGAGGATGACGAACTTATCTCTATGATGCATTCACGTGTTCTTATTCTATGATCCTAAAAGTCACTTAACCGTGATGAAAACAATACATTATGTCTAAAACACATGTAGTTGTTTATTTAAATTTACGTTTTCAATAAATGTCCCATAAAAATGAATTTTGGAAGTGCTATGATACTTAATTCTAGCATTGCGTGAGGGCACGGAAATGGTTTAGTATAGGGGAGTGATGAGACTGCGATTATACATAGTCTCATCGTCCAAAATCGGGCTTTAAACGCTTAAAATATCATTAAAATACCCAAAAATATGCTTGTGTTTGTTCGTTGTGTATTTTAGGTACGGATATCATGAAATCAACAAAAGATCACAAGAATGAAGCAAAAACAAACACGGGAAACAAATTCGCACAAAGAACCGGACCTGAATCATGATTTTCCTATGAAGTCCTTGAAGTTTTGAAGATTGGCAAGAATGGTCCTTCATCTTTTAAAGACTTGTCATATTATACCCTTGCAAACCTGAATTATTGCATTTGGGTCCCTAATATTTCAACATATAGCATTGATGGTCCTTGAAGAATATCAAAATTACAAGTAAAGCCCTTGGAATATGTTTGGAAAAGTTTTGGTGGTCAAAATGAAAGAAATGAAACTTTCATTATAAAGGGAAGCTGATTTTTGCATGTTTAAACTTAAGTGACAACAAGTTGGGAAGTGGGGGACCATATTTGTCAAACATCACAACTAATCCCAGCCAACCAATTCACCACCTCATCGCATCCCCCCCAATCAGGCACCTCCACCTCACCACCCCACGCCACATCACAATCCACCCATAATAAAAATCAGTTATTAAACTGATTATAAACTTTTCCCTCTTAAACACATTTTTAAACCTAAAACTGATTAAACATACACACAAGACACACTTATGAACCCATAAACCCTAATCCAATTAACACCCTTAATCAAAGGGTTTTTCACCCAAGATTTCCAGATCTCTGATTAAGGGTGAGATAACCAAAACCCACACTAAACCCATTCATCCCGTGACCCCCATGTGGACCCCAGTTGTCCACTGCTTCACCATTTTAGGCAAATATCGAATATGCATACCAATCTACGTCCCAAATGCTTTTCTTGTTCCCAAAGTTTAGAATGAGTGGCCAAGATCAAAGATTCCAGCTGGCATTCCATGTGAAGACTTCAGAGATCACGGATTCATAATTTGACCAAGACCTTCAAGGGCTTTTTAGGGTTTTTATGTATTAGGGTTATCCCTCTTAGAAACTTCTATTTAGTAGTATAAAAGGAAGAACCAACTTGTGGTATCTCCTTGTTCCAGATTTTCTCCTTGTAACATTTTTTTTATTTAATGTTTCTAAATAAAATTCTTGCAAGAGATATCTGAGTTCTAGTTTAGTGTAAAAGATTATTTTCTTCGCAATTTAGTTAAGTGGTTTCAAAAGGTTTTGTTTCACAGTTTGGTTTTCAAAAGAAAATTGGTTTCAAAGGATTTCCGGAAATTGGAATCATAGCATACGGGTAAGTGAAAGTGGGTCCTTGTATTGTGATTTCAGATTTTTGTTAAGTCTTGTAGTTTACTTTTGGCGTTTTCCAAAGGTTTAGTGGCTTAAATATTTGGTTTTCAAAAGTTGGTTCACATTCTTGGTTATATAAGCTATAAGCTATAAGCTGGCTTAATCAATAAGCCATGCCTATAATCTTATAGGTTTGTTATCAGTTCACCTTTTTTTTCCTTGTTTGGTTTTAACAAGTATTCATTTGAAGTATATTGGGTGATGTGTGGACTGTGGTAGTCCAGCATCATCATCATCTCTACATACCATCAGCAGCCTCATAATGCTTCACCATAAGCTAGCTTTTAAGCTATAAGGAGAAGGCATCAACAGCCTTGGTGGGGCATGGATGTGGGTCCCATATGGTAAAAGCTTGAACCCTCTTTTTGGTTTAAAGTGAAATTTATGTGATATTTTGAGATGAACTGTTTGGATGTTAGGTCAAATGCTTGATTATGTCTATTGGTTGACTTGAAACATGTTAGGATAAGTTAGACTGATTTTGGTGAGGGTTTGAGTACAATCTCTTTGCTAAAAGCTTGTTTACAGAATAAAAGGGGGTGTTTGGATTTGTGTTTTTAGCTGAAATTGGTGACACAAAGGGAAGTTAAAACCAGTCTAGCACACTTCATAGGTTAGTGGTAGTTGGTAGCAACATTTGGTCTTAAGCTTGGTAGGTTAAACTGATATTTGTATGTCCATTTTCTTGGTAAAATAGCATATAGATAATCAGTAGAGTATAGAGGGTTCATGTTTGAGTGTTAAGATTCCAAACTTGTTAGTTAGTCAGATTTTATGGTAGATTAGACTTGTGTGTTCTTATTCATGCTTATAGTCTGTTAGGGTGCTTGATTTGGCGGATCAAAATCCACCTAGGTACCAATTAGATCAGTCATAAGAACACAGGCCCCCATCTTTGTATCAGTAACTACATTAGGGTCGTTTGTGTATGATTTTTGTGAGTAGCCTGTGATTTTTATTGTTTATTTGACTCCTCAAAACCCAACTGGTTGTGGGGGTGCCTTTGGTATCCAGTAAAACTAAAAAACGAACAAGAAATCAAGCATTTAATGCTCAGACCTGCTGAAAGCAGTGGGAACCCAAGTTTCCACTGACAAGGTCAATTCTATCCACTGACAAGGTTATTTAATCAAAGTCTGGGTACATTTTTGGATAGAATTAGGCTTTAATCTTGTTAATTTTATTTTACTTTTGTGTTTTTGTCGTTAGATAATCACCAGGTTTGAGTTTTATCAAAAGAAAAATAAAAAAAAGTTCTTTATATAAAGGACGTGGCCAGGACTCGAACCTGTGCCACTCCCCTCGCAAAACATGCACATTACCATTCGCCCTTGGGACTTTTACTGGTAGAACTTTGCAACGTTTTCTATTTAAGGGGTTTGGGTTTTCAGCTTATTAATTCTTTTCGAACTATAATAAGCTGTTTACAGCTTATTAGTGAGGCTTATCACATGTTTGGTATGTTTCCCTTGTTCTTTATTCTTTTTAGGTCTTTTTGGTTTATATAGTTTATTTTTCACGTCTTTTATTTATTTTTTATTATTATTTTTATTCCCGTATTTTAGAAATTAGTTTAAAAATAGAATAAGTTAGTTTAAAAATTTATAAAAATAGTTTTTAGTTTTTAATTAATATCTTTTAGGTTTACAACTAGTAAAATTTCCATTTTAACTTATTTTTAACTTTATTTAATTTTTGGGTTTTTATTAAACTTTAAAAATTAACTTAAAATTATTAGAAAGGTTTTGGACTTTTTGGTTTTCATTTTTGTCTTATTTTTATTTTTGTTAGTCTAAATTTAAAATTTGGTTTTTTTAGAGTGATGAGATGGCATTTATACATGATCTCATCGTTCTTTTCGGGCTTTAAATGCATAAAAATGTCATAAAATACCATATATATGCTTGTGTTTGTTTACTTGTGTATTTTAGGTATGGATATCGTGAAAAAAGACAAAAGATCACAAGATACAAGGAAAAACGGACACGAGAAACGAAGCCGTACAATGAACCGGGCCCTAATCATGGAATTTTCAACAAATACCCTTGAAGACTTGAAGACAAACAAGATTGATCCTCAATTATTGAAGAAAAGACACTTAAAACCCTTGTATATTAATAATTACAAGTTTGGTCCCTTAAGTTTGTCAAAATTGCAAAAAGGTCCTTCAACTTTGAAGAAATGACAAGATTGGTCCCTTAACAAAATCAATTTGTCAATTATGGTCCCTCATGAAGATTAAGAAACAAAGAAGACCTTGGAAGATCAACAATGTTCAAAATCAGCCCTTGCAATATTCAAAAGTATCAAAAATAACCCTTGATAACCTTTGTGTGAAGTTTGGTGCCAAAAATGTAAAGTGATGAAACTTATTTGCAAAGGGAACACGTTTTTTAGGGCTGAAATCTTTATTTGCCAAAAAACTCAAAAGAAAAGGACCAAAGGTGTACATTTGAAACGTTTAAATCAAAATTGCGCCAAACAAACTCATTTCCCCCAAAATCGGATCTACAGAGTTACTGTTCACTTTCACCCCACCCAGTTTTCACCTCACTTAATACTTGGGTAAAAACCAATTAACTTTGCCCACGTGTGATTCACACACGCAGGAACCTTTCCCACACCTAAAACCCTCTTCCCACTCACTGTGGACCCTACCCCCAATTCCCCTTTCCACCAATCAGCATACACCTTAGTCCACAAGCATCATGACGTGTCCACAATCAAAGGCTAATGTTTATTGCTTACTCACAACGCAAAAACAAACGTCCAGGATTCAATTTGACACCTCATCACTCAAACACGTCTAAGGGCATTTTGGAGATTTTCTAGTGATTAGGGTTTTGTTTTTAGGATTCTAGAATAGTCTATGAGTAGTATAAAAGGAGACCCAATCTTGTGGTGATCCCTTGTTCCAGTTTTCAAGCTTTGCACTTGTAATTCCTTTTTTATGAAATAAAAGTTTGGTGTTTGAGAAAATCAAGTGTAATTCCTTTTTATTCTTTTAAAAAGTTGTGTGTTGTGTAAAAGCTAAGAAAACTGAGTTCCATATTTAATTTGGTTAAGTAACTTTGAGGTTCAAAGTTATTTAAAAGTTTCTGAAATTGAGATTATTTGGTATAATCTGTTTCAGGTTTTGGTGGTAAGAAGTTTAAGTTTAATTGGTGAAATAGTGTTTATAAAACGTGTTAAGAAGTCTCAAAAGTTTTTGGAAAATTTTTAGAAAGAAAGAAATGAAATCAGAATAAAACATATATTGCATATTATTGTGTTCTTGTTTGATTTGTCTTAAACAGGTTTGAAGGTGTGTTGCTGTTAAAGGATCTGCACCAACCCCAGTTGGTATTGGAGGTGGATTTACATCCACTAGGGCCTTGGATGTAAGGCCCTAAGGTATTCTCTTTTACCTTTGTGAAAATTTCAGAAAAAGTGATTTTCATGTGAATTGTTTGATCTGCTGCTATAAGTGTGTTAAAGCTGTTGGATTTGAGTTCTCTTTGATGAGTATGCATGTTAGTAGTTATATGAATCAGTTTTGCCAAGTTTGTGAGTGTTTTGGTTTGTTAAAAGTGGAAAAGGATTTTTAAAAGGGTGTTTGGATATAAGTTTTAGCAGGGCAAAAGGATTTGATTTGTGTTTTACAAAGGTGTTAGAGCAGTTGAAATAGGTTGAGATAGTTAGAGTGTTAGTTTGTAGTAAGTTTGGATTAAGTTTAGAAGCTAAGTGTGAGACAAAAAAGGAAAAGTGAAGCTCAAATCTGCATAACCACCTTTCTGCTTGATTTTCCTTGTTTTGGTGCTTGAATCTTTGTTATCTGCTTAGTGTTAGGTTAATCTAGGGTTGCTTATTGATTGTGTGCTATTTGGAGATTGTATGTGCAAAATTTGTGGGTTCAAAACTCACTAGTGTGCAAGTAAGTAGCTAAGTAAGCCACCAGACCTGCACAAGTACATCAGCAACTCATATGTGCCTTGTGTGCTTGGTCTGTTGATCATTTTGAGTGCTAAGTGCTTATTTGCTGCTTGATCTTGACTCCTTGTGCTTCTATAAGCACAAGGGTGCCCCCATTGTCCAAAATCATCCACCAAATAAGACAAGCCAAGCCCCTCTTGGCTAAATCCTCAAGCAAACACAAAGCCACAAATCTGCTAAGTGTTTAAGTTGAAACTGGCAACATTTTTTATCTTCATTTGGACTTAATCTTGCATAAAAGGTGAATTGGATTAAGTTTAGAAGTTTGTTAAGGTCACATATTGATTTGAAAAAGAAAAAAAATAAAAAAGAAAATAAAAGCAAAAAGTCACCCGTAGCAGGACTCGAACCCCAGACCTCTCGTTGGAGGAGTAGGGGAACTACCGCTAATCTAGATGCTTTTTTACGTTTAAGTTTGTTTTCAAACTTTATTTAACACGTTTTTCATTCCTAGCTTATTAATATAAGCCGTGGCTTATTTACCATTTTTCCAGCTTATTTGCTTTTTGATTTTGGCTTATTCAATTTTTCTTAGGACCTTTATAGGATTTAAGACTTTTCTAGCTAATTTTTATATTTTTCCCTTTATTAGATTATTTTCTAGAATTTATTTATTATACGTTTTTTATTAAATCATTAAAAAATAGAAAAAAGAGTTTTAATTTTTAGGAAAAATAAATTTTAGCTTTTAAAATAATAATTTGAGGTTTACATCTTGTTTTGGTTTTATAAACTTTTATTTTTAATTTTATATTATTTTAAGGTTTTTTATAAACTTTAAACATTTTTATAAAATTATTAAAAAGGGTTTAGGAACTTTAATTTGTGTTTTTCTCTTAGTTAGAATATTTTAAGATTTTAGAAATTTTTTAGAATTAATTTTAGAAACTTTTTATTTTTAGCATTATTTTAATATTATTTTATTATTAAAAAATCAAAATTTTATTTTTATTTCTTTTTCATTTTTCTTAAGTTCTTTATCATTAATTAGGACCTTTTCCATTTTTAGAATATTTTTATAACTTTTAGATTTATTTTTATAATTATTTTAAGTTTAATTAGTTTTTAATCATTTTAAATCATTTTTAGAGTTTTAAAAATAGTTTTTATAGCTTTTAATTTTTAGAAAATTACTTTTTAGTCTCATAATAATATAAGTTAAGTATTTGTTCAATAAAATCATATTTTAGATATTTTTATTAGTTGTATTTAATTTTAGGGCTTTAATTAGCATTTAAAATTAAATATTTAATTAATAAAAGGTCCTAAAATATCTTTGTTGGATTTTTATCTTTATTTATATTATTTAAGACTTCTTTTATCTTTTGTTTATTTTGCTTTTGGTCTTAGTATAATTTTTAATTTTGGTAATTTTTCACGACTTTACGTTTACATCTTTTTCGTCGTAGTTTAATTTTAACGTATCCGTCTTTTCATCCTCTCATCCCCATTCTTCCAAATATTAATCTCAAATAATTACAAGTTAATTCACACACATATACCTCCTTGGGAAACGAACTTTCTCTCTTTTTAAGTGATTGGGTCATTAGTGTTGATTTTTCCTAAAATCATCACTCGATACTTACCGCTATTTACGCTCTTTTCCTAAAGAGTAGTAAAACACTACAATCATTTTTGGCGCCGCTGCCGGGGAGGTGTGTTGTGCTTTAATTTGGAAGCTTTTGTTTTTGATATTATCCATAATAAGTATTTGTGTTAAGTGGAACTCCCTTAACACGTATTATCGGTTTTCTTGGTTTTTCTTGTACAAATATTATTAATATATTGTATTAAGTATCACAATCAATATACAATATCTCCAAAAGTGTGAAAACACAACCTTAATTGGGATTTGATCTCCTAATTATTGTATTCGAATCTCAAACAAAAATAAAAGGCAAAAATAGATAAATACTTTCGTGAAGCTCGATTTTGAAAAATACAAACTATAAGGTGGGTATAAGGCGGGTATTATAAAATATACCCTAAGGAAAAAGGCTCTTAAGTGCTTCGCGCCGCCTCGTTTCCCCGCTTGCTTGTGAGTATTTTGAGATTGAAGGCTAATCGAGGGTTTTGCCGCCCAAAGTATTAATACATATACTATATTTGCTTGGTTTTCTTTGTGATTAAACCCTCTTGAACAATTTGGTTTTCACCAAAGTTCTAAAGTCATTCGAAGGCGTTCACTCCACGTGATCGTTTTCATTCCTTTGAGGCTTCTTTAATAAAGAGTTTGATTCGAGGAGAGATTTTGTAGATTGTTGTCTACGAAGATACACCAAAATCCAAAAAAAATAAATATCATCAAAAACACAAAAAAATTGAAAATCCACAAAACACCCAAAAGAATCTTCTTTGCTCACCTCCCATTCTTCGTGAAGTTTATGATAACTCGTAATCAAGCAAAACGAGCTCGTAAACGTCTTCAAAAGCAAGCAAATCAAGGATCGTTGATTGTAGAAGAACCTCCAATTGTTGAACCTATTGTAGAACAAGAAGTCGTCATGGCTAATCGTACTATGATGGAGTTGCTACAAGCACCCACCGAGGGTTTTGGAGAGGCTATTGTTATTCCCGCCATCCTTGCGGAGAATTTCGAGATTAAGACGGGTTTAATGTCGATGTTGCAAGCAAATAAATTTAGAGGTCACGAGAAAGACAACCCGCATTACCACATTAGGAATTTCAACCGTCTCACCGCCACTAGCAAATTTAAGGATGTTCCACATGACGCCATTAAGATGATGTTGTTTCCATATTCGTTGGATGGACCCGCAAAAATTTGGCTCGAGAAAGAACCGCCAAATTCGATTTTGACATGGGCCGATCTCGTTTCTAAGTTTGTGAACAAGTTTTTTCCACCATCTAAAACAACACACTTAAAAAATGAGATTTCACGATTTGTGCAACGTAATAATGAAAGTTTTTCAATGGCATGGGAACGCTTTAAAGAGATGTTACATGAATGTCCTCACCATGATTTTTCAGAATTACATCAAGTGGATACTTTTTATAATGGGCTTAATGATCATGAACGAGATTATTTGAACGCCGCCGCGGGTGGTAATTTTTTGTGCAAGACGACAAATGAGGCTTTACAAATCATTGAAAATCGATCTAAGGTTTATAGCCCTCGTAACACACCGAGTGTTGCCAATATGGGTTCGTCATCTTCGTCACAATCGTCTCGTAGCATTAATGCCTTACATGATGAAGCTAATGAGGAAAATCGGTTATTTGATAGATTTGCTAATCTAATGTCCCATTGGAAGGCTCAAGAAGCTTCCAATTCCGCTTCGGTTAAAGCGGTTGCTAAGAGTTGTTTATCTTGTGGAGGAGCTCATGATCTTTCCGAGTGCATTACCGCGGATGGTAACACTTCGAGTGCTTACGTAGCAACGGGAACTTATAACCAAAACGGCCAAGGTTCCCGTCCAAATCAAGCTCCACCAAACCAAAATGTTAACAATTATCGAAACAACAACCAAGGTAATTACCAAGGCAACACACGCAATTACAACAAAGGGAATTATCAAAGTGGGAATGGACAAATCTCTAATCAAAACCAAAACCGTGATTTTCAAAACACTACACAAGGTTTTCAAAATGCTCACACGAAAAATTTGCAAGGAGAATTTTTGGATTATGCAAAAGCAAATGATGCTAAATTTGATAATATGCAACGTGAGATGATTAGCTTAAGATCCGAGTTGAAAAACGAGCTTAAAAATGAACTTGCTAATGAACTTAAAACTCATGCAAATAAAATGGAAGGAAATGTCCAACGTCTTCAACAAAACCAACAAAAGATGGAATTAGGACAACATGAGATTAAGCAAGAGTTATTAAAAGCGGATGCTAGGCAATCAAAATTTGAGGACCGAATGGCTAAGATGTTTGAAGCTATCATGTGCAAGCCCTCTTCTTCGGGTGGTCTTCCTAGTGATACCATTGCAAACCCGAAGGGAGAAATGAAGGTTATTACCACACGAAGTGGTAAAACTTTCAAGGAACCAATCTCTCGTACAAGTACTTCTACGGAGAAGGAAATCGAGAAAGAACCCGAGGTGATGGTTGAAAAGGAGCATATTACAATCCCACGAAGTACCGCTCAAACCACACCTACGGTTGAACCTATACCAATTGTGGAACCCGAGTTTCCAAGGCCGTTGCCTAATGACCAACCCACACCACCTTTACCCTACCCTTCAAGACGAAACAAAGAGAAGTTGCAAGAACGTAACAAACAACAAATCGAGCTTTTTATAAAAATGTTTCAACAAGTGCATTTTGATGTGAGTTTAGCCGACGCGTTGTTATATATGCCTCGTTTCGCTTCTACTTTTAAAAGTATGATGAGCGATAAGGAAAAGCTTTCAAAGCTTGCTAATTGTTCTTCGGTTTATCTTAAACGCATACCAGAAAAAGTTGGTGATCCCGGAAAATTTCTCATTCCTTGTGACATACAAGATATGAAAGAATGCCTCGCCTTGGCCGATCTTGGTGCGAGCATTAATTTGATGCCATTTTCCATTTGGAAATCGCTTTCGCTTCCGGCTCTCATTCCTTCGAACATGTCCATCGAGATGGCCGATCATTCTACGATTATGGCATGTGGAGTAGCCGAAGATGTTTTCATGAAAGTGGGGAAGTTCTACTATCCCGTTGATTTTATAGTAGTTGACATCCCCGCGGATCCTCAAGTTCCTCTAATTTTAGGTCGTTCATTTTTAGACACTTCGAGATCGCTTATCAATGTTCATGCGAGAACTATCACTTTGAGATTCAACAAAGAGGAACTTGTTATAAACGCTACTCAAAACTCGAAACCTTCTCATGTTTATGCAATCGCGACCATCAATCACATTGACATCGTTGATGTGGTTTGCGATGAGTTTTCACAAGAAGTGTTAGGTTTTTCCGATAGCTTGTCAAGTGGCAATCCCACTATTTTGGATCCGATTCTTGCTAATTCCACACCAAATCTCACTCCATTCCAAGGAGGCGATCTCACTTCAAATGAAATCTACAATAAAGATGAGGTGTTGATTAGTGATGATACTTCTATTCCACCATTTCTTTCGCCGATGGAAGTTATGAGTGTTGAACCAAAATCTTCAATCGAGGAACCACCTATCCTCGAATTGAAAGATCTTCCTTCTCACCTTGAATATGCATTCTTGGAAGGTGATGACAAGTTGCCGGTTATTATTGCAAAAGATCTTGCTAATGATGAAAAAACCGCGCTCTTGAAAGTTCTTAAGGCTCACAAAGGGGCAATTGCGTGGAAAATTTCCGACATTAAGGGTATTGACCCAAAATTTTGTACTCACAAGATTTTAATGGAGGAGGACTACAAACCCGCAATTCAAAGTCAAAGAAGGGTGAATCCCAAAATTCACGATGTCATTAAAAAGGAGGTCCTTAAACTCCTTGACGCGGGAATGATTTATCCTATATCCGATAGCCCATGGGTGAGCCCAATCCATTGTGTCCCTAAAAAGGGAGGAATGACCGTTGTGCCTAATGAAAACAACGAGTTAATTCCCACTCGTGTTGTGACCGGTTGGAGGGTGTGTATTGACTACCGAAAGTTAAATGACGCCACTCGTAAAGACCACTTTCCTTTGCCCTTCATGGATCAAATGTTGGAGCGACTTGCGGGAAATGAATTCTATTGCTTTTTAGATGGTTTTTCCGGTTATTTTCAAATCCCTATCGACCCTCGTGATCAAGAGAAGACTACGTTTACGTGTCCTTATGGAACGTTCGCTTATCGTAGGATGCCTTTCGGACTTTGTAATGCACCCGGTACGTTTCAACGATGTATGATGGCGATTTTTCACGATATGATCGAGAAGTCGATGGAAGTGTTTATGGATGACTTCTCGGTGTTTGGTAATTCGTTCACGTCATGTTTATCTAATCTCGAACAAATGTTAAAACGTTGTGAAGAAACCAATCTTGTGCTTAATTGGGAGAAATGTCATTTCATGTGTAAACAAGGAATCGTCTTAGGACATAAGGTGTCGAAGGCGGGGATTGAGGTCGATAAAGCTAAGGTAGACGTCATTGCCAAGTTACCTCATCCCAAAACCGTTAAGGGAGTTCGTAGTTTCCTAGGCCACGCGGGCTTTTATCGTCGTTTCATCAAGGATTTTTCGAAGATTTCTCGTCCTATGACACACCTTCTCGAGAAGGATGCTCCTTTTAACTTTAATGAGGATTGTGTTAAAGCTTTCGAGACTCTAAAAAGGAAACTTACCGAAGCTCCCATTCTTGTTGCTCCTAATTGGGAATTACCCTTTGAAATCATGTGCGATGCAAGTGATTATGCTATAGGGGCCGTCTTAGGGCAACGTTATGACAAGCATTTCCGTCCTATCCACTATGCTAGTAAGACGATGACCGAGGCTCAATTAAAGTACACCACAACGGAAAAGGAATTCCTTGCCGTGGTCTATGCTTTTGAGAAATTCCGACCTTATCTCGTCTTGACTAAAAGCATCGTGTATACCGACCATTCGGCTATCAAGTATCTCTTAGCTAAGCAAGATGCTAAGCCGAGATTGCTTCGTTGGATGCTCCTCCTCCAAGAATTTGATGTCACCGTGCTTGACAAAAAAGGAGCCGAGAATCTAGCGGCCGATCATCTCTCTCGTCTAGAAGATCCTCACAAAGATGTTTTCGAGAACAAGGAAATTACCGAAACATTTCCTCTTGAGACTCTCGGTGTAGTGAATTCTAAAGACACCACCCCATGGTTTGCCGACATTGCAAATTACCATGCGGGCAATTTCATAATCAAGGGTATGACGACACAACAAAAACGAAAATTCTTTCGTGACGTCAAGTTCTATTTTTGGGACGACCCTTATCTCTTTCGGATTTGTGCGGATCAACTCGTTCGACGTTGTGTGTTTGGTGCCGAAGCTTCTAATATCCTTAGAGCTTGTCACGAGGGACCCACGGGTGGTCACCACGGTGCTAATCTCACGGCTAAGAAAGTGTTCGATGCCGGTTTCTTTTGGCCTTCTATCTATCGTGATGCACACGCACTTGTGAAGTCGTGTGATTCGTGCCAACGTCAAGGAAAATCATCTCAACGTGATGAAATGCCGCAAAATATAATTCAAGTGTGTGAGATTTTCGACATATGGGGAATAGACTTTATGGGGCCGTTCCCATCGTCTCATGGCAACAAATATATCCTCGTCGCAGTGGACTACCTTTCTAAGTGGGTGGAAGCTAAGGCTTTGCCTACTAATGATGCTCGTGTGGTAGTGAAGTTTTTGAAGCAACTATTCTCTCGGTTCGGAACCCCTCGTGCTATTATAAGCGATCGTGGAACCCATTTTTTTAATGACCAATTCGAAAAGGTTCTAAAGAAATATGGGGTTACACATCGTCTTTCTACGGCTTATCACCCGCAAACGAGTGGGCAAGTCGAGGTTTCGAACCGAGCTTTGAAGAGGATTTTAGAGAGGTCAATTGGAGAAAACCGTGCTTCATGGTCCGACAAACTTGATGACGCTTTATGGGCCTTTAGGACCGCTTATAAGACACCTATCGGTTGCACTCCTTATAAGTTAGTCTATGGGAAGAATTGTCATTTGCCCATTGAATTGGAGCATAAGGCATATTGGGCCCTTAAGCATGCTAATTTTGACTTGAAGACCGCGGGAGATCACCGGAAAATACAATTGAATGAATTAGATGAATTAAGGGATAATGCTTATGAAAATTCATTAATTTTTAAAGAAAAGACTAAAAAGTTTCATGATTCAAAGATTAAAAACCGGGTTTTTAACGTTGGTGATCAAGTGTTGCTTTTTAACTCTCGTCTTAAGATATTTTCCGGGAAATTGAAATCTCGTTGGTCGGGTCCGTTCACCATTACACAAGTGTTTCCATATGGGACCATTGAGCTAGCTCAAGATGATGGTCTCAATTTCAAGGTGAATGGACATAGGCTTAAGCACTACTTTGGTGGGGAAATTCCTTCAATGGTTGCCCCCGACCAAGACACCTTCCCCAATGATAATTAACATTGAGGGGATCGAGTCGAGCTCATGACTCGGAAATCAAAAACGAGGTGCCTCGTGGGGGAGATCCCATGCTTATCCTTTAGGCTTTATATTCACTAATAAGGGGACTTGTACCCTTTCAACTCGTTGTCTCGTGATTGTTTGTGATTGTGTTATCTAGATCATCATCATCATCTACGATTGAAGACTCTCGTGTTCGTTTACATGAGCCTCCATCGTTCGTTTGAAGAAGTTTTTCACGAATCCATGACATATCCTTTATTGTTCTAACAATTATCTTTTAGCATAATTAATAAACGGCTTTAGATATATTGTTGATCACCCTTTCCATGCTAGA
Source organism: Glebionis coronaria (assembly GCA_025667525.1). Classification (NCBI taxonomy): domain Eukaryota; kingdom Viridiplantae; phylum Streptophyta; class Magnoliopsida; order Asterales; family Asteraceae; genus Glebionis; species Glebionis coronaria. The sequence continues at coordinate 72,652,468 of CM046877.1, read as the reverse complement.
TCCTAAGCATTCGACTCTTCGTCTCTAGTATGGGGGTGCTCCACCTTTAGACTCGAAACATTGAGGACAATGTTTACTTTTAGTATGGGGGGTGAATAGGTACTTGCTTTGCTACGCCCTCACGTTTTCCAACTTTCAATATTTTGTTTTGCTAATAAGGCTAAAAATGGCCAAATTTTAAAATTTTTCTTAGTTTTCATAAGTGTTTTTAAGACACGAATGTATATTTTCCGATGGGTAGAATAAGAGTTAATTTTTGACTTGATGGGCATTTGGAGCCATTTACATTCCTTAACCCGCTCAATTCAAGTTTTGCTAGACTTTTATATTGGGAGCTTTAAAACGCGAAAGTCTTAATTCATACGGGTTAAGAACAAGAACTTTTCGCAAGTTCCTATAATTGATTCTAGAAAGTCACTTATCAAGGGAACTATAAAATGCATTCTCTAAACTTGAAAAAGTCCAAGAAAGTGCAAGATTCTATAGGTGGCTTGAAAACCCAAAACTTTGATTTGATATAGTCTTAATGAAAGCTAATCCAAATTTAGCTTAATTTTGACTTGCATGGCTAAGTATTCACGAGTCTCTTTAATTAGAGGTCTTTATATAGTGAAGAACGAGAAATGATAGAGTTAGACAAGTGATCATGCTAAACGTAGAACATGAAAGTGTTCTTTCAAAAACTCATATGTTTTTAATTGTGGCTTTTTCTTCCCATAAGATCAATGCATTAGGAATAAATCATAATTGCAATAAGTAAGGTCATACGATTTGAAAGGTTACTTAGCCTCTAGCGCAAGATCGTTTAAAAGTTGCTCGGGGTTGAATAGAGTTCATAGCCAAGGCATAACTTATTGAAGCGGGACGCGAATATTGGCGATTATCCAAAAAGGCCCTAACAAGGCATGAGGAGCTCTATTTTTTGCTAAAGATCCAAAGATGATGTGAAGTATCATTATTCCTAAATCAATATGAAGGATCGAGACACACGACGAGAAGCTATTACTCCCCTAAAGAATGGAGAAAGTATATCCAAAAAGACCCTAACAAGGTATGAGGATAAATATATCCAAGTCCGAAAAGGAGGCGGATCGTTGTATATCAAAATCCAAAGTAAAGATTGAAGAAAAATGATGAAGTCGTGGTCCTATATGAAGAATCTCTCAAAAACGTCAAGTGAAGAAATTCCAAAATATGATGAGAAGACCATTATTTCAAGAACGTCTTCCCAAGATTTGAAGTATGAAGTACATGCCAAATATCGGTCCGAGAAAGGTCTCAAATCGTGAAACGAGTTATGCCAAGATATAAACTTAAGGAGACACACGAGAAGCCGTTTTAAAAGATTTTGTCCTTCGGCTAACTATTGATCAAATCGTGCTACTTTGCTTTCGGACTAATAACTACTCAAATAAGTCAATATGAATCACTTGTGATCCATGACAAATAGATAAAAAATGCTAGTAACCCATTTCCTTTTATAATAACTAGGATTGCGGGGAGAAAAAGTATTACACAATTTGGACGTATGAGTAGTGTTAGCATTGTGACTTGTACCAACAATGATCTTGTTTTTGCACTTAGCATGGAATGTATGACAATCAAGGATGACGAAGTTTACTCTAAGGGACATTAACTTGTTTCTATTCTTTGACCCTAAAAGTCACCTTTTGGTGATGAAAATCATACATTATGTCTTTACACATCATCGTAGTATGTTGCAAGTCTTTTACTTTTCAATAAAGGTTAATAAAATTGAACTTTGGTGATGCTTAGATACTTTATTCTAGCATTGCGTGAGGGCACGGCAATGGCTTAGTATGGGGGAGTGATGAGATGGCATTTATACATGATCTCATCGTTCTTTTCGGGCTTTAAATGCATAAAAATGTCATAAAATACCATATATATGCTTGTGTTTGTTTACTTGTGTATTTTAGGTATGGATATCGTGAAAAAAGACAAAAGATCACAAGATACAAGGAAAAACGGACACGGGAAATGAAGCCGTACAATGAACCGGGCCCTAATCATGGAATTTTCAACAAATACCCTTGAAGACTTGAAGACAAACAAGATTGATCCTCAATTATTGAAAAAAAGACACTTAAAACCCTTGTATATTAATAATTACAAGTTTGGTCCCTTAAGTTTGTCAAAATTGCAAAAAGGTCCTTCAACTTTGAAGAAATGACAAGATTGGTCCCTCAACAAAATCAATTTGTCAATTATGGTCCCTCATGAAGATTAAGAAACAAAGAAGACCTTGGAAGATCAACAATGTTCAAAATCAGCCCTTGCAATATTCAAAAGTATCAAAAATAACCCTTGATAACCTTTGTGTGAAGTTTGGTGCCAAAAATGTAAAGTGATGAAACTTATTTGCAAAGGGAACACGTTTTTTAGGGCTGAAATCTTTATTTGCCAAAAAACTCAAAAGAAAAGGACCAAAGGTGTACATTTGAAACGTTTAAATCAAAATTGCGCCAAACAAACTCATTTCCCCCAAAATCGGATCTACAGAGTTACTGTTCACTTTCACCCCACCCAGTTTTCACCTCACTTAATACTTGGGTAAAAACCAATTAACTTTGCCCACGTGTGACTCACACACGCAGGAACCTTTCCCACACCTAAAACCCTCTTCCCACTCACTGTGGACCCTACCCCCAATTCCCCTTTCCACCAATCAGCATACACCTTAGTCCCCAAGCATCATGACGTGTCCACAATCAAAGGCTAATGTTTATTGCTTACTCACAACGCAAAAACAAACGTCCAGGATTCAATTTGACACCTCATCACTCAAACACGTCTAAGGGCATTTTGGAGATTTTCTAGTGATTAGGGTTTTGTTTTTAGGATTCTAGAATAGTCTATGAGTAGTATAAAAGGAGACCCAAGCTTGTGGTGATCCCTTGTTCCAGTTTTCAAGCTTTGCACTTGTAATTCCTTTTTTATGAAATAAAAGTTTGGTGTTTGAGAAAATCAAGTGTAATTCCTTTTTATTCTTTTAAAAAGTTGTGTGTTGTGTAAAAGCTAAGAAAACTGAGTTCCATATTTAATTTGGTTAAGTAACTTTGAGGTTCAAAGTTATTTAAAAGTTTCTGAAATTGAGATTATTTGGTATAATCTGTTTCAGGTTTTGGTGGTAAGAAGTTTAAGTTTAATTGGTGAAATAGTGTTTATAAAACGTGTTAAGAAGTTTCAAAAGTTTTTGGAAAATTTTTAGAAAGAAAGAAATGAAATCAGAATAAAACATATATTGCATATTATTGTGTTCTTGTTTGATTTGTCTTAAACAGGTTTGAAGGTGTGTTGCTGTTAAAGGATCTGCACCAACCCTAGTTGGTATTGGAGGTGGATTTACATCCACTAGGGCCTTGGATGTAAGGCCCTAAGGTATTCTCTTTTACCTTTGTGAAAATTTCAGAAAAAGTGATTTTCATGTGAATTGTTTGATCTGTTGCTATAAGTGTGTTAAAGCTGTTGGATTTGAGTTCTCTTTGATGAGTATGCATGTTAGTAGTTATATGAATCAGTTTTGCCAAGTTTGTGAGTGTTTTGGTTTGTTAAAAGTGGAAAAGGATTTTTAAAAGGGTGTTTGGATATAAGTTTTAGCAGGGCAAAAGGATTTGATTTGTGTTTTACAAAGGTGTTAGAGCAGTTGAAATAGGTTGAGATAGTTAGAGTGTTAGTTTGTAGTAAGTTTGGATCAAGTTTAGAAGCTAAGTGTGAGACAAAAAAGGAAAAGTGAAGCTCAAATCTGCATAACCACCTTTCTGCTTGATTTTCCTTGTTTTGGTGCTTGAATCTTTGTTATCTGCTTAGTGTTAGGTTAATCTAGGGTTGCTTATTGATTGTGTGCTATTTGGAGATTGTATGTGCAAAATTTGTGGGTTCAAAACTCACTAGTGTGCAAGTAAGTAGCTAAGTAAGCCACCAGACCTGCACAAGTACATCAGCAACTCATATGTGCCTTGTGTGCTTGGTCTGTTGATCATTTTGAGTGCTAAGTGCTTATTTGCTGCTTGATCTTGACTCCTTGTGCTTCTATAAGCACAAGGGTGCCCCCATTGTCCAAAATCATCCACCAAATAAGACAAGCCAAGCCCCTCTTGGCTAAATCCTCAAGCAAACACAAAGCCACAAATCTGCTAAGTGTTTAAGTTGAAACTGGCAACATTTTTGATCTTCATTTGGACTTAATCTTGCATAAAAGGTGAATTGGATTAAGTTTAGAAGTTTGTTAAGGTCACATATTGATTTGAAAAAGAAAAAAAATAAAAAAGAAAATAAAAGCAAAAAGTCACCCGTAGCAGGACTCGAACCCCAGACCTCTCGTTGGAGGAGTAGGGGAACTACCGCTAATCTAGATGCTTTTTTACGTTTAAGTTTGTTTTCAAACTTTATTTAACACGTTTTTCATTCCTAGCTTATTAATATAAGCCGTGGCTTATTTACCATTTTTCCAGCTTATTTGCTTTTTGATTTTGGCTTATTCAATTTTTCTTAGGACCTTTATAGGATTTAAGACTTTTCTAGCTAATTTTTATATTTTTCCCTTTATTAGATTATTTTCTAGAATTTATTTATTATACGTTTTTTATTAAATCATTAAAAAATAGAAAAAAGAGTTTTAATTTTTAGGAAAAATAAATTTTAGCTTTTAAAATAATAATTTGAGGTTTACATCTTGTTTTGGTTTTATAAACTTTTATTTTTAATTTTATATTATTTTAAGGTTTTTTATAAACTTTAAACATTTTTATAAAATTATTAAAAAGGGTTTAGGAACTTTAATTTGTGTTTTTCTCTTAGTTAGAATATTTTAAGATTTTAGAAATTTTTTAGAATTAATTTTAGAAACTTTTTATTTTTAGCATTATTTTAATATTATTTTATTATTAAAAAATCAAAATTTTATTTTTATTTCTTTTTCATTTTTCTTAAGTTCTTTATCATTAATTAGGACCTTTTCCATTTTTAGAATATTTTTATAACTTTTAGATTTATTTTTATAATTATTTTAAGTTTAATTAGTTTTTAATCATTTTAAATCATTTTTAGAGTTTTAAAAATAGTTTTTATAGCTTTTAATTTTTAGAAAATTACTTTTTAGTCTCATAATAATATAAGTTAAGTATTTGTTCAATAAAATCATATTTTAGATATTTTTATTAGTTGTATTTAATTTTAGGGCTTTAATTAGCATTTAAAATTAAATATTTAATTAATAAAAGGTCCTAAAATATCTTTGTTGGATTTTTATCTTTATTTATATTATTTAAGACTTCTTTTATCTTTTGTTTATTTTGCTTTTGGTCTTAGTATAATTTTTAATTTTGGTAATTTTTCACGACTTTACGTTTACATCTTTTTCGTCGTAGTTTAATTTTAACGTATCCGTCTTTTCATCCTCTCATCCCCATTCTTCCAAATATTAATCTCAAATAATTACAAGTTAATTCACACACATATACCTCCTTGGGAAACGAACTTTCTCTCTTTTTAAGTGATTGGGTCATTAGTGTTGATTTTTCCTAAAATCATCACTCGATACTTACCGCTATTTACGCTCTTTTCCTAAAGAGTAGTAAAACACTACAATCATAGAGCATTTTAGGTTTTTGTCGAGTTTTACGATTTCACGTATTCTACGTCGTAGCATAGCTTTTAGCGTACATCGTCTTTAATTTTGTTAACTTGGTTTTATTTTGGCATCTAATATACACACCTCCTTCGAGAATGAACCCGGAATTTATTCGGTTTCGCGTTTTTCCTAAAACGTGAGATTTAATACTTACCACGATTATACGCTCTTTTTCCTAAAAGACGTATTTTTACTACTATCAAAATGGCGTCGCTGCCGGGGAGGTGTTTTTAGTGCCATATATATATCGTGTTTGTATGAGTAGTGCGTTTTTGCTTTTCATTTATGAAAAGCGTATATAACGTACATACTCGTTTTTTATTTTTTCTACTATATTGTAGAATATCCAAATAAATTGTGTTTAGTTTTCCTAAATTAAACACACTACAATCATTTAACTATATTGTAGATATACCATTATCGTTTTATTGTTTTCTTTGTGAATAATATTAATATATTGTATACGTATCACAATAAATTTATAATATCTCCAAAAGCGTGAAAACGCAACCTTAATTGATAAAAACGGGATACATATCCCTCCTAAAAAGGGTACCGTCGACTAATGCCAAGGGCACAAAGGAAAACCTCCGGGTACTTCCGGAATGAGGCTGGATGATTCATGAGATAATTAACTTGTCAAGCATTGTACTCATGAGATTCAGGAGCAGGATCCTTGGGTAACCTCGTAACAGACCATGAAACGGGAACCCTAAAAGCAGAAGAATCTATGAAAAAGAAACGGTTCATCCAGTTTCTAACAGAATCATGCTCTTTGGTATAACAGATGGGACTTGAAGGAGAACGCGTACTAAAAGACATCCACCCATTAGTAAACCCATTAACATAGAACACACGAAATAAACCAACGATAGGCACGATACCACCAGACCGACAACACACCTCAAAATGAAATTTTTTTATGGACGCTATTGCATGAAGTTGAGACAGGTGTATACCAAAATAACCAAGAACATCAACAAAAAGGTAGTGAAAGGAATTCGATAACAAGCCTAGTAAAAAAAACCGAGTATAAACCCCAATTTTGCCAGGAGGAGCGTCACGAATACTGATATTCGGAGGGTCCAAAGTTGGATAAACAAAAGAGGGAATAGAATACTCCCTACAGAACGAATCTAACATACGTTGAGTAAGAACAGATCTACAAGAGACTATAGAAACCATCTCAAAAGAAAGAAAAAATTAAAAGCAAAATAAATCAAAACCTAGACGTGAATGACGGAAAACTTGAAGGACAGTAACACCAAAAAGTAGAAAGAATGAAAAGAAGAATAGGGGAAAATAGTAAAAACCCCTATTTATACAATCGGATGAAGAAAGAATGAAAAGAACAATGTTCTGAAAAAAGACACAGCAGTATACAGGGGGGAGGGCAAAAGCACAGACGTGTCGTGTGTCCCAATAAGCAAAAATCCTAAAATTCCAGCAGCCCATCGTAACCGCAAGAACTACTAGACTGGGGGGACTTGATGGCATATAACATGGATACGACTCAGTGGGCCTAAAACCATATACCAAACCTTGGGCCTAGACCCAAGTACACAAAAGCCCACCACGGTAGCAAAAGCTCCAGGCGTGTCCGCTTCCGGAGAGCAGAGCCGCTCACAATGACCGGACATACTTATGTCCGAAACCCCCACGGATAAACCTTTTAAAGAATAATCTGCAGGGCATGAGTAGACCACACATAGACAAATGAGCCTTTAGACCACAAAGGCCCATTCCCAAGTACTATATGAGAAGCGGGGAAAAGCCCAGTACTTTCCCCTATAAATAGTACCCACTTGCACTCCAAACGAGGTACGATTTTCTCATTCATCTTTACACACATATATATCTCGGACGATATGAATACTTACTCTCACACCGGAGTCTAATCGTGGGGTCCGCCCCCACGGTAAGCACTAACGGTGTTACTTTACGTGTGTAGGAAATCGTCAACAATATCTCTTGATAGTACAAGATCTATTCACGACACGATACATTTAAGGACCTCCCAGCGAGTACTTATATCTACTTTCGACCCTGACCGATCACTCTACTAACAATTAGTTTTGTCAATGTAAACCTCTGTCTCTTTTGATGCGGTAACGTAGTTCTTTAGTTTTGTTACATTTTGCTTAGAATCTAAGGGTACAACTATCTCCTCTAATGATTGACATGGTATCCTAAAATAAGAGTGGACAATCCTGACATCTTTGAAACCTAAATCACGTAACAACGCTTGATACTGATCAATCGAAAATATTTTTGCATCTACTAAATCGTACTAAGATATTGTTGGAAATTGATATGTCCTTATAGGCGTTGTTGTAAAATGACCATTGTGATTGTTTTTAGAGTAAAGAAGTTGTTGTATGTGAAAGTAGGCAAAATATGATCAACAACCAACTAGTAAAAGCACTAAATTAAACACTAACATGTATAATTACAAAGTTAAATAGATTGAACTCAATATATGAATGCTATAAACATATACAAAAACTATAATATATAACTAATAGTGAATGCTTTTTCTACTCTCCCACTTCAAAAAAATATCCATTTTTCTTTTTGTACATAATTTTAGAAAATCTCATTGATTATACCTTCTATCAATCAAATTTAATATACTCAAAAACAACATTTAATTCACCAAAATACAAGAAAGTAATTATGTCAAGACCTAAGCGAGTATAATGGTTGGTCGATTTGCTGGTCGCCCGACACACAACACACATCTCCCCTCATGACGTGCCTCCCGCCCATGAACAACATAATTTGGGTCGTGAACACGATTGAATTATGCCCTCTTTGTTGTGGTTGATGATGTGAGCATGTATTTTTTTAATAGTTTTTTGATATATTTTTCAGTAATGTGCCTCTAGTTTTTAATTTATATTAACTATATAAACAATGTATATCTTTATCGTAATCCTCATTTTAATCTGAAACATAATCTAAACCAATTAAATTACTAATCTTATATACTTTTTTACATAAAGAGTTTATATCTCCATTTTAACTCAAAACGAAAAATAAAGATAAGAAGAGCAAATCTAAAACATTAAATTAATTTTAATTAAGATAAGAAGATGCAATCTTTATCATTCATCTCTCTTGTAATAATATTTTTTAGGGTTAATTGCAAATAAGTGTAATATACTTGTCAGTTTTTATTATCGTATGTATACTACTATTTTTTTTGCCATTATATATAGTCTACTTTTGAAAATGTGCGATTGCAAGTATTGTGTAACTATTTTGCCATATAAAATGACCATTTTACCCCTCAAAAATAAAAAAACAAAGATATAATAGTCGCAAATACACACAATTGCACATTTATAAAAATAAAATACATAGAATGGAAAAAAATAGCAGTCTAAATACAATGGGAGAAATGACAAGTATAATATATTTATTTCCAATTAACCCTATTGTTTTAACAACCTATTAACGACCCACATTTATTTTTAAATTAAAATATATATTAAACTATTTATTTTTTATCATATAATTTTATCGTATTTTTCTAAAATTTTATGTTCTCTAATTCAATATTAATTTTGGTATTTTTTACGAATCTTTCTTTTAGTAAGAATTTTTTTTATAATTTAACATTAATTTGATCATAAAAAAAATTCAATACCTATTATTGTATTAACAAAAGTTATTTTGAATCCTTGTTTTTAGTGCATTCTAAGGGACTAATCTCCACCATCTATTTACTTTGATCTAATGGTGGAAATTAATCTAAGATTTAATTTGTTAAAACCTATTTTTATGTCTAATTATATAAATTGTTTATTTTAATCGATCATTTTACTTTCATTTATTTCACACACCTAAATGTGTTTTTCAATCTCTCTCTTCCCTTCTTCCCCAAATTATTTCTCTTCATCTACATTAGCACCAAACTACCATACCACCAGCCGACGTCACCACACCACCGGCCACTTGTGCATTTCCGTCAACTGACCACCACCGTCAGATCCGTCCCAAAACCCTAAACATCACAATCAACTCCGTAGCAAACCCCTAAAACTGAGTGGTTAATTTTACAATTAAGTTTATATAAATGTAATATACGTTTCTATGGGATTATAGGTTATGTTTTTGATGACGTATAGTCCCTAGTCGGGCTGGATAGTCCGATTCACGGGTGCTACCCGCATCCATCAGAAATTGATTGGATACATGTGCGATGTGCGCGCGCAGCCCAGGTGGCCCGGTAAGTCGCTGTCGCACATAAGGCTGATTACTTAGCCAGATCCTCGTCGCAGCGCGACATGATCAGACATAATATAACCTATATTCTAGGTATATTCGCCTAAAGAAAAGAGATATACACTTGCCTTAGTTAGATAGAAGATCAATCTATTCTGAGTCATTATCTCTTCCTTAGGCCGCAAGAACAGGGAGCCCAAGCCTAGACTCTCTCGGGTATAAAAGGAACCCCACGGTTCCACAAAGGTACGATATACACAATACCCTAAAAACTTACACACTCAAATCGATTAATTACTCTCACGCTGGAGTCTAATCGTGGGTCACAAACCCACGGGTAAGCCTAACGGTGTCTGTTTAGTGCGCATGGTCCTCAAACAAGTTTCACTTGGTGCAAGAGCCGGAGTCCACAAGACCCCGAATTAAGCCTAATTCGGGCTAAGCTCGGTCCATCCAACTTTTGTATCAACAAGTTGGCGCCATCCGTGGGACCATATACTAAACTCTAGCCGACGAAAAACGGCTCAAACCAGCCTCTACCCAAAGATGGATCCAAGAAGCAAACAGGTCCGTACACTACTAACGAACCTAACAACTCAGGGCGTGGAGGGAAGGCACCGCACATGTCTTTTCCCTCATTAATAACAGCTACCATACAGACAGTTGGGGAGGCATCGTCCTCTCGGGAGAACCTTGACCAAGGCGACAAGGACGTTCACGACGCAAGAGTCGTGACTGATCCGCGAACCGAAGGAGAGACCCCTCCCTTGACAAAGCAAAGCATGAGCGACTATGTCGCAGAAAATTATGAGGCCTTACTTGTCACACCCCACCAATGGCGGAATATGGGGCGCGACGTATGGATATCATCACAACATGGCGTGTCTATAGAGATAACTATATGAAATAAGAAATGTCATAAAATGGTGACACAAAAGTCATGACAATATCTCAACAATGCAGGAGTCCATGTAAGTAGGTAACAGTCCTACCTCTTACCCAAGACAAACAAATACATAAAACCAAAACAAACATATAGGTGCCAAATAGTATCACTTATTAAATGAGCAAATGAAACTAAGAAGGAACGAGGATCTCCTTCTAAATGCATTTCCTACGCTCTCCAAATCCTAGCCACTTATGTCCTCTAGCTTAACCATAATATCACCTGAAAGAGACACTAAAACACGTCAACATAAAGTTGGTGAGAGTCATAGGTTTAGACTCAAACGCCAAAATCATACCATAAGCTGTGAGTACAACCAAAAGTTAAAAACGTATGGACAATGTGATACTAACATGCATTAACAAACTAACATTCAAGATTTAACCAATCAAACCAAAACCAAGTCCAAATCCAAGGCTCCCAGCCTTACCAAACACCATACTCCCATAGGTACTCAAACACCTATGAACCAATCCCAAGGCCCCGCCTTGCCAATATCCCCTTGGTACCAAGTCAAACATAAAACAATCAAGAATCAACTAGCAGTTAATCATATAAGTATGCACACATAAGTCCATTACCAACGCCAAACATTCACAGCATAATTTATAAATAACAACACAGTGTCTCTTCCATCCCATCTGGAAGTCAAAAACAATAGTAAACATGGGACTATGAAACTCACTTGATTGAGCTTCCCCAAACATCCACGCACTAGCAAAAAGCTAACAACCAAAAACACATAATCAATTCATGAACCGACCACTAAAACAATTCATCAACCTATGATGGACATCTAAACTCCTCTCATATAAATACCCCATTTATAAACTCTAAACACCCCATTACCCTTCTCTAACAAGTCTTTAACTTGGTTAAGTTTAATAACTATCTCGTTCACATTTTATCAAAAACAGTCACAGTTTTAGGTCTCCAAACTATAAGTCATACGCCCACATAAACATACCCATGGTTTCTGTAAAAGGAATATTCATACCTTTACATATGTTAGCTAACACATCCCACTTGCCCCAACCTTAAAACTACTGTTAAGGCCCCGATATATATATATATATATATATATATATATATATATATATATATATATATATATATATATATATATATATATATATATATATATATATATATATATATATATATATATATATATATATATATATATATATATATATATATATATATATATATATATATATATATATATATATATATATATATATATATATATATATATTATATATATAGGTATAATCATGATTTGAAACCACAGTTTCAATCCCAGTCATATCCCAGTCACATCTTTTAGCCAATAGTATTTGAGTATTCCCTAGAAAATCTCCAAATTCCACGAATTTTCCGTTTGAAATCGCAGTTTTATGAAAATCGCGTTTTGAAAACGCAATTTGGAAAACTTTGTTTTGGAATTTGCGTTTTGAAGTTCTGGGCCGGTCCGGTTCAACTCTGGGCCGAGATGGGTATAATCTGAACCGGATTCAATCAAATTTTTTATTTAATTTCAGATTTTAATAAAAAAGAATTTAAATTTAGATTATTTATAAATAACATCATGTGTATGCAAGGTTCGAACTCATGACCTCTCATTCAAATGCAAGCACCTTTACCAACTAATCCAACCAATTATTTGTGATTTTCAATACAAAACACAGATAATAAGCTCCTCGAAATCTAATATTAACGTAAATAATTTTTTGTATATACGTAATTAGCTTATAGATATTGAACTGGAATCACTCTTTATCTATAATTTTAGAATTTAGACATATCTGTTCCTAAATTATCGGTTTTAAATAAATTTTATATTCATACAAAACCCTAATATATTCATACGTATTTAAAAACGAGGCCTTAATTCATCTGTCTCGTCTCAAAGACTCAAAACCCTAATAACACGTTTTATAATGATTTCTATTGTTTTTTTGCAGGTATGAGGTTGGATTGATGACAAAGGAGGTATGGTTTGCTATTTTCGCCGGCCTGATTTGTAGGATACTGTTTACTGGAATATCAGTAATAAAGATTATAAGGAGGTATGGTTTGCTATTTTTGTCGGCCTGATTTGTAGGATACTGTTTACTGAAATATCAGTAAAGATTATAATTATTTAGTTGTGACAACATGTTTTTTAAAGTTTCAGATCATCTTTGTTGGTTTATGTAGCGACTATCGTTGTACATATTGTTTGTTTTTCAAATCAGACCCATTTATGGTTTCATTGGGCGCATGGTCATTTCCTGAGCCATTAAGGTCCAGAAGACGGTCACTTTGCAGGCTTATTTTAATCCAACTCATAATGGATGAAACTTAATATGTTGAATTTTGCAAGGATGCAGGGTTAGAATACTTGAAATAAGGGGGTGTTTGGGTTAGTTGTACCTTAGTAACTTAAGCATGTTTAAAAAAGCTTTATGATATTCGTTAATGCCGATAATGCATCTACTCTTAAGTAAAAGCTTAAGCCAAACACATTAAAAGATATTAATAATTGTGAATGTTAATGTGGCAAGTGTTATAGGTCGGGATTGCTGATTATAAATTTGATTTTTTGATGATTTCAGACTGCTGAAATAACACATGTCGATGCCGTTTGGCCCGGTTGGGGACATGCATCTTAAATACCTGAACTATCTGATGCATTGGAGGCTAAAGGTATTGTATTTCTAGGGCCACCATCTACATCCATCCATGGCGGCTCTTGGAGATAAATATTGTTCTTCTTGAATTGCACAAGCGGCTGATGTATCAACACTTCTCATGTAAGTTTTTTCAACACTCCAAAGGAGTGTACCTATGATTATCCATCTTTACATTGTTTGCTGTAAAGGACAAGATATTCTGCTTATTCCAAGGTTACATACATAATGTTGCTCCTGTTAAGCAACAATATGGAATAAGCAAGCCGACAAATGAAGTGATAATTGTCATTGAGGCATACAAGACAGAGGTCCACCAGCGGATGTTTCATATGTTCACTCCATGTAAGTTGAACTTGAAGGTATTTCACTTTTTACCTTGGACATTTGGTTGTTATTTTAATCTTGGTGTTTGATTGAACAGTTGGGTTCACATTGATCTTCAAACTTTTCTAGCGTGAAGTTTATATTTTGTTGCAGACTTGCAATAACTACTGAATTGCAGATTTTGAGTCTAATCATGTATGATTACTTGCTAAACTTCATTAAATGTTAAATTACATATAGCACATGTCACATCTCACAACTAAAGGTATTGATGATTTTAATTATATATTTCACTTTCAAACACTGGTTTATTCCTCTTTGGCTGATCATATAACATTTGTAAACTATACCACTATGACAGCTAATTAGTTTTAGTGTTTAGCCCGATTATCCACTTAATCTTTATCTTTCATTTATGATATCTTACTTGATCAATGTAGTTGCTTTACCTTCTGTCATAATTATATAAAATATGATTAACTCTTTTGGGCAACCTCATTTTGTCATTTACATGTATCTTTGTTTCAAAATTGATACAACCCTCTGTAAGACCGTTTTACTTTGATTTGAATGATGTAAAGAAGTCTCCTCAGTAACATTTTTTCCGACACTGGATTGAATGGCATAACCTCTATAAAAGAGGAAGATTTAACAGTTTACATGTATGTGAGTAAGGAAATTTAAACTTGTCAAATGGGAGTAAACTGGTCAATAGTCAGACTCAATGTACTAAAAGACTTACGAACTTTTAAATTGCGTAATTCACACAATCAGATAACTTTTTATGTAGTACCTATTTTTTTTGTAATGATTAGGTTCTTATGTCCCTTTTATTCAAATGTATGTATAAAGGTTATTATCACAGCATCCCATCTCACTCGACATAACATATACTGATTTATTATGTTACAGATGTTGCGAGGAAAATTGAGAAGCGTCTAGAAGACTGCAAGTTTGACGCCAACGTTGAGGAGCAATTCTCTGATGGCCGTCTCTGTGCAGCCATTTCATCACACTCTGTACAGCGCGATCATGCTGATGGCTATGTGTCTTGTGGGTCATTTTTGTATGTGAAAGCGTCAGTACCTAAGTTGTTTATTTATCATTTATAAATAACTCACCACATACATTTCTTATGAATTTTAGGTAAAAACAATCGTGGCGTGTGGAAAATCCATAGAAACACACGGATCTGCATGTAGCGGGTCGCAACAAGGTAATAAGGATTTATATATGAAGAATTATTTAAACACAAACACTTTGATATGCTTTTCAGGTACATAGATCATCGTTAACTGCTTTGTTATTTTTACGAAATATAGAGCCATATAATCTTTAAACAGTGGCTTGGAGTTGCTTACTTTTTTTAACCTTTGACTCAGAAATCATGCAAAAGCCGTTGCGAATGATGCTGATGCTTCCCAAGTTATTATCATCATTGAAATAATATTAATTCACGCCATATTGCAAAGCTTTCAGGTATATTCCACATTACATAACTCAATAGGGAGTGTGAGATTGCTGATCTCGATGGTGCATTGTCGATCTGTGGCTTTGGTTATATCTATTATCTATAGATTTAAGAAGTTGCAGAGGTATAGGGATCAAATTAAGAACATAAAAAGGATGCCCTGTAATCCCGCTATGTTTGCTTTTTGAGTCTATGCAGCCAGACATTATTTACAATTGCTTATTCTTTCTATTTTTTCAAGCAGATGTCATTTATGACACAATTACCTTCTTTGTGTATGGATAGGTTTCCAGTTAGAGTGCTTTCATTTTGACCCATTACCCGACCCGTACAAATACAGTTGACAAACAAATCAATGGTTATTTCAATAACTAATCACAGTTCATATTGATAATTAAGCATATGTTTATATTTATCTAATCTCTAAAATGCGCTTTAAAGATTCCATAAACTCAATGTGATTTGCTCAGGTTCAAAAGGAAGGAAGATCAATTCTGATACAGTGATACACCATTTATTTGAATAGTTTCTCGGATTTGACAAATCTGGATCTTTGATTATGACTTAAGTGGCGGAACACATATTTTAATTGAATAGTTACACAATTTATTAAACTATTCAATTTATGACCTATGTAAGTTTATGAACGCCATATCTGTGAAACTACTCAATTTATTAAGTTTTTAATTAACATAGATATGGCGATATTAAACTATTCAAATCTGGATCTTTAATTAAAAACTTAAATAATTGAGAAACTATTCAATTAGCGTTCATAACTCATTATATGGCGATAATATTGAGGCTAAATGAGAAGTAATGTGAGTTTTTCAGCGTGGGCAGAATTGTTCGTTTGTCGATGAATGTGATAAGCAAATATTTAGAGATGGTAAATATTGGATGATCTAAATAAGTGTAGACTAAATGACCAAAATGACATTTTTATGGAAAAAGTGGAATGTTGAAACCAAAATTAAAGCCTCTCAATTGAGGCTAAATCAAAATAATCACTTTTGTTGCAAGTGATACGAAAACTTATTAGATAATCAAAGCTGGATCAGTTTTTTAACTCAGTTTTTGGAATTTGCACAGTGGAGTATAAAACTTAGTATTGAAATAAAACAGAAGTTTTTTAAACTGTTGGTCAAACATGAAAATCTACGTAATTGCAGTTTGCTTTTATTTATCTCTAGCATATGTATGAAAAACTTTTATCTATTTCTGGAATATGTACGTGGGAATCGTATATAGTAATTTTTTTTATTAATTGGGAATTGGTGATTTCATTAGTATCCAAGCCCATGCCTGCATTGGTGGACGTAGAGTCGGGGAGGATATAAGAAAGTTAGAGAATGGAGTTTATGTTGTTTCGAACACCTAAAAGAGTTATATTGAGTTCATGAGGAATCCGCATACAAATTAAGAGGTATAGTAAGTTAACCAGGTTTGTTGTTTTCTATGCTTTTTAAATTGTGTTTGTTTGTGTACTTCATTTATCCGCCTGATAGCCAATGTTTCAGCATCTAAATAATATCTAATATAGTCATGGAGTTGTATATCCTTAGCTTTAAAACTTGTTTTCAGGCAGTGCTTACCCGTTGTCGTGGGATAAAGAAAATGCTTATACCTGTGATGCTATTGAGTTGTATTACGAGGTGGGATGTTGCTACTGAGTTGTATAACATATTTATGCAAGGTAAATGCATTGGGTTCTTTTTAAACTACGATGCCATGTAACTGTATATTTTGTTTTCAGAATCTTTTGAACCTAACTACTATTTGGTGGGGAGACTTTCATACTATTTGGTGGAGCCTGTTAGCGAGATATGATCAAACGTGTCATCAGATTCATACCTTCATATTTCCAGCCAACAGGTTTGTTAACATAAAACAACTTACCCTACCCATCGATCACCATTACAATCAAATTCTTTCATTATCATATATAGCATTGACTTCTCTTGATTTTTTATTTAGTTTCAAGTTGAGAAACAAAGTGTTTTGTTATACAGTTTGTGGGACCACAGGAAGACAAAACCATGCATTCAAAGTGTAAGTTTTTGGCTGAGGTGGTTTCAAAAATGTTAAATGTAACCTGTTTTACCCGTGAGCAATGAAATATAGCCCACGTGACCCATTTTCAAATGAATGTTACGTTTTAGATATAAAACACATTTGAGTTTGCTGATAAAAGTTTCCAAGGTGTTTGATCTTTTGTTCTAGAAATGGTTACTAATCAATCAATTCCTCGTGCATGGATAAAAGCAAACTGCAATATATTATAGTATAGTGGCGTGCAGTAGGAACTAACATTCACAAATGTACCTTTTACCATATTTCTTTTGTGCACACAAAGCTTGGAGTTTCTTTTGAAAGAATGCAAAACCGTCGAGAAGTACTTGCCCAAGGCTTGATCAGTACTGCAACTCCTTTTTTGCACATTACCGGAACCAGCCTCTCTACCTTAGGTAGGGGTATGGCTGTCTACACTTTAACCTCCCCCATACACTATCCTAGACGGTATTGGGACCCAAAACCCGTGGAAGACGGCATTGGGTGTTACATTTTTTCTATATAAATATGTTTTTTCTGAAATAAATGATCATCTTGCAAAAAATGCTTGCCACTTGGACATACTTATTTATGATGAATCAATTTGGTTGTGTTTATTGTCAAGCAGGTCATAAAGTTTAGCTAAAATGGAAACAGTTCATGTTTGTTAAGAGTAATTAAAGTTGTCAGAAAGAAATTTCCAAGAGAAAGAGTTACCGTTTATTGGCAGTTTGTGCAAGTGTAAATGCACATAGACCACTAAAATTAGTATTTGACGTCTGAATTTTGCTACAACTCGCACATTTGAGCACAAAATGTTGTCTTTATTTTTTTCCATTTTCATAGAAGTCTTTCTGTATATCAGGTGCCCGAGAAGTAAGGTACAGGACCTGTAAATATAGGATGTGCCTGATATTAAATATGCATCTTCTTTAAAACATCTCAACTAATTCCCAAAAGTAAAGCGTCTTTGTGTACAGATGTTAAGACCTATACTGAACAACAAGGTATACAATCCGAAACTTTGCACTCAAGGGGTGTTTGGGATTGCTTGCTAAATTTTGTGTATTTTGCTAGAAAGTTAAAGGTAATTTTGTAACTTGGACACCATTTTTTTCTTTTAACTGAAGCCCCATTGTACGAACGTTCTAATACAACACCAAACGATTCGTCTGTTAGCAAGTAAGCTCTATATAACTATGGCTAGCTAATTAGAACTCATAAAAGTGGTATACATGAGATATTGAGACGCATTTAGAAACAGAGTTTATATGTATCACCATGTTTATATCTATCAATTTTTTATGGTTATAGCTCCACTATAAGTGCCTATGCATCATGCTCTTAACTAGAATGTTTTGTGAGATAGACCACTTTTCTCATGTATTTGTCATAACTTGGTTATCGTGATATACTTTTGGAATTAGGTGTTTATCCTAATATCTCTTTCTCTTGATTGTCAATAGGAATTACACTCTTCTACATGCCGTCAGCGAGAGGGTCATAATGCAACCCTTATTGCTAAAGAAAGGAACATCCGCTATCTCATCACCTTCAACACGAGATCTAAAGATTTTACCATTTCAACGCTAATGATCTTAAACCATGTAAGCAGTTCTGACTCGCTGACTCTTGAATGGGTCGGTGGGGACTTGTGTTTTAACTCAAACTGGTCCAATGACAAATGCGTTAAAGTTAATCCAGAGAACTAAAGTTTTGGTTCTATTCAAATTGAACACAAGTTTCCTTATACGAGAAATCTGACCAGAACTGGATATTTGTTAATGCATCAGTCCAGACTTTTGCTATTGTGTAATTTTTTCGGCAGACAGCTTCTAAATTAATTGGGTTCTGGTTATGTAATTGAACACCTCAAGAAAATACCTCAAGTCAGGTTTCTTAAAATGTTTACGCGGAACAAATCACACATCATTTTGGATATTAGTACTCTCAATATTTTGTTTACATAATCGACGGTGCAGCTTCAATTCGTTGTGAGATGATTATGTAAATATTAAATAAAGTATCCAGGTAAATAATGCCTTCTCATTACTTTAGTATAGCCAACAGTTACTGATAGTGTTATTTTTCTATACTCTTAATATTTCAGTTACCAAGACAACCGAAGGTTGCGCTCCCTTGTCTCTTTTGTGGCAAGAAATTATTGAAGGCCTACAGGACATGCTTAAAATTTTTGAAGAGTACCATGTACTGATGTACGTGATCTTATTTCTTAAACACAATCACTAATAAGTTCTGTATGAGTGGATGTGCCTTGAAGATGGCAGACATCACAATACCAATACCGCTAAGTCATACTACTAACATCGGTAAAGATTAAAGGCTCATGGGGATGAAAATGATGGTTGATAGTGGGCTCAAGCTGTGTGCAAGATTTTTGCAGAAAGAAAGAACACTATGCATCCATATAATGTAGAACCATCCACAAAGGGTTCTCAAAAAAGATCAGACATTAACACCTTCAATCATCTCCGGTTTTTCAGTGATCTCGGCCAAAGGATGTTTGTCGCTAAAATGAGTGAGCTCAAAGTCCCCTAGCTGTAGTGGATCTGTTAGCTTCTTTCGGCAGAGGCAGCTTTCTTGATCGACCCGTGTCGAATTACCCGTATCGCTCTTATGGACTCCAGCACAACATTATGCATGTTTAGCTCAGTACACCATATTCATTCATTAAAGCAGGTAAAGTAGTGAACGGAAAACATGTTTCTGCAACAATAGCAATAGCAACAGTGGTGCAGACATGGTTCTGTCGCTCTCCAATATGCATCATTTGAATATTAGACCTCTTCCCCGTATATTCTTCAATGATATCATCACAAGAACCATTGGAACAGCAAAGAGCAATAATGGCGTATCATTCTTGTACCCATTCCTATTTATATTATTCTTGTCCAGAATGTAACTGTTTATGTAATCTTTTGTCAACTTTGTTAAAGATGCAGGATAAGGAACGAAAGGAGCAAGAGTTATGCGCTTTGGCTGAGAAAGGAGATCTGAGAGGGCTGGTACGGGTGGCACCGTTGATGCTGGTGCTGGTGCAGGCTCTTATGCACCTTCTGAAAAGAAATTGATCGATATCGATGAGCCCATGAGAATTCAACGTAAACATATCATCACAAATATGTGAAGGACGGGACCAACCTAAAGAATCAAAAGCGACAGAGAGAACATCCATGTCGAGAGTCGTAGGGAGAGAAGGTTGGAGGCTAAATATGCAGCCATGGGGAAGAATAGTAACATCACTAGAGATTGAGACCGTGACATTAGTGAAAAAGTGGCACTCGGTATGGCATCTGCTGTGGCGAAGTCATGTATGATCAGCGTTTGTTCAATCAAGAAAAGAGAGGGTTGAACATTTTGTTCCAATGAGCGGTAATCAGTAATCACAATATAAAGATTTATTTTGTGAGGTCACTCGAATCTCTACAATTCGTATTTGATGCCCCTCATATGAGGCTAACTGTTACGTAGTAGTATTATATAGGAGGTTTGAGTGGGATATCAATAACAAATTTACCCACTAACTTGCTTAAGACACAATAATAATTAACACAATGACTTGAACATTCATAAAAGAGGATCGTCAATTGGAATAGAGGCTCGCAATTGAACAGGTCAAAGTTAAAGTTTAACCTTTGTTATGCAACATTAGCAGGTACCCGTGCGATGCGGCAGCGGGTACCCTGTGACTAAATTCCTCGGTGTTATAATTTATATTTTTTATTATAATTTCTGATTTAATAGTTTTCATCTAAAAAATATTCTAAAAACGTAATTTCAATCGATGGATATTATTAATTTTAACATTATATGTAATATATATATATGTATATATATAGAATTTAGAATTTAGATAAAATGGTGTAGGTGCTTAAAATTGTTAAAATAAGAAGCAATAAAAAATGGCTAAATGTCACATTATTGATTAGTTTTGGTTCGTTTATGAGTTCTTGGTTCGTGTACGAGTATTCTTGGAACTTTTAATTCGTGTACGAGTAGTCGGTTCACCATTTTTAATATTACTAGCTTCTCGTGTATCAGTTGTGTCTCATAGTTTAACAATTTATTGTCAACTCTAATGTAATTTTTGATAATGTATCACTTAAATTTTAAATAAAATGATTATTTATGTTAATAATATTTTGTGAAGCAAAACTATGTATCACATGTATCAGTTGTAAATTTTAAATTTTAGTGGTTTTATATAAAAAATTTATGTATAATATTTATTATTTTGTGTCTAATCTTAAATAAATCACATGTTAATTGATAAAATCAATGATTGTAATGACTTTTTATTTTAACAACTTTAAGGTATTACACTACAATAACCCAACTCTCTCTCTCTCTCTCTCTATATATATATATATATATATATCAAATCAAAAACCCTTATATAGGAAGGATGGTGAAACAATGCCTTAAATACAAAATTCTATAAAAATGACACATGTAATTCATTAAAGGGTTTCCATAAAATGCTTTAAAAAGAAAATAGGAATTACAAATGATGCCTTAAATACAAAATTCTATAAAAAGGATGGTCAAACAATGCCTTAAATACAAAAAGAAAATAGGAATTACAAATGATGCCTTAAATACAAAATTCTATAAAAAGGATGGTGAAACAATGCCTTAAATACAAAATTCTATAAAAATGACACATCTAATTCATTAGAGGGTTTCTATAAAATGCTTCAAAATGAAAATAGGAATTACAAATGATGCCTTAAATACAAAATTGTATAAAAAGAATGGTGAAACAATGCCTTAAATACAAAAACAAAATAGGAATTACAAATGATGCTTTAAATACAAAATTCTATAAAAATATTGTGAAACAAATGCCTTAAGTAAAAATATAAAATAGGAATTACAAATGATGCCGTAAATACAAAATTCTATAAAAAGATGGTGAAACAATGCCTTAAATACAAAATTATATAAAAATGACACATGTAATTTATTAAATGATTTCCATAAAATGCTTCAAAAGAAAATAGGAATTACTAATGATTCCTTAAATACAAAAGTTTATAAAAAAATGGTGAAACAATGCCTTAAATACAAAAAGAAAATAGGAATTACAAATGATGCCTTAAACACAAAATTATATAAAAAGGATGGAGAAACAATGCCTTAAATACAAAATTTTATAAAAGTGACACATGCAATTTATTAAAGGGTTTTCATAAAATGCCTTAAAAAGAAAATAGGAATTACAAATGATGCCTTAAATACAAAATTCTATAAAAAGATAGTGAAACAATGCCTTAAATACAAAAAAAAAATAGGAATTACAAATGATGCCTTATAAATAAAATTCTATAGAAATGATGGTGAAACAATGCCTTAAATACAAATTTCTATAAAAAGGACACATGTAATTCATTAAAGGGTTCCCATAAAATGCTTCAAAAAGAAAATAGGAATTACAAATGATGCCTTAAATACAAAATTCAGTAAAAATGACTCATATAATTCATTAAAAAGTTTACATAACATGCTTGAAAAACAAAAATAAGAATTACAAATAATTCACAATAGTTTGACTTACTAAAACAAAAATATTTGTAATATTCGGACTGTCATGTTTTAGTCTCGGCTATATAGTGTTGCTATATATTAGACACGTGACAAAAAATAATAGCTATAATATTAATTTAAAAAAATTAATGTAAGGTTATTCATAACATTAACATATACAAAATTTATTACCTCATAACATTCAAAAATACATAAAATATTTTATAAAATATTATTAAATTCTAAAAAATTTTAATGTAACAAACTTATTCATATAGTTGACGTATGAAAATTCAATTAACTCATAATATTCTTAAATAAATAAGTTATTTAAACTACATTATTTTTGTCCATTTTATGCTATATTATTAGAATATTAATTTCATAACTAACACTGCATATACTAAACATCTAATACAAACACACATAACTTCAATTTTTATCAAAAATATATACTTAAAGCTAGCCCGTCCACCGGACGGGTCTAAAGGCTAGTATATATATATATATATATATATATATATATATATATATATATATATATATATATATATATATATATATATATATATATATATATATATATATATATATATATATATATATAGGGGGGCTTTCTTTTCAGAACCATTTTAAGTGACAGAACCATCAGAACCATAATCAGCCAATAAGAATTTAGTATTATTAAAGAATTTCATTTAAATAAAAAGGGCATAATAGGAAAACATATAGTTTACTTTTGTTTGTAATTAGTTTTTTATTTAATTTCTTAATTTCTTTATTTTCCCAAAATTAAAAATAAGTTTTTTCTTATTTTTCAAAATTATTTTTTTTCCAAATTAATTTTTTTAATAATTTTTTTTCTTTTTCTTTTTAAATCCTTTTATTTTTCAAAATTCAAAAACATTAGTGTTTTGAAAAAAAAAACATGTATAAACATACATGTTTTTGTACTTTACAATTTTTTGAATTTTTCTATAAACATACATGTTTTTCGTTAGAGTTGTCAAGTGTACACATATTTTTTTTGAATAATGTAAATTTATAGCAAAGTAAAAACATACATGTTTGATATCCATTAAAATAGAAATTATTTTCAAAAAAAAAACATACATGTCTGTCTCTAAAAACATACTTGTACTAAAAACATACATGTCCACCTTTAAAAACATACATGTCCGCCTCTAAAACATACATGTCCGTTTCAAAAAATCATACATGTCCGCCTCTAAAAACATGTACTAAAAACATATATGTTCGCCTCCAAAAAAACATGCATGTCCGTCTCCAAAAAAAACATACTTGTCCGCCTCCAAAAACATACTTGTACTAAAAACATACATATCCGCCTCTAAAAACATACATGTCCGCCTTGTCTTGCAATATAAAATACTCTCGAATGATATATGCATCCCTTGAAAAGAACAATGACGCCTTCAAATCAATGCTAGTGTCATCCTTCCAAGTTAACTGTTAAAAAAAGTAACCATGAATCCTCGTCGCACATCGTTTATTGCACACGGTCACCTCACATCATCTATCAAAAAATACTCATAACAACAAATTAATTATTTAATCAATAAAAACTTTATCTGCTAGTGTGAAATCCACCATAAAACAAATCCCATTTCTTGGTTCCTCGCGTGCGTATAAAATGACTACATTCACTTTTGTTTAGAATACCTATGCTTAACCAATATAATTAAAATAAAGCATCTTGTCGACAAACAACGCAAACAATATTGACCATTAAATAGTCATCCTCTAAAAATTGAAGAATTTTAAAACACGTATGCTTAGATCGAAATATACGGTCAATTTAGATGTACTATTTCATTATATAAGGCAATTTTGAGGCACGTATGCTTAGATCCATATAGGTATTTTTAAATGTTATTACGTACATAAATTGCACAAGGACAAGTTCATCATATGAGGCACTTTTATTAATTCACAAAAAAAATCATACGAGTACGTGAGACATCCTTATTGATTTAATTCATCAACACTCATTTAAAGCTACTTTTAATGATATCATTCACAAGCATTTGCTCAATAAACGTAAAAGATTTGTTTTTATAATACGATTGAATAATAATCTTTTATATGATATAAAAAATACTTTGAGCTTTTATATGAATATCAAACAGATCTTATCAATCGTTAATTCATTGAAAGAAAGTAAATATTACCTCTTTATGTTGTTTCCAAGGAAAAAGAGATGGGTACATATTTAGATCCAAAGCATCCCCACTATATCATTCAAATTTAGATCCAATGACAAGATAGTCTAAGGCTTATGCGGCTGCCGAAACGATTAATGGACATTTCACGGGATGCTTGCTCGATCCAAAAAGATTGGTGATAGTCATTTTTTATTTGGGTGAACAACAGATCTAAACAAAAGGGATTTGAGGGTGACGTTTTCTAGGTTTAAAGAGAAGAAAGAGGAGAGATGTAAATGCTAAATGAAATAAATTGACCCTGATCATTAATTTGGGGTTGAATAAAATACCCAAACTACCCTTTTCATTTTACAAAGAATGGACTATTTTTTAATTTATTAAATTAATGTCAGATATGATCATAGCCATTGATTAAACAATCTAATGGTCTAAAAATAGTTCTGACAGTTCTGTCATTTAAATGGGTTCTGAAAAGAAAGTTACACTATATATATATATATATATATATATATATATATATATATATATATATATATATATATATATATATATATATATATATATATATATATATATATATATATATATATATATATATATATATATATATATTTACATATGAAAGTTCAAGTAAAGTTATGTAAAAGATTAAAGGAAAAAAAACTAAATGTAATAAACCATTTTTCAATTACACTTTTCATTTTATGCATGCATGAAATTTTTTGTAATGTTATAACTTTTTTGAGAAATATATGTATATTATAGTTTGCATTAATATAGTATAGATGCTTTTAATGTTTGTAAAATGTCCATATAATATTGTATATATATGTAATGGGGTGTTTTATTAAGAGTATTAAATACACTTTTATATTTAATTCTACCATGTTATACATTTGGCATGTAAAGTTGTATTCCATAACCAATATTTTGGTTTGTGCATTAAAATTATGTACAACATATAGATGTAGTAGTATATCTTAATTTTTTTTGTATTTAATTGGAGAGAATGTGCAATTTGTTTTATAAGGGAGTTAGATATTTTTGTTGTATTTAATAATAATAATTGTTATTTAATAATAACTACGGTTTTTAAATTTTCTTTTTTATATTTTTAATAATTAATAAAAATTATGTATATGTATCATAAAATCTCGTATATTTAAGATATAAATTGTTTACTAACCAATATAATATGTAAAAATAAAATTTCGTCGTAAATACGTAAAATTTACATATTTTTCTAAATCTTGAGAAAATCAAAACCTGTCCGGGTCTCGAAAACCAGGTTGGTTCGGCCCAAACCCGGCGCGTCCAACCGGGTTTCAAAAATATAAAACACGTGTCAATATGACTCATTTTTTGTCAAAACCGAGTAAACCGGTTGACCCGGCCGAATCGGCCGGGGTTTGAAAACATTGATGCAAAGAGTCAAATTAACTGAATTTAACCATTAATGTATTTTAACAACTATGATGATCTTTTTGGCATTTTACAATCTTCAACATATGTTAATCGCATCATTAAAAATAGTTTACAAAAATAAATATGTTTAAAATATAGTCAGTGTATAAGCAAAGAAAAATAAAAGATGAACAAAAATAATACTGAACTGTGACTGCCCAAGCAAACCTGACAATTTGGATCACGTGACACGACTCGACCTGAGCCGATAAACATCGGAACCTGATATTCCTATTTTTTGTTGGTCCGGGTTACGGATCACTTTTTAAAAATCTAAAACCGAGTCAACCCGACCTGATAAACCCGATAACACTCTTGTTTTTCAAGTTTCGGTCCGATTTTCCGACTGTCCGCAACCTTGCTAACGGTAGATGCAAAGAGAGGTTTTGGTCTGGTTAGAAATTTATATTTTGAATAGGAATGTTTTAAGAGCATTCACAATGAGTAAATTAGACAAAAGCTTTTCACTATTCTAAAATGTGTTTTGAGGTGGTTTTTAGCAATGTATCAAAAGCTTTTTAGAAAGCTTTTTAAGATGACTTGGTATACTCCAAATCATTTGCAAAAGCTTTAGTGTATAAACTTGCTAAACATTTAATACATTAAATGCATCAAGCCTTTGAACAATTGATGCATTGTGGATGCTCTAAACTTTAACCTTTGAATCGATTAGCGACAAAATTGTCTTTTTAATAATTAAATTGACTTGTGAATTTTCTTTTTTCATGATACCAAACACAACCGTTGAATGTACCAAGGCCTAACACTATGAAATGTTAGTTTACGTCTAACAAAAACGGTGTTATCACACACAACTATATGTACACTAGAAATAAAAAACGATAAAAAAGTACTTAAAAATGATATTTGTTCAACCAAATATTCACATGAAACAAAACATCTCCGTTAGGTGGGTCAGGCCTAAAAATATCAAAGATTAGTTTTCTTTTCAAAAAAACGAGTTTCGCTGCCAATAAATACATCTAATACACAAACGTAATTTTAGAAAAGATTTCCGAAACGAACCCGCCTATTGGGACAAACCACGTCCGTTGGTATAAATTACATATATAAAACATAATATATTTAGTAACCAAAAAAATAAATTTTTTAACCAATAGGATAACTAAAAGTTTATTCTTGTATCTACTTTTATATTAAGAGTGTTTTACACACTGTCAATAAACATAAATAAAACACAAAATATGTTTTAAATAATATCATAGTGTTTAGTAAAATATATTATTTGAACTTTTAAAAATATAAACTATTAAGATTTTTTTATTAAAATTTGGATTGAATTTTAAATTTTAAGTTTTAAAAAACAATCTATTTCTAACATAAATTTAACATTACTTAAGCGTAAATTATAACTAAAACATAATAAAGGTTAAATTATAAATTTAATAAACTAATAACGTACATACCATAAACCCTCCGAAAAGACCAAAAAACGACCCCGCCCGTTGGGCGGGTTACGACGCTAGTATATATATATATATATATATATATATATATATATATATATATATATATATATATATATATACTTTTTTCATTCCAGATTTACTGATTTTAAACATACAAAAAGTTTGTTATGATTAGGGGGTCTTACCCTAAACCACAACCTTAGCCCAAGTGCAGATACTTACTACAATATATAAACCATCTCTCATGTTCTTTAGAAGATCCCAATGCAACCCTAAGTACCCCAAACAACCCAAAACTTAAAAAGAAAACAGGCTGAATTCAAAACTGTTTTGACCTCCGACTGTTGTAACCTGTTATTGACCTACTTCCCGACCTCCAATTTAGTTCTCGTTTCTTGCATTGGAAAGCCACTTCAAATAAATTTCCAGGGATACTTGGATCGTAAAATAAGAGTTTGTAGAAATCCCTATATGATCAAAACAATTGACTCGAAATTCTGCCCAGTTTTTAAAAACGGGTTTAACAAAATTAACCTCATTAATTAACTCTAATCCCACTAATTACAAGCCCTAATTTTTGTAATCATCATATTATGATTAATATAACATTAATTTACTGTTTTTAAATTAAACCCTAACCTAAATCCATCATAAAATGATTAAAGAAAACATTAAAACAATTTAATTAAAAAGGGATTTGAAGATTTACCTTTGATTTATGAAAACCCCCAAAATTTTATGAAGAACCCTAATTTTGTTGAAACCCACGAATTTCTTTGTCTCCAGGAGATAAATAATGAATTTTGGTTTTGTACAAAACAATATATAGGGTATGGGTGAATCCTAGTCCAACCCAAAGCCCACTTTCCTTTTTCTCTTTTTTTTCCTTTTTCCCTTTCTTTTCTTGCGTCTACCAAACCGACCCAACACCCCCTTATTTCGGTTTTTTTTTCTTTTTATTATTAATATATGTATTAATAATATTACCATAATTTACCTTAATTTATTTCGGCTCCTAAAGCCTCCAAAACCTCAAAACCGTAAAACTTGTCAAATTTACGCGTTTTACCGTAAAAGAGGTAAAATATACACTTTTATAAAAAATCTCAAATTTTGAAATAAACTTTATATTTAAGTCCTACATGACTTAAAACCATCCCGAAAAATATTCATATGACTAATTACCTCTTCCGAGACCTCTAAATGCTAAACCGTAAATCGTAAAAATACGATTTTCTATAATACATATACGTATACGTAAAACTACTAAATAACACCATTTCACTTCATAGTCACTACCATGTGAAATCATGAACATGAAATCATCACCCATCGTTTCACTCACAAGGTACCCCGTACCGGAAACGATATCCAAACCACAATCTATACACACCAATAAGCACATAAACACGTAAAGACACGTAACTAGCACAAAATAAAACTGTTGTCCCTGATATATGATGATATATATACGAATTAAAGAAAGAAAGGTAGATATGAGATGAATTTTAGAGAGAGAAAGTAGTGAGAGAAAGTAGAGAGAAAATGGTTGGAGAAACTTGTGAAATATTAGATTAGAAGAAAAATGAAATGACCAACACCCATCCTAACATGCTAGGAAGGGTTTATATAGACTTTGCTTACATGTAGCTTAATGGGCTATATGATCATGGGCCGGGCTTTCCTTTTGGGCCTTGGTTACTTATTAATGAACCTTAGCTTAAAGTTAAGCCCGTAATAACACGACTAATATACTACCTATTACAACGTTCTAAAATACGATACATAATAAACATATGACCGAGCATTCTTGTTTGACTCAATATTTTGAGGCTAACAATCTCCCCCAATGAGAGGTCAAAAACCTTGGTCATTTAGGAAATTTGTAGAGATTACTAATCTCGCCATAAATGAGTCTTGAACGAGTAATCGTAGTCTTGTTCCTTCATGATGTGATCTTTGAGCCTTTGTCGTTGTCTTTCGACTTTGTCTTTAAGCTTGAGATCTTCAAATCATCCTTGACTTGTCTTTGCCATCTTGCGATCTTGTGTCTTCATCCACATGCTCATACTATTAATTGTTGAATATGTCTTTAGGCATGAGTATGTGGTTTCTGAATCATTGACTTTGCTGAGTACACCGTGACGCCACCTTCTTGAGACAAAACATAGACACGGACTGAATGGCTTTGACATTCGTCCTAAATCGATAGCGTTTTACCTCCGGTCGGTGAAGACCGTTATACGATATTAAATACCGTACCTGTGATAGGTAGATTCAATTAAGAATCTCCTTGACAGGGTTTCGCGGCTGTACTAGCCTTTCTCTTTACTCGACCGTCTCAAAGCAAGACTGCGAACATAAAGAGTGAATCAATTGGATAAATATCCGCTTGATTAAAGTCGTCAATTCAAATTCCTGGAACAAGTTTGATTCATTAAGAATCTTACCATTGTTGCTTTCCAGTTGACACAAGTTTGATTCATAAGAATCTCACAAGCCACCTACCGTAGCGCTGTTTGATGTTGACGCTAGAAGGATTTCCATTCGTCACTGTGAATATTTAATGAATATCACTCTGAATGTTCTGGCAAGACCATAAAGATATTGCGTAGAAACCTGAAACGAGTTTGAATCAATTCAGAATCAAACCACTGTTGCTTTTCAGTTTTACACATGTTCAATTCATAAAGAATCTTGCATATGACCTACCGCAGTGCTGTTTGATGTTAACACTGGAAGGATTTCCACTCATCATTGTGAATACTAAGTAGTATCACTCTGAGTGTTCTAGAAATATCACAAGGATATAGCGTAGGACTCTCTTGATCTTCATCCGTGTGTCCTAATGAGATTTGATTGATCTCTTGGCTTTAGACACGATTTGTGCACTTTTAGTGGTCGGAGGCTGGAGCAGATGCCACCTATTCAATATCAACTATCTCGGAGTGTGAAAGTCAATAGAAGTCGTGTTGCTCTCCGTGACAATAAAACAAACTTCTTTTGAGAGAAGCTTGAGTAGCTAGGAAAGGGTTGTGCTTCACATCATTGGGTCCATGATGAGTTGTCTTCATCATGTGTTGACCCGGTTTCTGCCTAAGTTATATGGAGGGCTTCTTTCTTTACACCCTTTATCCTTACATTTCTTTTTCATTCTTCAACCCCTTCAATGCTTACCAAGACATCATTAATAGCACCTTGTTGTGATTGTTCCAGTGCTATCATCAGTACTTAGTCGGCATTCAGCTGCGTTCACATTCTATTCCATCTTTCCTAAGGACTTCTAATAATCTATTGGATTGTCCTTGGGAAGATCCCTCCGGTTCTGGTTGGATCATAGGACTTAAACCTAACCACCCTTTTGACACTAGTAACGTCATGAATTAAAGAAGTTGTGGGTATTTGATCGTAACCATGAAAACCACTTTAAATTCTAACAAAGTGTTTGAAAAACATTTAACACCTTGCTAGTTTTGTCGTTTTAGAAATGCTCCCCCTTCACATGTGCATCGATAATCGAAAGTGTTTCGCACATGTAGGTAAGAGTTAAAGTGCTTGAGTCTTATATTAGATCACATTTTAATCACATTTTCTCCCTTATCTCTAATATATAAAATATTTTGATATTAGAGATACCAAATTTGATTAAAATATATTTTGAAAAATAGTTTTGAAAAATCTCTGGAAGAAAGATGTGTTAAGCTTTTGCATGAAGTTAAAATGCTCCCCCTCAAAAATTGATCCAATTGAATTGTCATAGTGAGGATTTGATCCACATTTCGCTTTTTGAGGATGGGAGTTTGTTGAACACACAATTTTTGAAATATTTTGAATAATCATTAAGAAATTCTTGAAAAAATTGTGTTCAACGCTTTTTGAAAAATCCTATTTCTTTTTGTCGAAGAGGTTTTTCTATAGCATAAACTTGAGTTCATAGACTTTAAATGTCTTGACGAATCCACTCAAGTGTAAGAAGATTTCTCTTCTTTTGTTGAGGGTAAGAGCACGAAATCGTACACTCCCCCGTGAATATAGAACCGGGTTGCAATCTGAAAGTGATTACAAGCCATTGTGTTGAGCTCAAAACGTTGAATGTTTTATGACAAGCTCAACCCGTGATAGATTGTTCTACCCGTTGTTTGGAAATATTGTCCAAAATAGACAATTTCCTTTATTAAAAGAAGAAATGACATGTTTTGAAAAACATTTACAACTTTCATTCGAGCTTTATGTACACACCCGTGTCCTTATTGAGCGACATTTCTAGGCACGTCCATATTATCGATACTGAAAGACATGTCGAGAAGAATATTTTTGGATTTTGAAAGATTTTTATTTTTGTGTTTTGGTTTTATATGTTTTATATTTTTGTATTTTGCTTTTTCAAAGATATTTACAGGTTGATGTTTGACAGATAAATCAAGCAGACACCTTTGCCAGAATCTCCAGGTCCGCTGGAGTTAAACATCGCATACCAATTTGCCTAACGAGGTACTCAAACCTATCTTTCGACAGAGCTTTCGTAAACAAGTCGGCTAATTGGTAATCCGTTCCAACAAAGTATAGTTCAACGATACCTCTTTCAACTTGTTCCTTAATGAAGTGATATCGGACATCAATGTGCTTCGTGCGGGAATGCTGTACCGGATTGCAGGAGATGGCTATGTCCGACTTTGAGTCACAGTACATAGGTACTTTATCAAAGTGGAAGCCATAATCCGTGAGTTGTGTTCTCATCCAAAGAACTTGAGCACAACACGCAGATAGAGACACATACTCCGCTTCGACTGATGAAAGTGACGTGCAATCCTGCTTCTTGGAAGACCATCCCACAAGCTTATCTTGACCTAGAAATTGTGCTCCACCAGAAGTACTTTTACGTGTATCAAGACACCCTGCATGATCAGAATCTGAATAGGCCGTTAGAAAGAAACCGATTTCCCTCGGATACCAGAGTCCCAAATGAATGGTATTCTTGAGGTACCGAAAGATCCGTTTAACCTCCTTGAGGTGCTTTTCAGTGGGTCGTGCTTGATATCGTGCACAATAACACGTAGCATGTGATATATCTGGTCGGCTTGCTGTTAAGTACATGATGGAGCCGATCATGGAACGATATCTCGTTTGATCTATAGCAACTCCCTCCAAATCAGCATCTAGGGATGTGGTTGATAATGGTGTCCCAACGAGGTCACATGAGGTCATACCATGCTTTTTGATTATCTCTTGACAATACTTAGCTTGGTTTATAAAGATACCACTTGGGGATTGGTGAACTTGAATTCCTAGAAAGAATTTTAGTTCGCCCATCATTGACATTTCAAATTTGTTGTGCATGACTTTTTCAAACTATTTTGAAAGTTTTGGGTTTGTAGACCCGAAAATAATGTCATCAACATAAATCTGCACAAGCAAAATGTCATCCCCATATTTATAAGTGAATAAAGTTAGATCAATGGAACCTTTTGAGAAACCTTTGGATACCAGAAATTTCGAGAGCTCATCGTACCACGCCCTTGGAGCTTGCTTGAGTCCATAAAGTGCTTTGTGGAGACGATACACCTTGTCAGGATAATGAGGATCGACGAATCCTTCCGGCTGCGTGACATAGACTTCTTCCTTCAAAGAACCGTTAAGAAATGCCGTCTTTACGTCCATTTGATAGACAATGAATCCCTTATGTGCAGCATAAGCAAGGAAAATCCTGACCGCTTCCATACGAGCAACTGGTGCAAATGATTCATCAAAATCAATTCCCTCTTTCTGGCCATACCCCTTAGCCACTAGCCTAGCTTTGTTCTTGATGATCGTATTCTATTCATCCATCTTGTTTTTCCGGATCCAACGAAGATTTAAAGGAGTCACATCGTATGGTCTGTCAACAAGTTCCCAGACTTTAAGTCTTTCAAATTGTTGAAGTTCATCCGTCATCGATTCAATCCAAGCATGATCAGCCATGGCTTCTTTGATGTTTTTCGGTTCAGCTGTACTCACGGCGAGTGCGAACATACAAACATCGCCATCGGTTGCTAGTTGTCGTCTTGTACGAACAGGCTGAGAAGGGTTTCCAATTACGTGAACCAAAGGATGATCTCGGGTCCAATGATGTGTTGAAGGATGTCGTTGATAGAACGTATGCATATTTGACGGATCAACATGGCGAGTAGAAGACTCTCCAGTTTCGTGTACCGGTGTACCGAATGGGTTGTGAAAATCGTCATCGTCAGATAATGCACCGTCTTCTTGATTTGTGTTCTCTGGAGCAATGACAGTAGTTGTGGATGTTGTAGGATCGATTGTTGAAGTGATATTCTGAGGAGGTAAATTTGCAACAACCCGTGTTGAAGTAGATGAAGTTGTATCCTTTTGTTGATGATGATCGGTATCATCATTCGTATCATGAGTGACAGCGGAAGACTTCGATGCAACTTGTTTCTCCCCCGTGAAATATTCATCATACATTGGTCCATATAACATTTCCAACTCTTCAAGTGTCGTGTCCACTGTCATATCTGCTCTAGGAACATGTTCAGGAACCAGCTTTGAACTTGACGGTTCATTGCTGTGGTCTTGAGTTCCGAGTTCCGTGCGGTTGTGAACGGAAGTCGTTTGTCGTTGTGGATCGGGACTTAAACTGTTTTGGTCAAGTGCCATATCTTGTAATTCATCAAATCTGATATGAATAGTCTCGACTATCAACTTTGTTCTCTTGTTGTATACTCTGTATCCCTTAGACTGAGTTGCATATCCCACTAAAATGCATGCATCACCTTTTTCTTTCATCTTGTCCAGATTTTCACCATCTCGTATAATGTAAGACGTACATCCAAAAACATGAAGGTGTTTGAGTGAAGGTTTGCGATCATTAATTATGTGATATGGTGTCTTTTCTTGTCTTGGGATAATTAAAGAGCGGTTTTCTGTGTAGCATGCGGTTGACACGGCTTCGGCCCAAAAGTATAGTGGAAGTTTTGAAGCGGATAATAATGTTCGAGCAGCCTCAACTAAAGTACGGTTTCGTATTTCAACAACGCCGTTTTGTTCGGGTGTTCGAGCAATAGATGTTTCATGTTCAATTACTTCAGCTTCAAAATAGTTTCTCAGTTTTGAATTCAAAAATTCAGTACCTCTGTCAGTACGAACCACTTTAACTTGAGCTTGAAGACCACGTTGTATCACTTTATGGAAGCTGATGAGAACATCGGGTGTTTCATCCTTGGACCTCAAGAAGTGAGTCCATGTGTACCTTGAGTAGTCATCGACAATTACCATAACGTATTTCTTCCCATTGATACTTTGAACACGCATGGGACCACACAAATCTATGTGAAGAAGATCTAACCGTCCTTTAGAGCTTGGTGTAGTCTTTGTCTTGAAACTACTCCGTTTAGCTTTACAAAGCTCACAAGAAGAACAAAGATGATCTTTGATGAATTTCAAGTTAGGAAGGCCTCGCACAATATCTTTCTTGGAAAGCAAGTTGATGGTATCAAAGTTAAGATGAGATAAACGTTGATGCCATAACCAAGCTTGAGTCGTTGAAGCTTTAGCCATGAAACAGATTGGAGTTGAAGATGTGGAGTCTTGTAGTGAAATAGTGTAGAGATCAGTACCCCGTGTTCCGGTAAGTAAGTCATTCCCATCATAATCACGAACAAAACATGTCTTCTTTCTAAAAGCAACCTCCAAATCCGCATCACAGAATTGACCAACCGAGAAAAGATTGTGATTTAGCCCTTCGACGTAGTAAACCCTTTTGATAGTGATATTCCCCTGAACCAAGTCTCCATATCCTAGGATCGGTGCAAATTGATCATTTCTGAATCGGACCGTACCCAGGAACTTCTCCACGAAGTTAATTAGAAGCTTGAGATTCCCTCGTCATGTGCTTCGTGCATCCGGAGTCCAGTATAAAGAGAATTATTTCGATCACCTGTAGAAGAATTAGAACACGATGGAGCATTTGCTAAATTGGATTCCATGTTAGTTGTGATTTCCGATTCATTAGTTTCCCTAGTTTCATCACTTAGAGGCACATTAACGCTCGTAGTCACATTTTCTGTCCTAACCTTAGGCATCCATTTATATCCTAGAGGACATTGATTAGCAAACCACCATTTCCAAGGCTTGCTAGCAGACTCATATAATTCCCTAATTCTGCTTCTAGGGTTCTTAGTGGTGGAGTCTGATGCAATACTTTTCTTAGGGGGGGGTTGCACCAGAATGGTTCACTTTGCGTTTGGGTTTTCTAGCACTAATAGGCATCACAGTTTGCTTCTTAGTTCTAGTTTCTACGCCTTTGAAATTATTCGAAACACACATAGCATGATTAGCATTAGCAGACTTTCCACATTTCACACAAACAAACTTAACATTCATAGCATTCAAAGTCGAATCATCCAAATCGGCATTACACGCGATTACAGACGTTTTATTCTTAGAAACATTGAAAATCCTAGGGTGGTCTTCTACTTCCTTCATCTTCCCTTGACTTTTGTTTTGCCATACCTTTTCATTCATGCGAGTGCTCTTAAGCTGGGGTCGGCTAACACTAGCAGTGGGGACTACTCCTGTAGTAAAAGACACACGTCTATTAGTGTTTCTAGAAGTCTGAGGTGATTGACTTTCTTTGTTTTGTGTGGGTTTAGTGGCCAATCTATACATCCCTGGTTTAACCACATTTGTGTTCTTAATGCTTTGTGATCGAATATGTGTTTTGGGAGTGTTTTGTGGTAACCTATCCTTCCCATTCGTCTTGGGGGTAAACGCAGGTTTTGCAAATGCCGAATTAGAGAAAACAGATGGTTTTCCCAAGAGAGAGGGTCTAGTCACTTTTTGAGCATTGGGTTGTCTTACAACAGGTTTCTTAACACTAGGTTCCACAATCTTCCCACCCATCTTAGCAACGAGTTTCTACAACTCTGCTATCGCTCTGTCCCTGTCTTGTAACTGAGCTTTCAACCCTTTAATTTCCAAATTCTGTTCGTTCATTTCTCGAAACGTTTGGGAGAGTTTTTCTTGCAATTTATTATCATGTGGAAAACTACCAACGTCTTTTTGCAAAGCAAGTTCAAGAGAATGACAATGTTTTTGAAGGAAATCAGTTTTGTGTTGAAGTAACTCAAAAGCCTTTTTATCAACATTTTCTTTATGTTTCGAAAGCTCAAGTTCAAGACGCTCACACTCTTTGATTTTATCAAGATATTTGCATGCAACATCAGAATATTCATCGATATCAGCACAAGATTGAAGAGTAACACAAAAAATATCTTTGGAG
This sequence comes from Glebionis coronaria, assembly GCA_025667525.1. Lineage (NCBI taxonomy): Eukaryota > Viridiplantae > Streptophyta > Magnoliopsida > Asterales > Asteraceae > Glebionis > Glebionis coronaria. The sequence continues at coordinate 72,615,210 of CM046877.1, read as the reverse complement.
AGACATTCTTCAAAGAGTAGATCATATTCGTTTGAAAATTCTAATTTGTCATTTTGAAGGTCATCAATTTCTTTTTCAAGAGACTCAACATATTTCAAATCATCAAACATTTCAGACCGAATCAAATTTTCAAACTCAAGAACATGTTCTTTTATTATCTTCGTATTTGGTATTAAAAGTTCTTTCACAAGCACAGTTATGTCGTGAGGAATCTCGGTTTTCCACTTATCCTTTTGACGTTTTTCCCAATCGCTTTCAACAATTGATTGAACATTACTAACGTGGTGTTTAAGAAAACCAAGTGTTTTTCTACTTTTGCTTTTAGAAGCATCTAGAGGCAAATAGTTAATATATTTAAAAACATTAGTTTTCCTCTTAGCGGCAAAAGCCTTTTTCCATTGAATTCTTCTTTGTTTGCATTCTAAAAAGAATTCCTCACGAGATTTCTGTTTTTGTGGAGTGAAAAGACCATAAAGACTGTTTAGATAAGCATAGTTATATGGTTTCACAAAATCTTTATTGACTGGTGATCTACTCTCCTCATCCCAAAGGGACGTCTCTTCACTATCGAGGTTAGCTACAGGGCAGTCATTATTAGTCCATTCGGACTCATCAAGATATAAGTGAGGGTTCGCAGCTTGAGCTTGTTCGAGGTACTTGGGGGTGGCAAAGCTAGGTTGACCCTTGAAAAACGACCGAGGTGCTATCATTCTTACGGTTTGAATAGAGTCATGTGTATTATAAACAACTTTTTTCAAAAACCGACTTGTTCTTCGAGTTCCTTTACTTTTTCAGTATCTTTGCTTTGTCTATTTTTGAAATCTTGTTTTATTGTTTCAACCTCTTGTTTCTTTTCGTCAAGAATTTTAGCAGAATCGGTGGTGTTCATAGAAAGCCTATGTTCAAGTTCATTAACTTTTGTTGTGGCAAGGTACGTTTTTTGACGTTCATCACTTAATAAAACATTAAATTGACGTTTTTCTTTAGTTAACAAAGCAAGAGCTTCATTGTATTTATTTTCAAAATCGTCCTTTTTAACGTTGATGACACGAATTTTGTACCCCTCAAGCTCGTTGGTCTTTTGAAGAAGATCAGCCCTATAACTATCAATAGTCTCACTAGATTTTATAAGAGCGGCTTTGCATTCTTCAAAGTTTTGAGTGAGTGCTGCGTTTGCCTTCTTTAATTGCTTTTGACTCTTTCTATTTTCATTGACATCTTTTTGTAAACTAGCAATTAAATTAGCAAGCACGACACGCTCCTCGTCATCATACTCATTTGCATGTTGATCATCCTCAAACTCATTATTGCACATGTCTGATGAATCGGGTGTGGTATTGCTATCAACCATTTCCATCATACACGTGTCAGTAACTGTTGTTGGTAGATCACTATGCTTATGTGTATCACCAAACACATTATATTCATCATCATGTTGTACCTTATCAATTGGCTCAGTATCAAAGATAGGACCATTGTCATCTTCAGTGACGTTAAGGACCTCATGAATCTTTGCCATGTATGAATAATGTGCCTCGAGTTCTTGGTTGGAGAGTTCATCATCTGTGTCGTCAAGCATTTCTCCTTCCTCAGCTGATAACTTGATTCCAGCTTCCATTTTCTTGCACAGCAGCATCTTTTCCTTATGATAACCATAATCTTTAACCCTCTTTGGCTGCCTGCATTCCTTAGCCAAATGCCCAAAACCTCTGCAGTTAAAACACTGAATCCCACTTTGTTGCACAACTTGAGTACCAACAGTTTCCCTATTTCGAACAACAGTAGCCACCCTCTGATTATCATACTTAGGTTGTCGATCATACTTTCGAGGACTCTCAGCACGTCTTCGTGTGTCATACCTTGGAGGACTCTGTGCATGGGTGTTCCTCGGGTTTGAAGATGTTCGAAGGTTGTTGTTGGTGGGTTTGTAGATTTTCTTATATTGCTTCATAATGAAAGCCATTTGTTGCTTGAATTCCCTATCCTTTTGAGCTACTTCTTCATCACTGTCTTCTTCGGATGATTGCTCATGTGTAGGTGATGGTGCTCTTGCAACTTCTTTGCCTCGGGATCGTGTTGGAGCATGTGACTTGGAGACAATGGATGATCGTGGTGATGATGATTGAGTAGAGTAGGTCTTTGAAGTACGAGAGTGATAATCTGGGTAATGTTGAGTTGTAGACACCAAAGTAAGTGGATTGGAAATCTTTGCAACTCGTTCAACTCGAAGTTCATTTGCCTCATTTTGAAATTGTTTCAAAATGTCAAAGAGCTTGTGATATGAAACTTCGTCTAACTTTTGTTGTTGTTTCACCAAGGTGACAAACCGTGTCCACTCTGGTTGAAGTTGCTGTAGAAATTGGACATTGACTTGCATGGTGGAAACTTGCAAGTTGTTTCGGGTCATATCATTCATCATCTTGTAGAATCGGGAGTAATAAGAGTCAATTGATTCCCCATCCTTTGATGTAAACTTGCCAAAGTTCCAAAACATCTTAGTTTTCACATCTTGTTTGTTGAGTGATTCACCTTGTTGCAGTATTTCAATAGCCATCCACATTTCTTGAGCAGTAGGGCATGTGTCAACCGTAGAGTAAATTTCATCTCCAATGCCACTGAGAATTAAGTAGATTGCTTCCTTCTCTGCATCAAACCACGCACGGTTCTCTGGGGTGAGGTCGGTCCTCTTTTCATCACGTTCATATGCGGGTTGTGCGTCACTTGTGTCTGTGGCTGGTACTGCAGGAACTTGAATCCTTGAGAGTTTATAGGGTCCTTCCAAAATACATTGCCTTAAAGCATCACCGTTAGGTTTTGTGTAAGGGTAACGTATAAAACGGGATTGCCATTGATCATATCGACCCGACACAAGCATTGGTGGTCTTTCTTTGTTACCTGCCACCATTATGTTGTTGTTCGTCACACGATATTCAGCAGTAGAATCCATCTCAATATTCTCTGAAATGATGAATCGAATGTGGATCTTAAGTAGTTGTGTTGTGATTGTTTGGTTGTTGAAATTCCGAAAATTGCAATTTTTTTTCTCAGTCCGACAATAAATTCCTCAGTCCGACAAAACGGTAGACCTAAAAAATTTGTAATAACCAAAATTTGAAACCGAGCTAGAAATAGCCTAAAACTAGTATGGAAAAAATTTGATTTTACTTGACTACGTTCCGAAACTAGTCTAGATGGTGGCTAAGTCTAAAAAATACTCAAACAAAATTTACTAAACATGTCATCGGAATGTGCCATCGGAATGTTGGCTGTCGGAATGTGGGCTGTCGGAATGTTGCTGGTATCGGAATGTTGGGTTCTATCGGAATAACAATCTATCGGAATGTCTTTCTGTCTGAATCCTAGATCGCAATGTTTACCTGTCGGAATCCCAGATCACAATGTTTACCTGTCGGAATCCCAAATCGCAATGTTCAGATCGGAATATGTTCAGATCAGAATGTTCAGATCGGAACGTGGCTGAAACAAATTTGGCAGAGTAACGACTCAAAATTCCCTTGAAACCGTCGGAATCCCAGATCGCAATGTACGATCGGAATGTCTCGTCGGAATAAGGTATCGAAATCCTTAGATCGCAAAGTAGAACCTAGTGGTTATTGCGATCTGGCCTCACTCCTTTTGTACTTTCTGATGGTGATACTTGCTAGAATTTCGGAAAGATGAAAAGCAAGAAAGTTTTCAACTTTTGATCCAAAAACTTGTGTTTAAGCCAAAAACCAAGATACCCAAGTCACTATGACACGAATAAAGAAGTTATACGAATCGAAAAACACTAAATAACATAGAAAATCTTGAATTCGTGAAGGAAATAAGGATCAAATCAAATGAAAATGCAACAACCAATCACAAAACTACCCCATGGCTATTGATACCAATTGTTGTCCCTAATATATGATGATATATATACGAATTAAAGAAAGAAAGGTAGATATGAGATGAATTTTAGAGAGAGAAAGTAGTGAGAGAAAGTAGAGAGAAAATGGTTGGAGAAACTTGTGAAATATTAGATTAGAAGAAAAATAAAATGACTAACACCCTTCCTAACATGCTAGGAAGGGTTTATATAGCCTTTGCTTACATGTAGCTTAATGGGCTATATGATCATGGGTCGGGCTTTCCTTTTGGGCCTTGGTTACTTATTAATGAACCTTAGCTTAAAGTTAAGCCCGTAATAACACGACTAATATACTACCTATTACAACGTTCTAAAATACGATACATAATAAACATATGACCGAGCATTCTTGTTTGACTCAATATTTTGAGGCTAACAAAAACTAAGTGACGAACCTCAAAACCAGGGTTGTCACATCACTCCCTCCTAATAGAAATCTCGTCCCGAGATTTACTCCTTAGGATCAAACACACAAACAACAAATCACATGAGGATACTTGTTCTAAACGAACTCCCCTCATTTCCACGTGAACTTTAGTTCAAGTTTCAAAATACCACATATACAAACCAAAAATAATTAAACTCACTGCCAAACTCTTGAACTCACAGTCAATAAATCTCACAAATGACTCTTTGATAAAACAAAGACTCTTATTAACACAAGTCCCGAATAAGCGTACATGCAAAATGCATTCTCAAACAACCTTTACCAATCTCAATACATGAAATGTATCATGTATGCAACTTATTTCCCCCAGGTAATTCTATGCTCATAAGCTAATGGTCCAATCTTTCCAAAGATCATAAATGGACCTACAAAACTCTACATCAACTCTTCCATATTACCAAAACGTACCACCCGTTACTATGGGTGAAACTTCCTACATAACTTTGTCACTAACTCTAGTGGTTTCCTCCTTTTCTACATAGCATCCCTTGTTGCTCTCATCCTTTCCACAAACATCATTACCACATTAGTAGCCTCTTTTACCAATTCTAGTCCACAATGGGGACAACTCACCCTATCCTTTCATATAGTGCCTCAAATGGAATTTATCGACTTCTAGTATGATAGCTATCATTATATGAAAACTCAACCATCGCTAAAGAGTTTCCTAACTCCCTCTAAATCAATCACTCATGCCCTCAGTGTAACTCCTAAGGTTTTATAAATATCTCACTTGTCCCTCCTTTTCCAGTCAGCTGGATATACTCATATCCAATCATGTTCATCAACTCCCTTTAGTCCGTACCCCAAACTACTTAAAAATTCCCATTTCCTTACAAAGTGACCTATGACGGTCTTTCACATATCCATTAGTTCTTCCAATCCAAATCAATTTACGATCTATACACATCATCAAAAGGACGGTTATCTCAGTTAGTCTATCAACTGCCATCCACTCTCATGCTACAACTACTTCCATTAATTTTGGATAGCTCATTAGTAGCACCCACACAATGTCATACCTTCAAGGTCGTATTGATCCTCATCTTGTCTCAGTTAGACCAAGCCATTCGTCCCTATGGCACATCACACCTATAACTCCTCATCCATTCGATTATCAATACTAAGCCTCCCAAACAATCAGTATAGGCCAGTGTCATTTCCTTTTCCACACTACGACAACATTAGCCTGTTTTTTGCTTTATTCTACTCATTAGGCTCTACCAAAGTTTCACCTTCGGTTCCTATCTCGACCTATTTCATTCATGCTTCGCTTCTATACACACTTCCTTCTTCTTCCTCAACTCATACCATACATCACAATGTGATGCTTCCCATCGTCTATTCCCTTTCCATAATCCTTCATAAGGCATTCCATACATATTAGGCTAACTTTTACGCAAAAACCCTCTATTCCATCACATCCGTACGCAATCCTTCCAACTTCTCAACTACATGACTTCTCATTCCTCTTGAAATATGAGATGAATTAGTCAGTCTAGCGACTATCACCCTACTCTCGTCGTACTTATTCCTCCACCCCATTATGTATCCCTTTTACCAACTTCGTCCTTACATCGCTCTTTCTAAGCTACTCCTATCTATATAGGAAGTATAGTCTACGTCCCTTTTCTCCATATGATTGTCCAAGCCACGCAACATACAGGTTGACGCGTTCTCTGCTTTTAGACAACTCAACTCGTGCAACCTACACCCTTCATCCAAATCACCCTAATACGCCATCCATATAGTTCAAGTTCGTCTCAGCTTCACTTCATTCTTCTTATTCCATGTCTCATCAACCATGCTTGCCTTTCCCAGATGGTACTTGGCCTTGCAATTTTCTTCCATCAATTAACTCCACCCATCACCTTTGCCAAATGTTCAATCAAGATGATTGAATGTGTGTTGGAGACGTTCATGATCCGTATAGATCATTCTCTACGTCTCGTACACCAAATGCCTCTAGCATTCTAGGCAGATATAACAATCCAGCTCCACTAATTATGTCATATCTAGTTCTTCCAAATCTTCAGTTCCTGCAACGTATAAGCGATCGCCTTTATTTGTCGTCCTCGTACGCGTCCAAATCCTTGCTCCACGTATCATCATGCTTCGCGAATTCATCCAGTCCTTCCGATAATGCAAAGATCGGCTCATTATCCAATCCACTTCTTTAGCCTCCAAAATGCTTCCTCGTCCTTCTTCACTTTGCCCCTTGCTGGTTCCATGATATGTCATCATCTCTAACTACTCATCATGGTAAACTTAATACTAAAACTCACACTTGAAAATCTCACGTATATTTCCCTTTCCTAACAACTCCAAAACCAACTCATAATTCGCCTCACTCTCCTTCTAAGATTTGAGTAGATCAAGATGCCGTCGATGCTCCTGATGACAACTTGTTTATATACGTTCATGCACACTCGGTTCATTGATTCCATGAAAACCGCTAGTGCTTTGGCGAAGCCAAATGCATCACCGTAAGCCCAAAGCGTTCATACCACATCCTTAGCAGTTTCAACTACGTCCTCCTTGCACCCTCTCTTAGCGGCAATACGAATAAATTTCTACCTCGTTCTACTTGCAAAATTCTACACGCATCTTAAAAGACCGGTACTTCCTCTCATCGGACCACTCAACCTCTTTCCACATCCAATTTACTACTAAGCAACTCAACTTTTATCTGGCATTCCTTGCAATTTCTAACAGCTCTTGTTTTTAAATCACTCCATCAACGATTTGCCTTGGAAAGGCACTAACTACAACTCCTCTCACCTCTCCTACTTGCTCTATTTATGGTTCTACCTCACAGTAATAGGCAAACCTACTAAATTTCAGGAAATTTTTGGAAAACTTACATGCCCTACAAACAATCATAAATACCTTTGAGGTATTGTATCCCCTTCCAACACTCTCTATGGTGCGTTACTTGTGCTAGTATCCCACAAATCTCTATTCATCTCCTTGGTACTCCTAAGAGACCTCATGACCACATTAGTTCGTCTACGAACTTCTTTCCTCCCCACTAAGGGTATTCCGACTGTTCTCTCATGGTCACCTACTTAAGCGTGTAGGCGCGACCAAGTCTTTCATATGACTACCTCAACGCTCCCGAACAATACGAAACCAAAACTACATCCTGAATCCATCATATACGATCAACGAATCAAACCAACGGATAACTAACGACATTTCACGTGCACCAGTTAAAACAAGTCAAAAACCATGAGACTCAAAAGAAAACTCAAACCCAAAACGTGTATCATTTCAAAATGACCCATGACAACGAAAAATAATCCAAGAAACACCCAATGGCAACCAAACATATTACGTCCCGCGACATATTATTTAAACCGTGCAAAAGATCGACTTTTACAAAAGAATATATATCTTTTTTTTATTTATTATTACCTCCCGCATCTATGTGACTCAAACCATCTACAAACAACCTTCTAGGCGATCTCAAAACTCAACTCAAAGACTAGGTATCCCGTGCATCCCAAATCATAAAAATAAACTACTATTCAAAGCTCAACCTTTAACCCGACACTTGTACAATAATTTCGGCCAGGAAACTGACCTCCCATGACTATACATTCTGGATATTTGAAAAGTACTTTCCGAGTACATAATTTTTGGCTTTTGAATCACTCAAAAGCTCTAAAAACGAACAAGTTATGACCAAAACAATTTTATACTAGTTGTTTTAAAAACTAAAGAATAAACTTAGTGATTAATGCAACCTTTTAAATGAAAGATATAATTGTATGTGTAACCTTCATAAACTCAATTTAACCTCGTATTAATAATTATAAATGACGTGAATCGGTTAAACCCAATTATATAAAATATGTAAGTAGAAAGAAATTTTACTTCGCTTTATTTTAAAGAAAGTCTTTTAGAATTTAAAATATATAAGTGTTGATTAAAAAGAAATCTTATGTTACATCTTGTTTCAAACACGAATCCAACATCTTACCCTTATTTTACCGAATACAACCAACTATCTAACCCTATAATAGATTTCCAAGTCCCCCTTTTTCTCAATATATACCGACCAAAAGAAATGTAAGACCCAACACAAAAGATTTCATTATCTCAAAAGAAATCCCAAGTTATTTCAATAGACTTAAAACCAAGAACACCATTTTAAAACGTACACGTGAAATACGAAACTCAAAGAATACGCTACAAGACACACTTTAAAAGACTCAAAACATCGTTGAAACTCCACCAAACTCGAGCTCTAATAAATTGTTTAAACACAATAGAGTACTAGGTACGTTCAAGTTATAATAACTACTGAACGACCGTAAATAATAACCTAACATCTATTAGTATATATACATCTGCATATGTATACCTATTGAATCTCCCAAACATACTCGTTATCATACACGTAAGTCAATCAATGGCTTTATACGCTCGTTTTTACATACGAGTAATCACCATCTCACCGTGCCACAACAAGGCATAAATCCCACCTCCAAAACCAAACCATATCATGTGACCCCATAATCACACAACACCACTATAATCCCAAAACATATAACACAAAAAGAACAATAGCCATATCATAGGCAGCCATTACATAAACCCATATATACGTATACCTAAATTCTACATCTCATCATATACAAGCATGTACTAACCCTCTTTCATGAAATCATACTTGAGAACCCATTGAAGTTGTGGTACTTGTATAACTATGTTGGCCACCATACTTATACAATTACCCTTTCCCCAATGCACTCCCTCCTATGATGACACTTATAAGAATCAATACAACACATAACACATAAATCCCTCTACTTACATAAGCTCATAACCACATAACCAATAAGGTCCAAAACTCCATCTATAAAAATAACATAATAAAACTCTTGGAATACAGAAATCCATAGTCTAGCTAAAACAGCCTTGACTAAATCCAAAACGAAAACATAATCAGTTATAAGTCATGTCGCCCGTAAGAGTGGAAACAACATAAAATCCTTCATATCCACCTACTCCTACTAACTCGAACCACCACATGATTCTTAGGGAACATGACTTAAACATCAAAAGAAAAAATACTATACCTCAGGCACATAAAATAACCCAACAAAAGATAGAAAACTACCATGTACCAAATTATGTATTATAATGTACAATTTAAGAAAAATACGACAATGACTAGCGTGGATGATTATGGTTCAACCAGCACTAGTCACATCCTGAAAAGAAAAATAACATGTGGCTAAGTATGAACTTACTATGGTTCAATTCATACTAGTCAAAACATCACAATAAATAACATCCAAACACATCAATTATAATAAAATGCACACATACTCCTATGACGCCTATATGCAGGGACCCTTAAGCTATAGACTAGGCTACACGACTGGGCAACCTAATTCTCTATAACCATTGTCTCTGATACCATTCTGTCACACCTCACCAATGGCGGAATATGGGGCGCGATGTATGGATATCATCACAACATGGCGTGTCTAGAGAGATAACTATATGAAATAAGAAATGTCATAAAATGGTGACACAAAAGTCATGACAATATCTCAACAATGCAGGAGTCTAGGTAAGTAGGTAACAGTCCTACCTCTTACCCAAGACAAACAAATACATAAAACCAAAACAAACATATAGGTGCCAAATAGTATCACTTATTAAATGAGAAAACCAAGAAGGAACGAGGATCTCCTTCTAAATGCATTTCCTACGCTCTCCAAATCCTAGCCACTTATGTCCTCTAGCTTAACCATAATATCACCTGAAAGAGACACTAAAACACGTCAACATAAAGTTGGTGAGAGTCATAGGTTTAGACTCAAACGCCAAAATCATACCATAAGCTGTGAGTACAACCAAAAGTTAAAAATGTATGGACAATGTGATACTAACATGTATTAACAAACTAACATTCAAGATTTAACCAATCAAACCAAAACCAAGTCCAAATCCAAGGCTCCCAGCCTTACCAAACACCATACTCCCATAGGTACTCAAACACCTATGAACCAATCCCAAGGCCCCGCCTTGCCAATATCCCCTTGGTACCAAGTCAAAACATAAAACAATCAAGAATCAACTAGAAGTTAATCACATAAGTATGTACACATAAGTCCATTATCAACGCCAAACATTCACAGCATAATTTATAAATAACAACACAGTGTCTCTTCCATCCCATCTGGAAGTCAAAAACAATAGTAAACATGGGACTATGAAACTCACCTGATTGAGCTTCCCCAAACATCCGCGCACTACCAAAAAGCTAACAACCAAAAACACATAATCAATTCATGAACCGACCACTAAAACAGTTCATCAACCTATGATGGACATCTAAACTCCTCTCATATATATACCCCATTTATAAACTATAAAAACCCCATTACCCTTCCCTAACAAGTCCTTAACTTGGTTAAGTTTAATAACTATCTCGTTCACATTTTATCAAAAACAGTCCCAGTTTTAGGTCTCCAAACTATAAGTCATACGGCAACTTAAACATACCCATGGTTTCTGTGAAAGGAATATTCATACCTTTACATATGTTAGCTAACACCTCCCACTTGCCCTAACCTTAAAAATACAGTTAAGGCCCCAATATATATATATATACTTTTGTCATTCCAGATTTACTGATTTTAAACATACAAAAAGTTTGTTATGATTAGGGGGTCTTACCCTAAACCACAACCTTAGACCAAGTACAGATACTTACTACAATATATAAACCATCTCTCATGTTCGTTAGAAGATCCCAATGCAGCCCTAAGTACCCCAAACAACCCAAAACTTAAAAAGAAAAGAGGCTGAATTTAAAATTATTTTGACCTCCGACTGTTGTAACCTGTTTTTGACCCACTTTCCTACCTCCAATTTAGTTATCGTTTCTTGCATTGGAAAGCCACTTCAAATACCTTTTCAGGGATACTTGGATCATAAAATAAGAGTTTGTAGAACTCCCAATATGATCAAAACAATTTACTCGAAATTCTGCCCAGTTTTTAAAAACGGGTTTAACAAAATTAACCTCATTATTTAACCCTAATCTCACTAATTACAAGCCCTAATTTTTGTAATCATCATATTATGATTAATATAACATTAATTTACTGTTTTTAAATTAAACCCTAACCTAAATCTATTATAAGATGATTAAAGAAAACATTAAAACAATTTGATTAAAAAGAGATTTGAAGATTTACCTTTGATTTATGAAAACACCCAAAATTTTATGAAGAACCCTAATTTTGTTGAAACCCACGAATTTCTTTGTCTCCAGGAGATAAATAATGAATTTTGGTTGTGTACAAAACAATATATAGGGTATGGCTGAATCCTAGTCCAACCCAAAGCCCACTTTCCTTTTTCTCTTTTTTTTCCTTTTTCCCTTTCTTTTCTTGTGTCTACCAAACCGACCCAACACCCCCTTATTTCGTTTTTTTTCTTTTTATTATTAATATATGTATTAATAATATTACCTTAATTTATTTCGGCTCCTAAAGCCTCCAAAACCTCAAAACCGTAAAACTAGTCAAATTTACGTGTTTTACCGTAAAAGACGTAAAATATACACTTTTATAAAAAAATCTCAAATTTTGAAATAAACTTTATATTTAAGTCCTAAATGACTTAAAACCATCCCGAAAAATATTCATATGACTAATTACCTCTTCCGAGACCTCTAAATGCTAAACCGTAAATCGTAAAAATATGATTTTCTATAATACATATACCTATACGTAAAACCACTAAATAACACCATTTCACTTCATAGTCACTACCATGTGAACTCATGAACATGAAATCATCACTCATCGTTTCACTCACAAGGTACCCCGTACCGGAAACGATATCCAAACCACAATCTATACACACCAATAAGCACATAAACACGTAAAGACACGTAACTAGCACAAAATAAAACTAAGTGAAGAACCTCAAAACCAGGGTTGTCACATTACTCCCACTCATAAAGGCGCTGAGGAGAGTAAAATCGGTAAAGGATCTCCGGATTAGCCTGGACTTCGATAAAGAATCTAGAGAAGCCAGGAGGAAGAGCAGAAAGAGTCGAAGAGCAACCGAGATCTAGGCGGGTGCTCCTTCCATTGAAGACGCATCGTCCTCGGACGACTCCGGGGCCCCCAAGGGAGAAGATGGCTTCATCGCGCCAGTCAATAATCATCGACGCCCAAGCGTGAAGGACAGGTTAGGCCCTGACCCTACAGGCAGACGTAGCGTCCTCGCTAGGTTGGGTCCTTTGGAAAACTTTGGATACGAGGACCCGCGAGGTCAGGAGAAAAGCAAGATTCCCAGGAGGACGAACAGGAGGAATTCCTCAAGGGAGAACTCCTCGGATTCTAACGACAGCGACCGCCATCCTCGCTATAAAAGGGCCGCACCATCATCCATCGAGGATTCCGACTCCTCTAACTATGGCAGAAGAAAACGCATGACGCCTAGGAAGCCAAGGGTACAAGATGAAGATCAATGGACCCTGCCTTGGCGCCGAGAGAAAGGAAGTGCGTTTTTGGAACGCATAACTACTTTCAAGGACAACAAAAAGAGATGCATGCCATCCAACGTCAAGACCTACGTTGGTACAACAGACCCGGATGATCACCTAAAAGTGTTCGAGTCACAAGCAGGAATAGAGCAATGGCCTGAGGTCGTGTGGTGTCATATGTTCAACTCAACGCTCATCGGAAACTCTCGTACCTGGTTCGACCGTCTTCCAAGGAAAAGCGTCAACGGGTTTGAAGAACTCAAGAGGGCATTCAGAAGGAATTATGTGCAGCAAAATAAGTACGATAAAAGCCCCGTTTCACTGGCGAGAGTTAAACCGAGGCACAACGAAAGCCTTGAAGACTTCATGGAGCGCTTCAAGTCTGAGTGCAACCAGATTAAGGATTTCCTGGAAATCCTAATTATTTCTGGATTCCTAGCAGGGATCACTAACCCTGACCTAATTAAGAAACTAAATGATAGAACCCCGATAACATTCGATGGAGTAATGAAGAAGGTTTGAGCCTTCATCTAGGGAGAAACCGCGGCAGCAGATAGCAGACAGATGATGTCGGGTTACAAGTACCAAGACCGACCCAAGAAACAGTCATACGGGCAAAACATCAGTCGCACCTTAGACTTCCAAGGAGCGGCAAAGAACGGGCGCAATAATAACAATAGCAAGTTTACCCCGCTGCAGAAGACCCCTAGGGAAATATTCCTGTCAGAAGGAGCAAGCTTCCCAAAGCCTAGCCCAATGATGGGGCCAGCAGACAAGCATGATAACACAAAGCATTATGAGTATCATGACGATAAGGGGCATGCTACTGATGAGTGCATTCAGCTGAAGAGGCACATTGAAAGCCTAGTCACGGCAGGGAAGCTAAACCACCTAATCAGGGATTGGAGGAAGAATGCAGATACAAAGAAAAGTGATACAAAAAAGCAGAAGGACAAGCCCATAACCATATACATGGTGCAAAGGGAGAAGCCTTTCATGCAAAGGAAAGTGGTTGCGGATTTTTCGAATGATAGGGAGATCACATTCCCCATCCTTTCAGAAGATGACTATAGAATCAGATCACTAACTGTTGACATAAATCTGGGGGGGCACACCTTAGAAGGCATGTGCGTGGATGGAGGGTCGGTAGCAAACATACTTAATGAACACTGTTTCGCACAATTGCCATGGGAGATAAAGAAGGAGCTAAAAGAGACCACACAGATCCTCACAGGTTTCAGTGAGGACAAAACAAGGCCCTTGGGACATCTCTGTACACGGGTAACCATTAGGAGTGCAGGACACTTGACGACAGGTTGGATGGATTTCATGATCATACGGTCTCAGACAGCTTATAATGGGATAGTTGGTCAGCCGGCGCTGAAGGCGTTGCGTGTAGTACCCTCCACAGTGCACGGTATGTTCAAATTCCCAATGCAAGATGGGGTATGCATCATACGCAATATAGACACACTCGAGGGGGAAGCAACACTTCTAGCCACAGCATGAAAAGAAAGAGCGCAGACAGTAGTTCGCGCGACGAAGAATCCAGTCCAAAAAAGATGAAAAGAAGAATGTCTTCCTCAGAGGGCTCCCAGGCCAGGAGCATATTTGTGCGCAAATGATCGTCGCCAGGACCATCATGGGTCCTCTTCTCAACAGGATTTGTAGGAAAAGGGGGACCAGACGCAGGGTTTATCCTCACAAATTAAGGTGGAATAAAAATCACCTACGCATTGTTACTTTACTTCCCTACAATGGGCATAGAGGCGGACTTCGAAGCCCTCATCGCAGGCCTAAGGGTAACAATCAAGATGGGCATGAAAAGGCTGGTAGCTTACACATACAGTCCTCTGGTAGCAAGCAGGGTCGTAGGACCATATGGGTCGAAAGGAGCTGTGCTAAACTAGTACACGAAAGAAATCAGGAATATGGTAGGACAACTCGAAGTATTTGCTATAAAGAAGGTGACAAAGGAGCAAGGCGAGATATCGGCGGACATGGACCAACTTTCAATTGTAGATATGGATAAACCTCCTAGTCATATCTTAGTGGAGGTCATCTCACAAAAAAGTATAAGCATAGACAATGAGCCAACAACGTGGATGACGCCTATCAAAAAGTTCATATCGCACAATAGTCTGCCATGCAGTAAAAGGAAGGCTAGGCAAATACAGGCACGAGCTAGATGTTTCAGAATCATTAAAGGAACGCTGTATAGACAATCTAATGAGGGAAGGATGTTGCAGTGCTTGGCGCCAAGCCAGGCCCGATCAACAGTTGAAGCAGCACACAGGAGAATGTGTCCTCACGGACCGATATCATTGGCTGAAGGGATTACTCGCTCGGGATACTTTTGGCTGTTTATGCAAGCGGATGTCTGTAAAAGGGTAGGACGTTGCTATAGGTGTAAGGCAAACTCAAGGAGAAGGGAGAACTCTAGTGTGGTTGCGGGTCCACCTGCGACCAGGGGCGCAAACAGAGGGGGAGTATTCTCAAGGCTAAGGCGCACTATCTGTTCTTAGCTAGTTCCGCAGCACAAATGATGTTTTTTCTTTTTTATCTTCTTTGAAAGTTCTTAATGCATGCGGGTGTTGTTACTTTTCTGAAACATAAATTTGGCCTTTCAATGTACATGTACAAATAAAGTTTCCAGGCGAAATAGGAGGAAAAAGTTTACCCTACTAATTAAACTTGTCGCATAAGAGGGATGCACCCCCAGCGGCGCCAGATCAGGTATCCTTTGTTAGGCAGCTTTTCATAAGACGTTGTGGCAAGTATAACGATCCTCATACTTTATGACGGATAGCACAGTGTGCGCGCCTAACAAACATGTCATTTTCAATGACATTGCTTATGGTAGTAGTGGCAGGACCACACGTAATGACTTTTTGACTCACCCATAAGTTTCGAGTCGCACTACAAAGCGCGTACTCATTCACAGGACTTTACCTTCACAGACCTTAAGTGTGGGTATTGAAACCTGGACATATACATACTACAACGCATGGACATAGTGCAAGACATTATGTACTAACAAACATAAGGATCGATATTATAAATTATGCAGATTATTTACAAGGTCCAAGTGTTTTAAATTACAAATACAAAGTGGCAGGATGTCTTCTATAAAAGATCGCTCGTAGAAAGTGACCTTTTTAACCTGCGAGGAAAGGGTTTCAGTGATGCACGACGACGTGCCCATAATTCTTCCATGTATTGCAGCACGCGTATATGGTACGAGTCATGAGAAGGAAGACTCACAGGCACATTATCAGATCGGCTAGGATGTGCTAGACCTAAGCCAATGATGGTGTGTCTGGTGGAGGTATGATTCTTCTTGGCGACACGACGCACATGCTGGTTCAACTTATCTTATAGTGGAATCAATACCGGAGCGCCAGAAACATATACCAGGACTTGTAGTTGGGATAGATTCGGCCTGCCTGACGTCCTAGTATCTTCATCATTATTTGTAAGCATCAGACCTGTCATTGTTACACTGATGGGGAGATCTTGGTCTTTTTCAATAAGATCTGTAATAGGTATCGGAAGGTTCCCCATTCTCTGGAAGGCGGTGTCAAACATCTCCTGCGCGTACTTAGAGTAAAACTCACACCCTTCCAAAGGACCGCTGAGTAAGATTTCTTTAAGAGTGCGCTCCATTGCGAGGCTCGACCCCAGCAGTATTGCGGCGTCATATACATCCTGGGCCGCTTTAGAAAAGGGGGCAATTTCAGGGAGCCTTTGGCAGCCAGTGGAAGACCATGTTTTATTAGCCACCTTTTCTCGGCACGCACAGCGGTAAGGTGCGGATAGATTTTTTATCAAAGTCTGTGCTCATATACTTTATAACCTCTGCCTTCTTGGCCACGTCCTTATGGCAGTTGGCAACAAAGTTATCACAGTTTGCAGAAAGGACGCTCATACCTTCTTCTAGTTTCGTCATAGCCCAGCGGTTCTCGTCCTCTTGTCTCGCGCACAAGCGGCGCTTACCATCAAGAATATCTGAAAGCGAGGTCTTTTGATCCTCAAGGTATTGGATTAACCCGACATTTATAGTAGACTCATAACGGAGGCGGGCAAGTTCGATCTTCGCAACTGCAAGGTCAATGGCCTTCTGTTCTGATACATGGTTCAGCTCTTCATTCGCTTTCGCTAAGCGCTCGGATAGCTGGGATATTCTCCTCTTTAGATAAGCAATTAAAGTAACCTCTTGGGCGGTGACCCTGTCTAAATCCCTCAAAGTACATCATCAGGTATTTCGTGTAATCGTTGGGCGCGTCCAGGGGGTGTTAGGTGTTCCAGGAAGTCTCCACAAGCGGCTGCATTATCAAGAGGACACGAGCGAGTGCATTGCCATGGGGGAGCAAATCTGGTGGACTTAGGGGCGCTGGGGCCAGCCTTGGTTGTTTCCACAAGGGGGCTACAATAACAATGACAATATTAATCTTATGCAGAGCGGGGTGGTGCGTTTTGAGGAGGTGTACGAGTAATGTACCTGGCCGCATGTAGTTCCTCCCTTGGCTGTATGAGTGTTCCCCACAGTGTCGCGGTGGCACGTGGTCTGGTATGTAACATCCTTCCCTTTCTGGGTATTTACTGCGCGGGGAGCACGGTAATCTTTTGTAACTGGGCACAGGGATGGCCCCTGCGGATGAACCTGCATATGAGTCTGCCTCAAGACTAAAATCCTCTTCATCTCCTTGATCTGTTTCTTCGGACGACGACTCTAACCTAAAAGGTATGATTCGAATTGGGGTAGCATTTACGGCGGCAATCCTCTCGGCACTTCCGCTGGGCGTCAGAGAGGGAAGCTCCGGCGCTACGGTGCGTTGACCAGTGTGCCACCCACTAGAAAGCTCAAGTGGAGTGGCAGGTCGAGCGCACATAGTGACCGCGCATGGGTTTTCGCGCTTCACGAGCCGAGGGTAAGATAATTCTGCATAAATGTGACGTGGACGTAAGAATGTGCGCATGAGTTGTGATTATTGAAGAATAAAAGATAAGTAGGCAAGCGATATATATTTTAATTGTTCACCATGGTTGAAACTATCAAATTATTGCGGAAGATGGCTTCCGGAAGGCTTGACACATGACTCAGCCCTAAGGCATACAAAAACATCTCGGGGTACTCTTGCATTGGTATCCGATCAGCGCTAATTAATTGCATGTATGCATCGTTAAATGAGCCAGCAATCGGACGATCATCCTTTATCATTGTCTCGGGGGTGATGAAGTCATGGTCAAAAGGAAAAACAGCTTTGTCTACCCAGAAGAATTTGTTGGTCCACTTCTTCAAGGAATCTATTTTTTCCGAATAACATTGTAAGTGGCCGGGGCATTTTGCGAAGGTTATCCATCCGTTCATCCATGTGGGACGATAAAACGCACGGAATAGGTTTATGGTTGGGTCGACATTTTTGAGTAAGCAGTTTATCTCAAAATTGGAGATTTTAGTGGCGCCTATGCAATGCAACTGGGAGAGGTGTACGCTGTAGTAATTTAGTATGTCTACAAGAAAGCGGCTAAGGGGAATGCGATAGTTGGCAAATTCAATGAACCTAGTGTATATGCCAATTTTTTTGTCTGGAAAACTTCCAATGTGCGCCTGTGGATCTGGCGCAGTTGGGTGAATGTTTGAGGGGATATGGTACTTCGTGGTAAAGCGAGATAGTTCTTGTTCGGATATGCGAGAGGTCACATCAAACAGTTGAGCTACCATTTTTCACTAGGTTGATTACAAGCAGTACCACCGATAGCATGTTTTTTGAGAGGGAATGACGGCTCTTAGAGTTTTCAAACAATGGTGGATGGATTTTCTTTTAGAAAGGAGAAGAAATGAATAGACAGGCTGCCAACCTACATTTATATACCCTATGGGTGTGTGGGATCTTGCGACACGTGTTTCTAACGTTTTGTTCATCCTGTGGTATTTGGTGATGGTTTTGTCTGACGAGGTTAATGCTTTTCCCGGTTTTCAATAAAGGTTGGTGGTAGTGGAATCTGACGTGGATGCTGGTTTGGTCTTATTGTATGGAGCGAGGCATTCTTCTTTTTGATGTATATGTGCGGGGCCTTGATGGTTCATAGTCTAGTAGACGCGGATTAGAACCTACGACCACTAGACTGGGGGGACATGATGACGTATAGTCCCTAGTCGGGCTGGATAGTCCGAATCACGGGTACTACCCGCATCCATCAGGAATGGATTGGATACATGTGCGATGTGCGCGCGCAGCCCAGGTGGCCCGGTAAGTCGCTGTCGCACATAAGGCTGATTACTTAGCCAGATCCTCGTCGCAGCGCGACAGGATCAGACAGAATATAACCTATATTCTAGGTATATTCGCCTAAAGAAAAGAGATATACACTTGCCTTAGTTAGATAATTAAGATCAATCTATTCTGAGTCATTATCTCTTCCTTAGGCCGCAAGAACAGGGAGCCCAAGCCTGGACTCTCTCGAGTATAAAAGGAACCCCACGGTTCCACAAAGGTACGATACACACAATACCCTAAACACTTACACACTCAAATCGATTACTTACTCTCACGCTGGAGTCTAATCGTGGGTCACAAACCCACGGTAAGCCTAACAGTGTCTGTTTAGTGCGCATGGTCCTCAAACAAGTTTCACTTGGTGCAAGAGCCGGAGTCCACAAGACCCCGAATTAAGCCTAATTCGGGCCAAGCTCGGTCCATCCAACTTTTGTATCAACAGTTTTGATCTAATTGTTGTGACGACAGAAGTGTTGAATTGTATGTGTTTATATATATATATATATATATATATATATATATATATATATATATATATATATATATATATATATATATATATATATATAATATTTGTTACTTAGAGAGCATAACCCCTAATGCTTTTGAAGCTAATTTGCGTCAAAAGGAGTGAACTTGCATCTCATATGTCTAGATTGGTATGACAAGATTCTGAATTATTAAATGATGATTTTATATGTCCAGATCTATGAACCACAAATGATGTGCAAAGTCTCCTATATATATTTTGAAGTAATTTAGTGTTATTATCAATTGGAAAAAAGGTTACATTGTTCAAAGGTTAATTGCATGCTATTGGACAAGTTATTAAATGTGATGATCTCTGTAAGTTAAGCCTTCAAATTTTCAAATTTTGATTATTGTATGCCTAATTCTTACTAGTATTCAAATAACAGACAAGTATAAAATGAAAGATTTCGATCCAGAAGTGATTTCTACGACTGAAGTGCCGAACCCACCAGACTTGTCATGTTACCACTTGTGGGTCTCATTATAGTACTCTTTAGGCGTGTCATTTTTTGTTGCTTGAAACTCGAATGAAGTTTCACATATCACTCATGATAATGGTTAATAGCACATGCTTGATATATAGTTACGATAATGGTAAATAACACCTGCTTGATAATCGATAATAGTATGCAATTTTTTTTATGTAACCACTAGTGATTGTCCTACTCTTTGCAAGCTACAAACGATGTGAGATAATGGTTAATAGCACATGCTTGATTCTTTTGTCACTTGAACTATGGAAACGAACAAGCATTGTAATTGAAAAAGTGGTGTTTATTTGCTTTTATAGCATTTCATGATAGCCACTTTAACTTGCAATTTCACAGAACAGGCCCAAACTTCTTTGTTCGTTGCAACTGTGTTGTGCATTTCTGTTTGAAAATATCATTATTTCAAAAGCACCTAGCCTTGAACCATATGTATTTAATACTAAGAATTATGCCTAGTTTGAATACAATGGATCAGAAAGTGTCGTTTCTTTCTAGCGAATTATGTCTAGTTTGTTTAAAAAAGTTCCGCTAATTTTCAGCGAGACACTGTTACATTTGGTTTACGCATACTTATGTTGTTGTTGTTAAAAAGTTGGATGCTTTCTTATGTTAGCGTTTTATGCAGGCTTGATGTGGGTCTGGAGAGAACTACGTAATTGAGCAGCGAATATTTACTGATTGCACATGATTCCTTGTTGGAACAAGAAGCAGCTCTCCAAGCAAACACTTCAATTCAAAAATATTATGTGAATATCAATTTAAAAGGATGTATTTAATTTTTGAATTGTATTATTGTGTTTTGTGCAATATATAACCTACGTCTTTTTAACTGAACCACAATGGTCTGATTCTTTTGTAGAAGGTATGTCAATTCGGAAGTGTTTTTTATAAGTTTTCTCCCTCGGGTATATATGTGTGTGTGCTTTTCCTCGGCCCTTCGCGCGTTGGCTTTTTGACTCTTACTGAGAACCTAGGGATTAAATGTATTCGGGTCGACCCGAATATAAGTAAAAAGTAAAAAAACAAACTATTTTTGTACTCTTTTGAGTTCAAAATTTTTATAATTAAAACGGTATAGTAATCCTTATAATATCCAGAGCTATCGGATTGACCTAAACCCCTGTTAGCCACCAAAATTCGACTTAATACCCGAAAAAAATTTTGGATCCGACTAACTCGACCCGAATATGCCTAAAAATTTTAAGCGTGGTTGCTATCACTCTCGTTAGATGACAGTCTAATATCACTTATGATATCTAATATAATTTGTTACACGACAATGTAATATCACTTGTGATATTACATGAACTTAGTTAATGTGTAATATCACTTGTGATATTTGTTATATGACATATAATCACTTGTGATATTTCATAAATTTAGTTACTGTTTAAAATCACTTGTGATATTTGTTATATAACATGTCTAATATCATTTTCTACATGACAGTCTAATACTACTTGTGATATTTCGTGTAATATCAATTGTGAAATTTGTTATATGACATGTCTAATATCACTTGTGATATTTTCATAAATTTAGTTAATGTTGAATATCACTTGTGATATTTGTTATATGACATGTCAAATATCTCTTGTGATATTACATAAATATAGCTAAAATGTTTAATATCACTTGTATTATTTCATAAAAAGCAAGTATTCTTTTTAATGTAGTATCACTTGTGATTTTTATGATTATTTATTATAACATCATGTGTAATAAGTGTCAAAGCCATTTGTAAATTTTAGTTAATAAATGTTCACATTTATTTACCATTAGTGATATTACAATAATCAATATTAAGGCACATGCGAATTTTAGGTTATAAATGTTATATTTATCACCAATGATATCACAATCTCGGCATTAACCAGTATTAAGTCACGTGTGGTAAATTATTGATTTAATATCTTAACTTTATTTGAATTCTTAATTTCTTGCAGACACATGAACGTTGTTTACTTCTAGTTCTTTATTGTTGTATTACCACTAATATTACTCATATGTAAAATAGAAAATTAGTGTTAAATTTTATTACTTTATCACGTGTGATATAACTCATATGTAAATATATTGAAATTAATGTTATGTTCTATTGTTTTATCGGATGTTATGTATCATAAGCATCGTTAGTTTTTAACCCATTGAAAAATGAAAAACGCAAATTCAAGTAATACATGATGGAAGACCAATAGAAGTGTAGACTGGATAATTTTCTAGATTTACACTTATTACTTTATTAAAAGCACGAACATAAAAATACATGAGAAGTTTAAAGGTTAATTTGTTTTATATGATTAAGATAAATGCGATATCTAATATATGTATGCACAACTAAATTTCAAATGCAATTTCGTTTTTTCTCATAAGCAGAGGAAAAATTACCGCCATCCATTTTGGTTTGATGGTGAAAAATAACATAAGATAGGACCATTTTTGCCAAAGAAGCAAGTTTCTAAAACCGGGCGGAGGGATTAAGATTATAAATTTTCCGAACTGATTTTTATCAATGGTGATATTGTATTAGTGAAAAACAATGGCATATCACTAGTAATACAATAATATGATATTACACCATGACTATGTTTATTAAATATCATTGGTAATATTTCATTGTGTTATCACTAGTGATATTTCATTATTTTTTATCACTAGTAAAATATGACCATTAATAAATATATTTTTTTTTCAAATTTACAATTTTAGTCTGTCGACCATTTTTTTTCATTTTTTTTTGAGATTTTGGCAAAAAAAAACCTCTTTATGTTTTTTTTTCATAAAATTTAATCTTAGAGAATGAATGGCTAGTTTAGTCCCCTTGCATAAAAAGAAAAAGATACAAAATTACACAACTCATGTATGCACAAGGTTACAAACATTTCATTTTTCATTTTCATCAGATTCCAAATGGTGCAAAACCAGCACTTCAGTATGCGAGGTGCCTTCATTTCCATCAAATTTTGAACATGTCAAGTAGTTTTGGTCATTTTGGTACTCATTTTGAGCTATGGCTACATGATGAGAAATTTTATTAGAACAAGCTTGTTCCTTTTCTACCAGCGAAGACCATGATCAACCTTCTTGCTTGTTGCCCATATTCCTTGTCTTACTCCGAATTTTACTATTCCCCATCGAATGTCCATGTCTTCATGATGGAAGAATATCACCTTACAAGCCGGCTGGTTGTTTCCTTTTATTGATCTCACTGCCATCGGTCATAACAAGGTTATAATGATCAGTTAGGGTCTAAACATGCTGCTTTGAAATTGGTTTACAATGGGACATCTAACCTTAGTCTGGTACAAATTTGGATGTTTTTTTTAATTAAGAAAGAATGTTAACAAGTCATAATCCGTGTGGTGTGTTGC
Source organism: Glebionis coronaria (assembly GCA_025667525.1). Taxonomy (NCBI): domain Eukaryota; kingdom Viridiplantae; phylum Streptophyta; class Magnoliopsida; order Asterales; family Asteraceae; genus Glebionis; species Glebionis coronaria. The sequence continues at coordinate 72,591,651 of CM046877.1, read as the reverse complement.
ATTCTTTAGTAAATTTTTTACGTTGATCCATAATGGAGATAAAACAGAACCCAAACTAACCCATTTGTACATATCCAAATATCAAAACCCCAATAATATAAATACCCAGCCACGACTATACACATTTTATGAATACTCTTAATATCCCACGATACCTGATCGAATGAACCAGTGTGAGTAGGAAATATCAACTCGTCATGGTTTCTGCTTTCTTTGTGGCGAATGGCACGACACACCCTAGAACAAGGAAGACAAGACATATTAATTACACAAACAAGTGTAAATTTCATTAACAGTTATGTTGCGACATTGAGGAGGACCCGACTACCATACTTATAAAAAAACAAATCAACTGAGTGAGCTTGGGGGTGTTTGGATTGCCTATGTAGGTTAAACACTAACAATAAGCTTATGTGGTATAAAATACAAACACATCGAAATTAACAAATTTCTTTTATATGATGCAATAAACAAAAATATACCTCCCGATCTCTTTGCCATGCTTGGAAAGTCATTTGTGGGGTTGACTCGTCCATCATATTCTTCCAAGGCCGACGTGCGTTTCTATTTTCTACTAGTTGCAATGTTTTACGTCATCATCATTAAGTATATTATCCTTGTTTTTCATGACAATTGATGAACTGCATGGCCTGTAAAACATAAGTATGTCATCTTTGGTTGATCATTCATCGACTGCTAGTGGATGTAACAAAATGTTTTGTTGAGTTCCTCGTAATCCTAACTGATAAACATACACGATTTTGTGGATCGTATGCACATAAAGTACAAGATTTTACACTTAAAAACAAAATTATCAAGACAGGCCACCTAGTGCCTGGTAGGTTGCGGAATCCATATTTGACAATCTAGTGTGTATCCACTGGCCACGTCTCTTGCCTAAAAAGTTATAGTGGTTTATGTGTTGGACTTTTGGCATAAACCTCGCAAAAAAGGATGAAGCTTGCTGCTACTTGTTAGTAAATTGATATATAACACAACTTTGGACCGGATGATGAACATCTAAAATTGATGATAAACTAACCTAATTGGGAGGCTCTTTTTAAAGCGTGGCCGATTTTCTTCTCAATCCAATCACGAATAGGACATATCAAGCCCCTATATACTCCTATAGAAACTAACCATCCAACATCCAATATCTTCTTTATATGTTAATGGCAGAGCATCAACATCCAAGATCATCTTTATATCACAATATCTTTCAGATCCAATCACATATATATATCATCTTGAAAACCTATTATATCAAACTTTATTCACTTCTTGAACTGAAGCTGATATCACCACTTTTCGAACTTCTTTCTCTTTCTTGTATTAGCCCATGACGCATTACATATAATGAATCCTGAACCACTGCCAAATGCTCGTGAACTATCCACCACTTTGTTCACGCTCTCTAGAATTACAATGGGCAAACCGTTATGCACCACGTGCATATTACCACCGATCACCAACCATGAACAAGCAGAGTTATGAGTGTGGTGAATATCGGTTATCGAGACCCAAATATCGGTTTCAGGATAGTAAATTTTCGCTTTCGAGATTAATTTCCGGTATGTTGTGAACCCGCCAGCCAGCACGATCTTCCCATCTATAACACTAACACGTGAACATAGCACCATTGCACATGGGACAATCATCTAAGATTATATGAGGCCCACCATCGGACAATTGGTCATAAGCCTATTACCCCGCTGGTTGCAAAGATTCTGTCTTGGTCGCTGGTCAACGAGATCACTCCTGCCACCCAAAACAAATAATCTACAATTTTTTGAGACCACAACGAAGTGGGCTAGATTAAGGACTCTTGACGAGAGTATAAGGAGTGTAAGACACGTATCTTCGAAAAATGTTTTATAAAACGTCGTTAGATATGCTCATCATTCATTTTGTTATGCTCTCATCAAGAGTCCTTAATCTGGCACACTAGTAGTATGCCATTTATCACTGGTGATAAGTCAGTTATCACTGGTGATAAGCCAGTTATCACTAGTGATAAGTCTCTATAAACAAAAAACATTAACAAAATTCACAAAACTCTTCCTAAATAGCTTCTAAAACATAAATAAGTTTCTGAAGTAAGCCAAAATCTAAATAATGCGAGAATAATCAATCATTAGGAACTAAGATTAACAATATATAGCTAATCTTCACAAAAATCATCAAATACACAAATCGAACTAAAAAAATAAGCATATAATCGTCAAATTATCATATTAATCAACAAATAAGCAAATTAAATCAATGAAAAATAAATAAGCTTCTTAAATATCATCAGAAATACAAAATGATCGGTTTATGAGCACAAAAATCACTAGATATAATTATAAAACATCTAAATAAAGGATTCTAACAATCGTACCATCTTTCGTAGTTTTTGTATGTTCGATTTTCACCATTTTTCTGGTATGAGATCGGTCGTGATTCGATTGTTTCACTTTTGTGTTTGTTTTGTGCTTTTGAAGGTTTTGATCGTTTTTTGTTGATTTTAGAGATTTGTTGCAGTTTGATTTGTTTTAGAGAGAGGAATGAGCGGTTCTCATTTATTGGAGGAGAGAGAGAGTAATTTTGATCTGAACATAAAAGTGGGTGAGTGGTTAAGTGTTATTAATATTTTCAGTCTTAGTCCTTTACACAAGTTTCATAGTTTGACAACTTTATCCCTTCCGTGTTTTTTATTATCTGATCTAGTCTTTGACGATGAACGATCTAAATCTGTCTCTTTGTTTCTAACAAATAATAAGATTTTAAAATAACTAAACTCCAACGTATTACAAAAGTACCATACTAAATTATTTAACAAGCTACTTTGAAATAAAAAATTAAATTACATAAATGATCCTTGTGTTTTTTCTCAAATGACATCTGCATTTCCTAAAACTTAAAAATTGCATAAACAATTTCTAACTTTGCAAAAATAATATCCATGGACCGTTTAGTCTTTCAAAAGAGAAACAATTTCCCAACTTGACTACTACTTCTACTACTAACCATTAGCAATTTAATTAACTAGATTAAGCTATCAAATTACGATTAAACCGATTTAATTGACAATTTAATCAAATCACGATAAACTCGAATCACTAATTAATAACTCGCCGTTAAAAAAAAATCGACAATTTAATTAGACTAGGAATTATGCCCGCGCTCCGCTGCGGCGGGGTGCGGGCGTTTTTGGAAACGTTTTCAGTAGGCACACATAATATAGGTGCAAAGCATAGAAGTTTAAACTACAAACTGTATTGTTCCTAGCTACAACGCTTCTACAATTTTACGGCTAGTGATGGGGAAGACTGGAAATCTGGATCAGTGGTTCGTACCTGCACAGAGTATATATGTAGAGAGCGATAAGTACTTTTGTTTAAGCATACCATACACAAAAAGGTAATAAGCAATCATAAACAACCAATTATTGCTAAACAAAACGCAAGTGTCACAGATTGAAACGACTATATCTTAAACGCAGATCAAGCCATTTGTTATGTTGCATCACTGCTTGATTATCCAAAACTACTCAAACTACTTATGTGACAATTTCAATTTCAAGCAGAAAATTACAATGTTTAAGAAATAATGTTGTTATGTACATAGATGCAGTTAGTTTCTACCAGCCTACAGTGGCATGACCTCGTAACGAAATATCCACTGAATCTCACACCTAATGGGTCTCTTCTTCCTAAAACACATCATCCTAACTCGGTATACCAGTTTGCAGACATGGAACATAACTGAGAATTACCGTATAGTTTTTCTATCTGTCACCATTAATTTATATAAGTCTATAAGACACTGTCAGTATATATAATACATGGATGTAGATGTTGTGAGTTGTTCTTTGTAGCCTTCGACTGGACCTAGTACGTTAAAAGAGTTACAAATGTTAGGTTTTTCTCCCTTTAATATGCTATGTTTTTACTTGTGATTAGAACCGCACATCATTACAGCAGTAGTTAAATAAAAAAATAAAATGATAGTAGAGTAATTTTAATGAGACATACTCTGTGCGACATCAGAATTTGTTGAGCAGCCCCGTCAATTCCTTCCCCAGCTTTTTTCACTTGACCTATTTTTCTGTATTTGATTCCGCAAAAACATAAGTATGGCCAGATATAATGAGGGAATAACACTAAAGCTGAAACACCATTTTAGCATTTTCTTCGGGTGTGTTTGTCTGAAACCATTTTTCTAATCAGTGATATAAGTGTTAAATCTGGAGTTGGGAGTATGAAACTACTTAGCATACACGTAGCTTTTGTCAAGTTCCAAACTCATAATGGGCTTTTCCGGTAACAATATTGACTTATGAATTTTGAAGAAAAAATAAGATAATGTTCCATTTTGGTAAATTGTGTTGTTATCTGGAAATGCATCCGGAAAACTTAGACATAGCATGCAATAATACAGTAGGCATGTGAGAAAATTTAAGTCACAGTTCTCTACTCCGTACTTCAAAACAATTTATGTATGGGTGAATCGGTGGAAAAAATTTTGTTCCTGCCACATCAGGATGAAATATATCTGAAGGAAAAAAGAGTGAAGTAATACAAACTCGGTGTACATGTTATAATGATAAATAAACATAATTGAGGTGTTTGGTGTCAACGCGCTTTCTCGGGGCTGTTTTTGATGTAGTTTTCGAAGTGTCGTTTATACATGTTACACTACATACATCTCAACTAATAGATACAAAACATACATAAGCTATAACAAAACAAATGTAGTATGTCTAAATAAGCATAATGATATAAATACGCATGTAAGAAATGAGGAACCTTCTTTGAAGATGAAACACCCTTTCCATTATGCCAAGCCCCATTTTATGATTTTTTTTCCATCTGTAGAAGTATCAATCCAAATGCCTTAATCTGCAATGAAGAAAAGATAATAGTTACCCACTTATGGCGCGTTACCAACAATTCAATTTGGCTTAGTAAGGTCTCTATCGGTAGCACGTACCGTAGAACCATATGTAGCCCACAACATTACTATATAAGGTACTTCACTACATATGAGACGACAGTTTTATCTTCACTTACCTCATTTGCATTTTGCTCACCATCCACTTCCATCGCATCACTCTTAGTTTCTTCCCTTCGTTTCTCTTCTCCTTCTTTATCATCATTTCTCACTTCCATTGCCTCACTCTTGGTTTCTACCTTATGTTTCTCTTTTTCTTTATCATCTTTTCTCACTTTGACAGCGACCTCATTTTCATCCTTGTCATCTTTAGTATCCACAAACATCTCCTAATGGCCTTTTTCATTTTAATCCACCATCGGCTTCCAATGCTCTCAATCTATCCCTTATCACCGACACCTCTCGTTTAACGGTTGCCCTATTTTCTTGATCTACAAATCCACAATTAACCCGTTTTCACCATCTTTGTAGTAATTCGAATAACTATATTATCCAACGAATGAAATAAATACAATAACTTCAAGTACCTGTATTTGCATCGTCATCATCCCATTCATCTTCCAATGTCGATGACTCAATGTGGTTTTTGAGATTCTTCAGCATACTATACAGCTGATTTTTATCAGTATCAAAATCCAATAATGGTTCCTCATAAGTCTCCCTTTCATTCTCTATGGATCTTCCTGACTGTCTCTCGCCACTTTTGCCAAAATACCTTTCCATAGGGCTCGCAGACTCATCAAAATCCTTTCCCAAGGGGCTCTCAAGCACGTCTTGGTTCGTTTCGAACGGGCTCTCAGGCTCAACAAAATCATTTTCAAGCGGGCTTACAGGCTCATATTTCTCACTAAAAGATGATGAAGACTGAGATTTCCACTCTTGATAATATTCATCAGTATCAGCTTCAACTTGGTCGCTACTTATTTCCTAATGTCTTCATTCTTCACTCTGTGGCTCTCGAGTTCTGATTCTATAAGTCTTATGTGTTCGTCTCTTTTAGCTACTACATCTTGAAGTATATGAATCGCGTCTTGATCATACACAGCTTGCTCTCCCATCATTCTCTGTTATTGTAACGCCTCCATTTGAACAACTACTTTTTCAGCTTGTAAGCGTGTGATCATTGCCATAGCGTTGTTAGCTGCAACAGCAGATGCACTTATTTCTTCTTCAAGTTCCATAGACAGTATCTGAAGAGCCTTTTTGTCCATACGGGCTTGTTTCTTTAACTGCTGAACACTTGAATCACCATCGCCTGGAGCTTCATCGTTTATTATTTCTGTCGACAATTCGGATCTTTCTGGCGACGTTTTCCTAAGACTTCTGTTGGCCTATCTAGGATTGTCTACAATTGAATCTGTGAGCGATATCCCAAAGAATGTATTACTTTTTAACAGGTTCGGGGTTTTACAACACTATCAACATCTGTTAGTTGTGTTATCGTTCCAGATTTCATATCTTCTCTAACTTCTACATGAAAATCCATTCGATAGTTAGATAAGTGTAAAGATTTCGTATACCAAAACATATTACAGAATTAAGAAACGTGGTAGCCTTAAAGATACGAAAGGAACCAACTTAAGTTTTTTATTTATTTTCAGACCCATGCTTCTATTAGGAATAAAAATGCTTATGTGCTTATATTAGAGTATGAAAACTTAAAATTAAGGAGATTGGTATGTGCTTATCTTGAGCAAGATGACCTAAGGGTTATAGTTTAGCTTTCATTATAAGAAAAACTCACTTTTAGCATCTGTGGTTAATCCAAATTCATACTCTGGCATATCATAATCCGATATAAATTTCAACTCTGTGTAACACGTGAGTGCTCTCGGAGAAGATAATGACAACCTTAAAGACAAAATATACTACCACTTAAATCATTTTTCATCTAAAACCATTTTGACACGTTGCCTTTTGCAACAAATCCTATCACACAATCTTATAAACATTGTGCTAATAAACCGACAATGACATACTGATGAAAGCTAAGCACGAACTTTAAGACCCTTTCTGCGGCAAGAAGGGTGTTTGGATCCTGCTGTAACAGCAACTAAATACCCCCTTCTGCAGCAGATGGGGGTGTTTGGCAACTGTTTTAACAGGAACCAAACACCCCATTGCAGCAGAAGATGCGTAACTATGACCAATAATGGGTGTAACTATGACCAATAATGATTTCCAGAAATTATAACTATGTCGTAACTATGACAAATAATGGTTGCCAGAAATGATTTTCAATCTAGCGTTCTAATGCTTTGTCTAAGAAGTGCCGTGTCTAAGAACCTGTAATGTTAGCCTACAGTTCAGCGCAAAGGTTTTTCTAATGAGTAACGATAACTCTTATAAACAATATAAATTCATGCAAATAATGAAACTATTCGGCACCACTACTCTTCTAGTTATATCTAAACAACCATCTAAACGAATTATATGTTATACTAAAAACCATTGAGCACATACGCAGTTTCAACAACCATTTCCAAGCAGATATCACGGGAAAACCCGCAAGTGTATGAAATGACAAAGGATTGTTAAATATACAGATGGTTATATCTAAACAACCATCTAAACGCCTTCATCGTTTGTTAAATATGGCATCTATGAAATGACAAAGGAAAACCCGCAAGTGTAGAAATTAAAGATAACCCATGACTAATGAATGTAATTACCATAAAGTACACCATTTTTATATACATTAATCTGATAACAATGCATATTAACAAATAATTCCATTGACTTCTATAAAACTAAAACATCAATCTAGAGCATTTTTTAAACGTTTTGCAAGCACAATTATTTGTATTATTTATTAGCCATTCTACAGGGATCGAACAAAAATAATTGTTTCCATATGTTATGTAATGTGGTCAACCTTCCCATTCTTTCACTTTCTTATTTTCAGATATATTGTATTTAGGAACAATGTTGAGATACTTACAGTAAGAACTGAACAGATGGTTGACTTGTCAACTTTCCTCGTTGCCGGAATGTCAGTCACTTGGCGCAAGACGCCATCGAACTCTTCTTCATCAGCATATTCAAGTCTCCTCGTTTTAGCAATGTCAGTCACTTCGCCATCGAACTCTTCTTCATCAGCATCCTAAACAAACAGATAATTCAATACGGAATCATTACTAAGATCAAGCCCAATAAACTTCCACAATCAAGCACACAAATTTCAAAGTACAAAAAAGGGCTTACATTATGGAAATATGCAAGAGTATTAGTCCACAAATCGTCCCTAATAACGTCAGCAACCTATAAATGAGAAGTTTAAAAGATATATAAAATCATGCAAAGTACGGTAGTTAAATGGTTAAACTTTATCAGATATATATATACACAAAGACCGTACTTCACCATGAAAATCTTCCATGCCATCCTTTTCTTGTACCTGGACTCTTGTCGAAAAGAATCCCAAATAAGAGAGCAGTGCCATTTGCGCCCCTGCGCTCACGCAAGCAGTCGGGTGCTCCTAGCAGCATTTCATAGGTAATGAACAACCCAAATTCCGATAACGAATGATAACAGCGTGCGCTAGCCAATTGGTGAGTGTTTGGGGTTGCTTATTTTAAATTATTATTTACTCCCTTGAAACCATATGAAAAAAGCAGATCCATAAAGACCGGCATGATGTTGAAATCAAAACATCATTGTAAAGAAATATGCATTTGAATGACATAAATACAACGGAATAATTATGATTCTCGTGACAAAAAGTGTAAGACTAAATATATGTAAGTAGGAGTACATAACCTGTAAACCTTTTTTCATTTAGGGTATGTTGGAAGGTGGTCAAGAAGTAGCAGTGAAGCGGTGCTCGGAAACATCGCAGCAAGGGCTTGATGAATTCAAAAATGAAGTCATTTGTATTGCAAAAATTCAACATATGAATCTTCTGAAGCTTCTTGGATACTGCACTCACGAAAATGAAATGATATTAATTTATGAATACATGGCTAACAAAAGCTTGGACGCATTTATATTTGGTAGATTAGCTTACTGTGGGACTGTCTTTTCTTCTTGGGTGGTGGTTTCCCCTTGCAAGTATCACCCGTTTGCTGTGAAGATTTTGCTATGACTCGGAGTAAGTGGTAACCTGTCTACAATGCCTTTTTGGAAATGTTCTACGTTGTGGCGCTGTAGCTGCTGCATCTTTTGGCTTACTTTGGCATTGCCTTTTCTTCTTGGGTGGCGGTTTCCCCTTGAAAGTATCCCCCATTTGCTGTGAAGATTCTGCTATGACTCGGAGTCCTTGTATATCTTCTTGAATATCACCTACTGCATCTTTAGGCTTACGTTTGCACTGCCTTGTCTTTTTTTGTGGTGATTTCTTCTTGCAAGTGTCTCGTTTTGGCTGTGAAGATTCCATTACGACCCCAGGTCCTTGTATCTCTTCTTCGGGAATAACACACAACCTCTCTTGTCCCCTTCTAAGTTGTCTCACCCTACCTGCTTTCTTAGAAGATGCCCCTGCAACTCGAGGTCCTTGTATCTGTTCTTCTGGCATATCACACTTTCCGTTGAAGGGCATCATATAGCAAAACCTTTAAAAGAAAATAACTCCACTTAACTATTGGTAAAAGAACAAACAGGTAAAGTAATACTGCATCCAAGAGTTCACATTTTAAGCATGTCTATGCTATTGATATGAGCCTTGAGGTATCTGTATACTGTATATAGATGACTCTAACTTGTCATCTCTATTGACTATTATACTTTTAAGCATCGTTACCAGCTGATGCACTTTGACTCGAGTAAATTTGCAATTTTTCAAAAGTTACATATTATTTATTGATTGAATTGATAAACTGAATAAGGTGTAGACTGATAGTTAACCTTTAATGGCATTCTTGAAGATTTTGTTGTTAAGATCGTGCATCAAAAACCACATTAGCATTCCATTAGTCGAGTGCGACCGTGTTATTTTTATGCAAGTGAATAAAAGTATATGTAAATGAAAGAAATGTACCACATTGAGGAGCGAAGAATGATCCCAGCTGCAAGTACCAAAATCACACTTCTGAGGCGGCCACCAGTCTATCGTCGCACATACAGAATCACTATCTGTCTCTGAAATCCTCTTTTTACCGTGAATCCAAACTGTCCCATTTTCGCTTTCTGAATAGACAATAACGAAGCTTGAACAAAACAAAAACATCCATATAACGACGCGAAATATGAGCGGACAAACAACTCATCTTCGAAATATATCTTGCTAACTAACAATCTAGGAATGTTTCAAGAACCAAACAGATTAACTGATTAGAGTTGTTCCTTTCTGATATTCAAGAAATCAAGGTGAGAATACGGTGAAAAGTTTCATTTCATATATATGCATGTATGCTCACCTTTTAGTACATTGGCACGCAGGGCTGGAGCTAGGGGTTCCCGGGGATGCACGAACAACTGCTTCCGTTCATTAAACACAAACACCATCATATACCAACCTAAATGTGGAGGCTCAGGTATCGTGGCGTTTAGAAAAGAGACCACTCACACGTCATGGCTGCTACCTTAAAAGGTCGCCACACCATACGGGTAATCTCGTTTTTAACAATGCTCGGTTATACTCATCACAGCCTATCTGGAGATTTTTTTTTATGTAGACTAACAACGCAACTGCACATCATCGAACTGGAAAGACCGCCATGGCTGCATTTGTGTTAATGCCCTGCCAAGAAACGGCCTTTCTCAGGTTCTCAAACGCAGGCGGCATGAAAACCATGGGCAATCCCATATGTACTGAACACCATGGGGAATCCCATATGTACCGTTACAGTGATTAATTAAGATAAATGAGTTTACCAGCATGATAATTAGATGAAACAACATGTATACATGGTATGAGGTTGTTTCCATCACCATCGTCAAACTATTTTCAATAGCATGTAGGGGATCGCCCCTAGGAGCAGTCCCCTCTTACACAGAATTTTTTATATTCACTCTCCTCACACACTAACGTAATCGTCTTTCCCAACAGTGATTGCCTCTCCCAAAACGAACGTCCAACATACGGGTTCTGGAAAGGCACGCTAGCCCAAACATCCTATAAACATAGATTTCGGCACCAACTATAACATGCTGCTTATTTTTTTAACAGTCAGAATCTTCATTTGGTACTTAACCCCAACATTATGTATTTAACCCCAACGTTATGGTGTATATAAAAGAGGAGATTCGAGCACCCACTTAACCTCGTTTCTCAAGTTCCTTTCTCACGGAGGCAACCAAGTTAACAAATATATGGAGCATAAGGCGGAAGTTCCAATATAAACCTTAACTTAAACAGAAACAACAAAGATAAGAAAGGGGAAAAGATATACCTGTCGGTGAGAATTAAAAACCAAAGGCCCAACGATCGTGACAATCAAGAGCCAAACCCACAACAAACGTGGCATCGACGTAACCTGACGTGACCAACCAATCACCAACGTCGCCAACCATTAACGGTGGCATCGAAGGGATCAGCGACATCGAAGGGGTTAGATCTAAATCGTAAACCAACCAATCACGAACGTCGCCAGCCATTCACGGCGGCATCGAAGCGATCGGCGACATCGAAGATGTAGATCGTATATTTTTATGTAGTGGATGTGAGGCGAGATCCAAATTGTTGGTGGTATATATATCACCAAGTAAATAGATCAACGGGGAAAAACTAACAAATGCTACAGGATCAAAACTCATCAACGGCTAAGAAGTGGGAAGTGGAAATACTGCTACAGTTGGAGTGACGAAGTGTGTGTGAGGTATGTGAGGAGGGGCAATAAAATATTAGGGTATGAGAGGGGATCACTGTTCCTAGGGGAACGTGATTCCCCTCTATTATAAGGTATACAATTTGTTTTCGAAATCAAACCAAATCACGATTCAACCGATTTAACCAAACGATGACGGCTTTTAAACACTTTGCCAACTTGACTACTACTACTTCACTACTTACTAGTAGTAACTTGACACAAACACACTTGAAGTCTTCTTCTTCTTCAACTTCAAACCCTGAAACTAAAAAGTACAAAAAAAGAAAAAAAAAATGTCCTCCGACGAAACACCCATCTCCGCCGCAGAACCACCGTCCCAAGACACCCCACTTCCATTACCACTAATCTTAACCACCTCAAAAGAACCATCACCATCACCAACCACCTCAACTGAAACCCAAACCCAAACCAAACCGAATGTCCCTCAATCCTTAGTCTCATTCAAAGAAGAATCCAACAAGTTCCAAGATCTATCCCATCTCGAAAAAACATGTCTCAACGAGCTCAAATCCTTAGTTTCCCAAGCCATCAACAACAAAGAACTCACCTTTTCACCAAACCAAGACCAACCCATTTCAGATATCACTATTTGGGGCATACCCATTATGAAAGACGAAAGAACCGATGTGATTTTGCTCAAGTTTTTAAGGGCTAGGGAATTTAAGGTTCAGGATAGTTTCGATATGTTTAAGAATACTTTGAAGTGGCGAAAAGCGTTTAGTATTGATGAGCTGGTTAATGAGGATCTTGGTGATGATTTGGAGAAAGTTGTGTTTATGCATGGGTATGATCATGAAGGGCATCCTGTTTGTTATAATGTTTATGGCGAGTTTCAGAATAAGGAGCTTTATGCTAGTACGTTTAGCGATGAGGAGAAACGGACTAGGTTTTTGAAATGGAGGATACAGTTTCTTGAGAGGAGTATTAGGAAGCTGGATTTTAGGCCTGGGGGTGTTAATACTATTTTTCAGGTTAGTGATTTGAAGAATTCGCCTGGGCCTGGGAAACGGGAGCTTCGGTTGGCGACCAAGCAGGCTTTGCAGCTGTTGCAGGATAATTATCCCGAGTTTGTTGCTAAGCAGGTGAGTTAGTATGTTTAGCATATAGCATATGATAGTCGTTTACCCTGAGTTTATTGCAAAGCATTTGAATCTATGTGTTTGATTGGCCGTTGACGCGTGGTATGTTATTTATAGTGAGACTGAAACTTGTAAGTTGTAACATAGAGGATGTGATGGTCGTTTAATCAGAATTTGTTGTTGCAAAGTAGCTGAATTTGAGTGTTTTTGTGGTCTTAATTTGCGTATTTCATTGGTTGTTTATAGAAAAAAGATAGAGTCTTGTAGCATGTAGCATAAAGAATTCCATGGTTATTTACCTGTATGCAGAGTAGGTGACTGTATATGCTTTGTGATGTTGCTTATGGTGTTTGGTTAGTTGTTGATGGTTGGTATGGTTGTTAAAAGTGAATATTACGTGTAACATATATTCTGTGATGGTCATAGGTCATATACCCTGAATTTGTTGCAAAGTAGGTGAAGTTAGATGCTTTGTGATGTTAATTGTTGTGTTTAGTTGGTTGTTGATATGTGGCATGGTTGTTTAAACTGAAAAGTTGGAATTTTGTAACATAAAGAGTGTGATAGTCATTAGTTTCTGATTAGGTTATGGTCGCTTACCCTCGTTTTTTCTGGAAAGAAGGCCGACTTGTGTGTTTTGACTTTTGAGATGTTAATTGTTGTTTAAAGTAAAATACTTCGGTTTTCGAATTTTGTAACATGATGAATGGGATGGTCTTTTGGTCGTAGACTCTTGCTAGGATATTGAGCAATTACATATCTCAATAAGCTTTGAGATATTAATCTATTGAATCTTGAAAAATAAAGAATACGATGGTCATTTAGTTTCAAATTCAGGTGTTGCAGGACAATCACCCTTAAGTTAAATAGGGGAATTTGTGTGGTAGAATAAAGAATACGATGATCATTTATGTTTTGAGGTATTTGTTGTTTATTTTATATTTGTGACATGAATCCAAATCTGACATGAATGTGAGATTTGGTTGGTTAAGAAAAAAACATTTTAAGTTATTAATTGAGAATGACATCTTCATTGGTTATGATTTTTGTCCTATATATTTTGAGATATCAGTTTTTGTTTTTTTATTGGTTTTAGATCTATGTTGTGCTTGTTTAAATTAAAATTTGAATCTTTTAACACAAGGAGTGTGACGGTCATTTAGTCCCTGACATTGTTCTAAGAAATTAGTTGTTTTTGATTAACATGAATCTTAAACTGATAAGAATTTGAGGTTCAAGTGGTTCGTTAAAGTATATGAAGAATTATGAGCTCACTATGCTTTTCATTCGAAATGAAATTGACATCTTTATACGGTTTAAGACTAAAACAATAAATATTTACATAAAGAAAGATGGTAATTTATTTCACACTCTTAGATTGTGTATTAAAATTTGGAACTTTGATCAGTGTTTAGAGACATTGATTGCTGTGTTGATGGTAACATGAATTCTAATCTGACAAGAATTTGGATCTGATTGATTCGTAAGATGCACATAAAGAATTATGAGGTCAATATCTTCTCTATGGAAATGCTTTTCTATCCAAAATGATTCTTAAACAGGGAATCAACTCCACTTATGAACTGAAAATGACGTCTTTGTTGGTTTTGTGACTTTAATTAAGTGGATTTATTTATGGTCCATAAGTCTTTGTTAATGAATAAAAAAAAATGTTTTGTCAAATTCCTAATTATTCTATGGCTTCTTATTGAAGGTTTTCATCAATGTTCCATGGTGGTATTTGGCTTTCTATGGAATGATGAGTCCGTTCATGACTCAAAGGACTAAGAGCAAGTTTGTGTTTGCTAGCCCTGCTAGAACTGCTGAAACCCTTTTCAAGTAAGTTGAATTTTCTTGTAGTCTTATTGAAAGTATGTTGTTTTAAGTTTGTCAATCTCATTTTTTTCAATGCTTTCGGTTTTGAGTTTGAAGTATGGCTCTCTTGTTGGCTCTTTATGTAGATACGTGAGTCCAGAGCATGTCCCGATTCAGTATGGTGGGCTGAGTGTTGATTATTGTGATTGCAATCCAGACTTCACGATTGATGATCCAGCTGCAGTTGTTACAGTTAAACCAGCCACGAAACAAACTGTGGAAATTATCGTTAATGAGGTATTATACAATCTTTCTCTATGAGTTTATTATTTATTACCTTGATGCTTATGCTGTGATAGATTATGAGATGAACTTTTTCTCATTTGCTTTAAGAAAGTTCATTAGACGAACATTCCTACACAAGTTAGTAAACTGTGGATTATAATAATTAGTACAACAGCTGCATGTTCTCGCCGTAGAGGTAAACCTAAGTCCACTTAGATGGCTTTCTGCGAGGCGCTCCTAATGCACATGCAAATGCAGCAAATCACACGTTACAAACTGCAAACCGTAATTTAGAAGGGGTGCAAAACGGGTAATTTAGTAGTAATTAGGTAGGGTTGATTCACACCCACCTTTTCTTCTTTCTAATAAGTAATTATTGTGTTAGACATGATTACAAAGAAAATACATCATTTCAGTGATGACTGATAGGATTAACGTTGAATAAAGCGGTTGAGGACAAAGCCTTAATAATATACATTGGGCCACTTGTGAGTTGTGCCTATTTGACCAACTCCCATTATGATTTGACCCTTTGGAGATATGATAATTAACTCATACCTTTAAACCATTTTAATCGTAAATCTTTTTTGGTACTTGCTAAATTTATGTGTATTGCTTAAAATTCTCATATTTGTAATTTTTTGTTTTTGTTTTTTTGTTTTATATTGTCCTATATGTGATATGATACAAGTTGAGCAACTTAAAATCGAACGCAGTTCTTTTATTTCTAGCTAAGCCGCTAAGGGGAACTACCAATCTTTACATAGTCATATATGATCATACCATCTATCCATGTTCCGTTAGTTTTTAGGCTAATTGTTTCAGTGTTACATGTCTAATAAATATGTCGAATTACCAAAGTAGAAATATGCACATAACTTCCTGATTGATAAAAAACAAGAAACCATACATAAACCGTATATAATCTTCGAGAACAGAATTCTCAGAAACTTTCTTCATTGACTAGGTAGGCACTGTATACTTTAATGATTATGGAACATCGCAAATGTCGTATAATGCGTGGTTCAGTTGTTAAAATGGCACTTTTTGTGGTTGCAGAAATGCAATTTTACTTGGGAGCTACGAGTAGTTGGCTGGGAAGTGAGCTACAGTGCCGAGTATGTGCCAAATAATGAAAGTAACTACACCATAAACATACAAAAACCAAAGAAGCTTAGTCCATCCGATGAACCAGTCATAAGCCATAGCTTCAAAATAACTGAGCTCGGTAAGTTGCTTCTCACAATCGACAACCCGACTTCAAAGAAGAAAAAGCTGCTTTACAGGTTCAAAGTTGATCCTCTTCCTGAATGAAGAACAGCTACACTTCCAATACTTAATTGTTGTGATGGGTTTGTTTAGGATAGCTAGATTTGTAATACCGAGTCTTCTACATTATTTATTTATTTGCTACTGGTGACCTTTTTCCGCATGTTGTTGTAACATACTTGTACTTTTATGTACGGTTTGTATCTTATTGGTGGTTTGATATGTATTTGGTTCTAGAGGGTTGTGGATCTTGATTTGAATTTGGTATGATATGATACTTCTGGTGTGCACGGTTTGGTCATGTCGAGTTTTAGGTTTTAATGGTAATCGTTAGTGAAACTAATTTGTTATTTCTCAACTAGTCAACAATTTGAAGACATATTTTCTAGCAAACAGTGATGCAACATCTGCTACAATTGCAGTAATGACCATGGAATCAAGTATCATTTTTTACTTGATCTGGGAAAATCATAATACGGCGAATCCAAACTGTACAAAAAATTATTCTCGCGCAGTCTCTTAAAATCTAACTTTAACCAAACCAACAAACCATATGCTACACTTCGCAAACAATCATTTGATGTACAAAGAATAGCTAATTTGAATCAACTTTAGGCATGTACAGTGGAGTATCTTCTCCTAGCAATAGAGACCTCAAAATGGCTTCACATACATCACCATCGTATACAAGCAGATGTCCACCATCAGGAACTTCACGGTACTTGATCCACGGCAACCTAGTCGAAATGTACCTTTGTAGTTCGACAGGTACAACCTTGTCTTCATAACCTTGCCAAATGTGGAAATGGTGTTCACTTCCACTAAACGGATTCTCTAGGCTCAACGGGTCAAAGTCCCATTTCCCAAATGCGACGATAAAGTCTTTACGGAGGCTGTGGAATATTGGTTCTTCTTTCAATTTGCTCTGTTACAGTAAGAAAGATTAGTTTTCTACGATTTTTTTGCTTTAATCAATCTTAGGGGGTGTTTGGATGTCCATATCCTGATTGCAAAGTCTTCCAGTTTGCTCTATACATATTTCATAACCCGTAATCCTAGTATTTTTATAAAAATTTAAATTATTCTTATTCATAATATTTTGTAAGAATATTCTGATTTTTTTTCAAAGTGGGTGGTTTTTTGGTTACTAAATGACCCAAATAATACCGAAGTCATCTTTGTTAGATTATCGATTACAACTTGCAACTGGTATGAAAGCAATTTACCTTATTGAGCAACTGGTATCCAGGGGTGTTTTTCAGGACTTCCAAGTCTTTAGTACTAAAGAATTTCGCGTTTCTATCAAGAACAGAAGATGAAGGAAACATTTTCTGAGTTAGCCACCAATGTAATAACCCCGGGGTGTGGCGAGCAATCCAGACCGCTAATTTGGAAAGGTTCCTCCTGTAATCATCTTGTATAAGATCATAAGGAAGTGATCGCCATCTGTAGTTTATATACGGAACTACTAAAGCAACTCCCGCCAGCCTGCATCAGAACAAACCATTTCAATTCTTTTAGTCCCACAAATTATAGCAACGAATAACAAGATATGGAAAGATAGAAGTTGTGTTTTGATGCCTTTCAGGTATGCTCTTGATACAACTCCATGTGGGATATGCTCCTACTGACACGCCAACAAGATAGAATTTAGAGCCAAGCTGCAACTGGTCTGCGAGTTCTTCAATATCAGATGCTTCAGTCTTTAGCGATCGTTTAGGATTCGGGTCACTTTCTCCATATCCCGCTCTATCGAATTGTAGAAGATAAATCCCCAATTCATCCATTAGTTTCTGAAATTTGAGATAATCGAATAATCAGTTTTTGCATAAGCTACTCAAACTGATTATATGACCTCAAATAGAAGGTGTTTGGGATTCCTCATCTACTTATCTATGCTTATACTCGAGCAAATAAGCACCGCTAAAATAAGTAGTTTGGTACCTCCTTGGTATTTTAGGCTTTTAAGCAAACAAGCAATCCCAAACAGCCTCTTAATCACACAATCAGTAACCAATTGCTTCAAGGGGCGGCACCCGAAATATATAGTCGAGAAGACAAACTTTGATAATTTTTAGAAACTACGCTACAAATTGGTTTTTTTAGGGGGCACATTACAAAAAGTAGTAAGACATTTTAGAAAATTTTCACTACAATGTTTTTTCGCGGGCACGTGCCCACCCTGCCCCTACTGCCTCGGCCTCTTATTGCTTCCATCCAAAAACTCAAAACCGCAATCACTTTATAGACAGTTTGCAAAGGCAATCCCAAACACCCCCTAGTTTCCCAAGATTTTGCCACATCTTTAACCATGAACTTAAAACTTAAATGGGCTCTAGCAATCTTGAAAAGCCAACATCTAAAGTACCAATCTTTATCAAATTCTTACACAAAAAATGTACTAATAAATCACAAAAATCCACATACAAAACACATAAAAATCCTTACTTGTGAAGCCATAAAGTTCATCTCTTTATTGCTAGCAAATCCATGAACAATAACAACTCTATAACTTGCTTCACTTTTAGGCACTCCTCTTTCTTTATAAGCCAATAACCTTCCATCACTTAGCTTAATCCTACCACATGATGATTCTTTTGATGTCTCTGATGAAGCTGAAGAAGCAGAAGATGACTTAACATCATCTGATGAATTACCAGTTAATGAATGATCATCACATGACTCTAATGGTCTTGTTGCTTGATCACTACTTATTCTCAAACAACTCATTCCTAGACACCCCATCATCATGCCCATCACTCTTCTTAATACCATTTCTGTAAAAAAAAAAAAAAAAACTTTTATAAAAAGAAAAAACTAGAAGAGTGAGTTGCAAGTAACTTTTTTTTGAATTTTGAGTTTAAGGTTTACCTTAAATTTAGGTTGTACAGTGTCACATCTACCAATCATAGAACACATACATAAAAACAGTATCTATGAATATAGATGGTCATGATGGTGTTCTAAGAGTTTGTGTCATGTTGTTTGTTACCTAGTTGGGTTAAAGTACAGAAGGTCAACAGCCAGCTAAATAGTACTGTTGCTAAAAATATTAGTGGCATATTCTATTTAATAGTTTGGATATTCAAAATTTTGAGTTGATGTGCAAATAATGTTTTGGTTTTTAATGTAAGTTTTTAATTTATGTTGAGTTTTGCAAGTAAGCTAACTCTTGGAAGAGTCGTAGAGAAAGACTTGTGACTTGTGAGACCATGGACAAAAATGTACTTTTCAGGCTGGAATTTTAATTTCCGGATACGCGACGAAGTGATAGATATATATATATATATATATAGGTAATTTGACCGAGTGCATAAAGCCGGGAGTAGTAGCGGAATGGGGAAAAGCGTGCCTATCCTGTTAGAGACAACAGAGGGTTCCGCTTCTTCACAAATTATATGACTATATTTATTAGACACATAATTGGTCATATTTTTTTAGAACTTTTAAATATTTTCTTTATTGAAAACAACAAAAAATATATATCTGCAAAACATGAATGTATTCTACATCATGTTTAATGATGCACGATCTAAATTTTTTTTATTTTTTTTTTGAACAAAGATCTAAATTTATTAGTGTTTACCCAATGAATTTATATACAGATTATAGTTACACAACATGGTTTTGTAGCAAAAGTTAGACATGTGGCCTCAAATGACACTTTGTTTCTTCTTTAAGTTTTCAAACGTTTAACTTGAAATCATAAGACTAATCGATATTATTAAGACAAATAACCATGTGATAAAAGGGCTAAGTACCAAAAGAGACACAAGTACAACACATAGTCCCCTACCCAGACTTTTTTTTTCAAAATTCCAAAAAAAGACTTGTACTTTTGATCAACTGATCAACCCATTTAATATTTTGACACGTGTCCAACTGATCAACTTTTTTTATTCACAAATATAACTTAAATTACAAATATACCCTCATCTTTATCTTTTTATTCCCACCCTTACCACTCCATCACCACCACCACTACCAACCTACCACTTCATCACCACCACCATTACCAACCTACTATTTCATCACCACCACCACTATTTATTTCAAACCCACTCATTTCATTTCAAACCCAAACGAATACACCCTCATCTTTGTCTTTTACTTCAGTTTTGTGTTACCAGGAAGTACTATCATAACTGCACTTTCAAAGGTCCTTATGTGGTCTTCAAATCTTTTTGTTTGTGCATGTGAAATTACCCAATCGTTTGTAAGTTATCTTTTGTCATTATAATGTTTAACACACAAAGCTTACCAAAACTTGAAATATTAAGCTTCGTTTGTTGTGCCATTTGACTTCATTTTTAGTTATTTTCGTATTAGAATGGTTAAATGCATAATAAGATTATATCAGATAACAAACTTATACAAATCTATTGGTTTAAATTTATCAACTGTTACAAATATCAATTGAAGTTAATATGATATGATAACTGCTCAAAATGAAGATGTGGCAGCTGATTATGTGTTGGTAAATTTTTACTATGTTGACTTCTTTTTGTGATGGTGCAGAATGGGATATACAGTTGAGAAAATTTCGGAATCAAAGTTTCAGATCTCATAAGAAATGACGCGCAAAACTGCTTTATCAGTGGCTTCATCATGGAATTGTGCAGTAGATAATTGGGTTTGAAATAAAATGAGTAGGTTTGAAATAAATAGTGGTGGTGGTGATGAAATAGTAGGTTGGTAATGGTGGTGGTGATGAAGTGGTAGGTTGGTAGTGGTGGTGGTGATGGAGTGGTAAGGGTGGGAATAAAATGATAAAGATGAGGGTATATTTGTAATTTAAGTTTTATTTGTGAAAAAAAAAGTTGATCAGTTGGACATGTGACAAAATATTAAGTGGGTTGATCAGTTGATCAAAAGTACAAGTCTTTTTTTGGAATTTTGAAAAAAAAAGTCTAGGTAGAGGACCATGTGTTGTATTTGTGTCTATTTTAGTACTTAGCCCGTGATAAAAACCAAAAACAACATGTTAAATAGTGGGTTATTGCCAGCCTGCAATTGCAAGGTTCCATTCCAATAGCAACAATCGAATATGTATGTGGGGGCCTGCCTAGACAGCCTGTGTAACATTAGTTAATGCATTTATTGCATTTCGCCCCTCTCGAATATCTTTGCTTATTTCTCGAGTATCTTTGCTTATTTTTACGGGTGGAAACAAGCTGAGCGGTTTGTGAAAAGCTCAAGATCAGATCGTAAAAGCCTCGAATAAGCCGAGTCTAAACGAGCTCGAGTCTAAATTGCAACTTGTTTATTAAACGAGCTTAAGTCCGAGCTTTACGTACAAAGCTGGTTTAGGTTCGCGAGCCTAAACGAGTTTAATGTTTTATATACAAGCTTATTAACGAGCTTAATAACAAGCTTACTAACGAGTCTAATTTTTATATATTACGAGCCAAGTTCGAGTCAAGCTTTATTTTTACATTGCCAAAGCGTATAAACGAGCTAAGCTTGAGCCAAGCCCGAGCCTGTCTAACATACAAGGAGCCGAGCCCGAGCATAAATAATAAGGCTCAAAACGAGTCAAATTCGAGATTTGTAAAACCTAAACGAGCCGAGCTCGATCTTTGGCAGGCTCGGGCTCAGCTCGACTCATTTCCATCCCTGCTTATTTCATAGTACAATCTTTCTATAAATATGTTAAAGACATTAAAGTGATTAAACATTTTAAACCATTGTCATATATGTGCGAAAATATTAGAGCCGAATCAAGCCACAAATATGTGAAAGTCTTCAATAAACGACTGAAACGATTAAACAAGGTTTACTAATACCGGATATACTTTTCAAAAGTGTAAGACTTTATTTATCTATAATCAGAGTATTAAATGTGTTATAAGCAAACTTAAAAAATGTGTTAAGTTGATACAAACTCTTTTGCTAGGTTGAAAGTTCGTTCTCGGTATCTTCTCGAATCGATCACGGTTCAAAGTGGAATAGTTGTTCTTGGTTACTAAAAAGGGGTTTGGTTTTCTATGCTACTAAAAAGGTATATGCGTGGAGTCAAGAAAGATAAACTAAAAGCAATTAATTAAAAGCAATTAATAAAAATAAAACTTGAATTAAAATAAAACAGTTAAGAACCTTAACTCAGAAAAGTTACTGATTCGGAATAAAATGCTTGACCCGGAATAAGTTGGTCAGAAACCTTCATTCGGAATATAACTCTTCATCCGGAATAATTAACACAAACTGCTCATTCGAATATCTTGCTTCATGCGGAATAATTTATTGACTCGGAATAAATTGATGAAAAGGTTGATTCGGAATGTTTAACAAGAAGGATGCTTCATTCAGAATATCTGTTCATGCGGAATAAAACACCTTCGTTCGGAATATGAGTTGATCCGGAATAAATGATAAAAACCCTTGATCCGGAATAACACTGATCCGGAATATTTAGACTGATCCGGAATATTTAGACTGATCCGGAATATCTTAAACAAGAAGCTTCATTCGAAAAAAAAAAAAACTGATTCAGAATATTTTGAAAAACTTTGATTCAAAATATAACTACTCATCCGGAATATTGATTATTCCGGATGAACACACTGATTCGGAATACTTGAATGAGAATTGCTGGTTCAGAATACTTAGCTTATGCAGAATAATTTACCAAAACTTTCATTCGGAATAAAAATTGCTTTATCCAGAATAATTCAACTCACACCTTCATCCGGAATAAATTGTTTTCATTCGGAATCTGGGTAAGTCTTAAAGACGAAGAACAGTAAAATATCAACAACACAATTTTAAGCCAAAATCAACCAAGTTTTTAACCAAAGATTAAACAAAACTAACCACTAATCATCTGATAATGATAAACATCAAATCAAATCAACAAAAACACAAAACCCACTTACTTTTGAAGATCAAACTCAACAAAATAAAACTTAAAACTTTGAATCAACAAGAGGAAGATGAACAAGATTAAATGAAAGATAATATTGAAAGATCAATGTTAAACAATCAAAAGGAAAGAATAAACCTTACAAGATTTGTGAAACAAAGATGAAAAATCACCAACACCTTAATGGTGTTGGTTACCCTACGAAACAAGAAAGAAAAGAAATCTGGAAATGAAAAACTAAAAAAAAAACTCTTCTAATGTGTGGGAAGGGATCTTCTATTTATAGGAGATGTGGTTGGTTGGTGAGTGGACTTTCTTCCTTTCTTTTTGTCTTCTCGTCTTTTCAGTAAAGTTGACGTTTTCGATTCTGATTCGGGATTTGTCGATGAATAAATTCAACTCGTCTTTTAATTTCTTCGTTTAATAGACTTGAGTTCTTCGACATATGTAAATCTTCCATCTTTGGTCCTTTTCTTCGATAAATCTTCAAATAGGCCCACTGACTTTAAATCTTTTGCATCTCTTGGACAATAGACTTCGTCTTGAGTCTTTTTCTTCGATAAAACCCGTGCAATCCCATGTTTTCTTTAATATTTATCCAGTTGGCTCTGAAAACACAACAAACACACAAACCACGCATAATTCCAAACAAATGACATTAACTACGCGTTTTGGTCTTGTTTTAGTAAGAAATAAGTGGTAAAAGGATAGGTGTTTTCACACCTATCAAATCCCCTACACTTAACCATTGCCATGCCCTCATGCAATGCTTAGTGATAAAGCAAATTTACACTTTTCTTATAATCAATCAACCTTGGCCTTATTAACAATAACCACTACTACTAAAGAGATATATAAAAGCTTGAATGAAACAAAAGGGATAGAAAACCATTTTCACTTGAAAATAGCTATATGGAAATAACTCGCAAAGAGATCTAAGACTTACATTAGGGCTTCGGTGTTGCGAAGATTTATCACCCTCAAGTTTCACGTTCCCCAAACTAAGCTTAAAAACGAGATCATTGTTATTATAAGTTAGCAAAACAAACACTTACACACATGGCTTAATTATATGCTTAAACTCCCTTATTCCTAGGTGTATCTCTTATATTTTATTGTTGTCTTAGAATGATCACGAAGATGGATTTTTGGACTTATTGCGATAGTTTATTTAGGCTGAAAGCAAAGTAGGACGATTTGATTAATAGTTAGCTAAAGGACAAAATCTCTTAAAACTGCTTCTCGGGACCTCAAAAAGTTCATATCTTGGCATAACTCGCTTCACGATTTGACACCTTTCTCGGGCCGATATTTGGCATGTACTTCATACTTCATATCTTGAGAGACGTTCTTGAGATAATGGTCTTCTCTTCGTTAATAGAGTTTCTTCACTTGGATTTGAGGGATACTCCAACTTTGTTGGCCACGACTTCATCATTATTTCTTCAATCGTTAATTGGGATTTTGAGATACAACGATCCACCTCCTTTTCGGACTTGGATCTATTTATCCTCATACCTTGTTAGGGTCTTTTCAGATAGACTTCTCCATGATCTTTATGGGAGTTGATTGCTTTTCGTCGTGAGTCTTGATCCTTCATATTGATTTTGGGAATAATGCTTTTCACATCACCTTGGATCTTTAGCAATAAAATGGAATCCTCATGCCTTGTTAGGGCCTTTTCGGACTCGCCAATCTTCGCGCCCTGCTTCATTAGTTATGCCTTGGCTATGAACTCTTATCATTACCGAGCAACTTTTAAACGATCTTGGGCTAGAAGCTAAGTTATTCAATGAAATCGTACGACCTTACTTATTACAGATAAATTATTAGCAAGCGATGGGAGAATAGGCTTATAATCACACCAAGTGTGCTTGTGCAAGAATACCGACTTATAATTGACTCTATCATTTCTCGTTCTCCACAATTTAAAATCTCAAGTAATGAGACTCGTGGATGCTTAGCCTAATAAACCAATTGAGGTCTACATGGTTAAGGATACTTGCTAGAATAAACTTGGATAAGTCTATTCGGGTTGAGTCAAAATAATCGCAACGGGCCTAATATGTCAAAGACTTCTAAACTAGCTACACCACTTTATTAATATTTTTAACTTTATTGTGGGATATATACACATGAAAGCAACGATAAAAATTTAAAAATTACGACTATATGGCCAAAGTTAATTAAAAATTTGAAAAATGCTGAAAAAGATGATTTTCCGGTTAAATGAAGGCATTTTAATGGAAAAGTCCACTTAAAACTTCGATAGAAGTCTCCCCTACACTTAATATAAACATTGTCCTCAATGTTTAAGCATGTGGGAAAAGTCTCCCCTACACTTAGGACATTGTGCACGTTGGTTAAATCAAGCTAAGGAAGAGACGACTAAAGTGATCAATTTCAAATGTGAGTATGCAGAAAATTGAATCACGATAGTTGAGAGATAGAACCAGATTTCGGATAACACGGGAGCACGGTTCTTCAAAGGTTCCAAAAGTGCACTTATCCCTGTAATCACATCACCACACAAACACAAACAACCTATATAGGCCCCCTACACTTAGGAGGTAAAACAGAAAAGGATAGATACTCGGGTTGCCTCCCGAGGAGCGCTTGTTTTTTTATAACCGAGTCACGAGCCTGACTCGACCCAAAACTAGTTCATGGGAAACATGGTGAGGGATGGAATCATCTCATGAGAGATGTCCTCACCAAAGTACAACTTCACTCGTTGGCCATTCACCTTGAAATTAGGTCCATTAGGTTGAGCGAGCTCGAGAGTACCATATGTAAAAATTTGGGCAATGGTGAATGGGCCGGACCAACGAGATTTCAGCTTGCCCAAAAAGATTTTTAACCGAGAGTTGAAGAGTAAAACTTTGTCTCCAACTTGGAGCTCTCGGTTTTTAATCTTAGAGTCATGAATGAGCTTAGTCTTTTCCTTATAGATCAAGGAATTTTCATAAGCCTCATTCCGGAGTTCATTAAGCTCATTGAGTTGGATTTTGCGTAGGTCACCGGCTTTGTTGATGTCGAAGTTAGCCCACTTCAAGGCCCAGTAAGCCTTGTGCTCCAACTCAATGGGGAGGTGGCATGCTTTCCCGTACACGAGACGATATGGTGTACAACGAATAGGAGTCTTGTATGTGGTACGGAAAGCCCACAGAGCATCATCAAGTTTATCGGCCCATGAGGCACGATGCTCTCCCACGGTTCGTTCAAGAATTCGCTTTAACCCTCGGTTAGAGATTTCAGCCTGCCCATTAGTTTGTGGGTGGTATGCGGTGGAAAGACGATGATTGACACCATACTTAGCCATGACTCTTACGAATTGATCATTGCAAAAATGAGTCCCGCGATCACTAATAATGGCACGAGGCACACCAAATCTAGCGAATAGCTGTTTCAAAAAGTTACAAACCACCCTTGCATCATTAGTGGGTAAAGCTTTAGCTTCAACCCATTTAGAAACGTAGTCAACGGCTACAAGGATGTATTTGTTTCCTTTAGATGAAGGGAATAGCCCCATAAAGTCGATACCCCATACATCAAAGATTTCACATTCTTGTATGAAATTTTGAGGCATCTCATCTTTATGTGTGATCTTGCCTTGTCGTTGGCAAGCATCACAATTTTTCACCATTTCGTGAGCGTCACGATAAATGGAGGGCCAATAAAATCCCGAGTCAAACACTTTCTTTGCGGTAAAGTTGGGACCAAAGTGACCACCGGTGGGTCCTTTGTGGCAAGCTTCGAGAATGTCTAAAGCTGCCGGTTCATCAACACATCGGCGAATAATCAAATCAGCGCATTGTTTGAAGAGATACAGGTCATCCCAAAAGTAAGTCTTAATGTCTTTAAAGAACTTTTTCTTTAATTGGGATGTTAACCCGTCAATGAGAATTCCACCCGCCAAGTAGTTTGAAATGTCCGCAAACCACGGGGTTTCATCAAAATTCGAGTTGATAGACATTAAGGTCTCCAGGGGAAAAGAGTCATTGATCTCTTTGTTCGGATGATCCCCTTGATAAGGATCCTCAAGTCTACTGAGATGATCCGCAGCTAGGTTTTCAGCTCCCTTCTTATCACGAATTTTGATTTTAAATTCTTGAAGTAGCAAAACCCAGCGAAGAAGTCTTGGTTTAGAATCTTATTTAGTTAACAAGTACTTCAACGTGGAATGGTCCGTGTACACGATGGTAGTGGAAAGGACAAGATAGGGGCGAAATTTTTCAAAAGTAGACAACAGCTAAAAGCTCTTTTTCGGTTGTCGTGTAATGCAATTGAGCCCCTGTCATTGTCTTGCTAGCGTAATGGATCGATTGGAAGTGTTTATTCAATCTTCGGCCCAAAACCGCTTCAATAGCAAAGTCGCTAGCATCGCACATCAACTCGAAAGGCAGCCCCCAATTAGGGGTAACCAAGACCGGTGCCTTAGTTAGCTTCTCCTTAAGAAAGTTGAAGGCTTCAATACACTCTTTGGAAAAGATAAAAGGAGTATCTTTTTCCAAGAGGTGGGTCATCGGGCGAGCGATTTTAGAAAAGTCTTTGATAAATCGACTGTAGAAGCCCGCATGACCAAGAAAACTTCTCACACCCTTCACGGTAGAAGGTGGAGGCAATTTTGCAATAACATCGACTTTAGCACGGTCCACTTCAAGACCGGCTTTGGAGATTTTGTGTCCAAGCACGATGCCCTCTTTTACCATGAAATAGCATTTTTCCCAATTTAGAACAAGGCGAGTGTCTTCACACCGCTTAAGCATACGTTCTAAATTGGCGAGGCAAGCAGAGAAAGAATCGCCATAAACCGAGAAATCATCCATGAAGACTTCCATAGTTTCTTCAACCATGTCATGGAAGATAGCCATCATACACCTTTGGAACGTCCCAGGAGCATTGCATAAACCGAAAGGCATGCGTTTGTAAGCAAATGTTCCGTAGGGACAAGTGAATGTGGTTTTCTCTTGGTCTTTGGGATAGATGGGAATTTGAAAATACCCGGAGAAACCGTCTAAGAAGCAATAGTAATCATTACCCGCTAGACGCTCGAGCATTTGATCCATGAAAGGAAGAGGAAAGTGATCTTTTCGCGTGGCATCATTGAGTTTGCGATAGTCGATACAAACTCTCCACCCAGTAACGAGACGAGTAGGAATCAACTCGTTGTGTTCATTGGGAACAACGGTTATTCCGCCTTTCTTTGGCACACAATGGACGGGACTTACCCATGGCGAATCCGAAATAGGGTAAATCATTCCGGCATCAAGAAGTTTGATAACCTCTTGTTTGATGACGTCATGAATTCGAGGATTAACCCTTCTTTGGCTTTGGATTGCGGGTTTAAAGTCATCTTCCATGAGAATTTTGTGAGTACAAAAGTTTGGATCAATTCCGCGGATATCAGAAATTTTCCAAGCAATTGCCTTCTTATGATCTTTAAGCACGGCGATAAGGCGAGATTTTTCTTCTTCTTTCAAGTCCTTAGCGATGATGACGGGTGACTTCTTCTTGTCTTCAAGGAACACGTACTCGAGATGGGACGGTAACTCCTTAAGCTCTAAATCCGGAGAGTTTTCGATGGAGGGCGTAGTCAACTTCGGTTCATCGATAGCAATATCCTTGGGAGATGGTGGAGAAATATGGTCCTCATTGAGAAGTTCTCAATGGTACGAATGTCTTCATCCCAATCTGTAGGAGAATCGTCATATTGTAAGTTCACATCTCCCAAAGTTGCTTCAAATTATGTCAAAAGGAAATCACTTTCTCCAAATGGAGTTAGTGATGGAGCAAGGGAAGCAACGGTCTCAACATTGGGAAGAGAGGTACGACTACTTTTACAAGCATCTTTAAAGTGTTCTTCACAAGCCTCATCAAGAACGTCGATACAATTAACACTCTCGTATGATTAAGGCTGTTTAGAAATCTTACCCATGTTGAAGACAATTTGTTCGTCACCAACTCTCATGATAAGCTCACCCGCTTCCACATCGATGAGAGTGCGACCGGTCCTCAAGAATGGACGTCCAATGATTATTGGAACACGAGGATCCATCTCGTAGTCAACGACAACAAAATCCGCCGGGAAGGTGAATTTGTCAACGCCAACGAAAACGTCTTCGGCTATCCCCACTGGATAAGCAACCGTACGGTTAGCTAATTCCAAATTCATTTTGGTGGGGACTAGCTCGGGGAGAGATAATTGCTTTGAAACGCTTAAAGGCATTAAGTTGATACTAGCACCTAGATCGGCTAGGGCCATGCAATTCTATACTCTCGGGAAGTTGCAAGGGATTAAGAAACGACCCGGATCACCATTTTTGGTTGGCAATTTCCTTAAGAGAACCGCGAAGCAATTCTCGTTAAGTTGGGTATTAGCAATATCAAGAAGCTTTTCCTTGTCACTAAGAAGATCTTTAAACATCTTCGCATATTTAGGCATGTGAGCGAGAGCCTCAGCGAAGGAGATGTTGAAATTCAATTATTTAAACATTTTGAGAAAGTTTGAAACTTGAATATCGTCCTTCCTTTTGAGCTTCTCTTTCCTCAACCTCGAGGGATAAGGTATATCAGATGAAGAGGAAGGCTTTGGAATAGTAGGATCACTCACATCCTTGGGTGGTGGAGGGGTAGAAGTAAGAGGTGGAGGAATTGGGGAAGTAGAAGGTTGAGGAATAGGAGTAGGTGACTCGTTTTCCTTTGTCATAATCACCGGTGTAGGTATAGGAAGCTCGGGTTCCTTGGTACCTTTTCCACTACGAGTGGTGATTGCTTTCATCTCCCCTCTTGGATTAGCAACGGTGTTACTCGGAAGAGTACCCGAAGAAGAGGGTTGATTACCTTGGAAGAAACCAGCCATCATATCCCTTAAGTCATTCGTTTGACTACTCAAAGAATTTCGCATATCGGCTCTAAGATCATTCCCTTGTTTCACCATGTCGCCCTTCAAATTAATAATCTGGGTCTGCAGATTCTTCACCAACACATCATTCGTCCGCATGTACGTTTCGACCTCGTGGTTGAAAACGGTGGGTTGAGTAGGAGGAGGTGCTTGATAAGCAGGTGGTTGGTAAGGAGCGGGTTGGTAAACTTGAGTAGGATTTTGAGGTGGATATGGTTGTCTTTGAGGTGGTTGATATGGTGCTCGAGGTTGGTTTTGGTTGGTTCGGTTAAGGTTTTGTTGTTGGTTGGAGGAAAACCGGGCTGGGAAAGAAAGTTGTTTGAGCGATAGCTGAGCAAGTTGCGGTCACCTTGAGGACGTGCTTGATAGCCTCCCGTGGAATAATTACCGTATGTTGCGTTAACATTCTTACAAGGATAGTCTTGGGTGGAGGTACAAGTAGTGTAAAAGTGAGGACCCCCGCATATTTCACATGGTTGGCTTACAGCATTGACCTGAGCGTTTTGAGCGTTGATGCTTTTGGTGTTGTTAGCGGTGTGGACAACAAGCGATTCAATAAGCGAAGTAAGTTTGTCAATTCTCTTGTCGTTGTCACTAGTGCTAGCACTAGCGGCATTGGTCCGAACACTCTTGGTTTGCACTCTAGACTTATTCTCAATAATATCCCAAGCGGCATTAGAAGACTTAACCAAAATATTACCCCCCGAGGCACTATTTAGTAAATCTTGGTCATTCATGCTTAAACCATTGTAAAAAGTATTAACTTGGTACACTTTGGTAAAACCAGGTTGTGGGCACTTTCTTAAAAGGTCTTTAAAACGGTCCCAAGATTCACTAAAAGTCTCATCGTACTTTTGTTCAAAATTAATAATTTCATTCCGCAAAGCGGTAGTACGAGAGGGTGGGAAAAAGTAGTTTATGAATTTGGTCTCTAAGTCCGTCCACGTAAGAATACTTTGTGGCGGTTCCTTTGCAAGCCAATGTCGGGCTTGTCCCTCTAAGGAGAAAGGAAAAAGTTGTAAGCGGATTACCTCTTGTGGAACCCCATTGAATTTGACCGTATTCGTGAGTTGAAGGAACCTTTTGATGTGTTCATGAGGATCATCAATGGTGCACCCCAAGAATGGTTGAGCAGAGACCATTTGAATGAAGTCGGATTTGAGCTCAAAGTTGTTGGCTGCAATCGCGGGTATGACAATAGGATCGTTGTTGCCCTCTACATGTGCTTGCAAAAGTTCGATCATAGGACGATTGTCCGGTAGAGGTTCATTGTTGTTATTATTCATGTTGTTTTGAGGTGGATTATTATTGTTGTTGTGTACACGGCCATGTCTAAGTTATCGAGAGTCTCGGGCTCGGGATAAGACGTTGATCGTGTACGCATGCACATGTAAAAGAACTAACAAAGCAGAAATACTTTTGGTTTTTTTATGTTTTTTTAATGTTTTTGGATTTTTGAAAATTTTATATTTTTTAGGTGTTTTGATTTTTTTTTTTGAAAAAGTAACGTTCTCGGTGAACGGATCCCAAAATCCAATTTCTCACAAAAAACCGTTTATCCTTACGAAAAGAGCCGGCAGCGGCGCTATTTGATACAAACTCTTTTGCTAGGTTGAAAGTTCGTTCTCGGTATCTTCTCGAATCGATCACAGTTCAAAGTGGAATAGTTGTTCTTGGTTACTAAAAAGGGGTTTGGTTTTTTATGCTACTAAAAAGGTAAATGCGTGGAGTAAAGAAAGATAAACTAAAAGCAATTAATTAAAAGCAATTAATAAAAATAAAACTTGAATTAAAATAAAACAGTTAAAAACCTTAACTCATAAATGTTACTGATTCGGAATAAAATGCTTGACCCGGAATAAATTGGTCAGAAACCTTCATTCGGAATATAACTATTCATCCGGAATAATTAACACAAACTGCTCATTCGGAATATCTTGCTTCATGCGGAATAATTTATTGACTCGAAATAAATTGATGAAAAGCTTGATTCAGAATGTTTAACAAGAAGGATGCTTCATTCGGAATATGTGTTCATGCGGAATAAAACACCTTCGTTCGGAATATGAGTTGATCCGGAATAAATGATAAAAACCCTTGATCCGGAATAACACTGATCCAGAACATTTAGACTGATCCGGAATATTTAGAATGATCCGGAATATCTTAAACAAGAAGCTTCATTCGAAATAAATAAAAAAAACTGATTCGGAATATTTTGAAAAACTTTGATTCGAAATATAACTACTCATCCGGAATATTGAGTATTCCGGATGAACACACTGATTCGGAATACTTGAATGAGAATTGCTGGTTCGGAATACTTAGCTTATGCGGAATAATTTACCAAAACTTTCATTCGGAATAAAAATTGCTTTATCCGGAATAATTCAACTCACACCTTCATCCGGAATAAATTGTTTTCATTCGGAATCTGGGCAAGTCTTAAAGACGAAGAACAGTAAAATATCAAAAACACGATTTTAACCCAAAATCAACCACGTTTTTAACCAAAGATTAAACAAAACTAACCACTAATCATCTCCTAATGATAAACATCAACTCAAATCAACAAAAACACAAAACCCACTTACTTTTGAAGATCAAACTCAACAAAACAAAACTTAATACTTTGAATCAACAAGAGGAAGATGAACAAGATTAAATGAAAGATTATATTGAAAGATCAATGTTAAACAATCAAAAGGAAAGAATAAACATTACAAGATTTGTGAAACAAAGATGAAAAATCACCAACACCTTAATGGTGTTGGTTACCCTACGAAATAAGAAAGAAAAGAAAACTGGAAATGAGAAACTAAAAAAAACTCTTCTAATGTGTGGGAAGGGATCTTCTATTTACAGGAGATGTGGTTGGTTGGTGAGTGGGCTTTCTTCCTTTCTTTTTGTCTTCTCGTCTTTTCAGTAAAGTTGACGTTTTCGATTCTGATTCGGGATTTGTCGATGAATAAATTCAACTCGTCTTTTAATTTCTTCGTTTAATAGACTTGAATTCTTCGACATATGTAAATCTTCCATCTTTGGTCCTTTTCTTCGATAAATCTTCAAATAGGCCCATTGACTTTAAATCTTTTGCATCTCTTGGACAATAGACTTCGTCTTGAGTCTTTTTCTTTGATAAAACCCGTGCAATCCTATGTTTTCTTTGATATTTATCCGGTTGGCTCTGAAAACACAACAAACACACAAACCACGCATAATTCCAAACAAATGACATTAAATACGCATTTTGGTCTTGTTTTAGCAAGAAATAAGTGGTAAAAGGATGAGTGTTTTCACACCTATCATAAGTTTACAAGCAAACTACGAGGGTCAGCCGTTTAGAAGAACACCGACTGTGTGGGAGTTTGACAAGAGTTAATGCTACAAGATATCAAATACATTATAAAGTGAACACGTATTAACTTCTACGACATTCTCTATTTATAGTGGTACGAGGTTAACTTGGTTGTGGATTAGGTAGCGACGTGTCAATAATTTGGTGGAGTCGAACATCTGCATTCAATGCACTTATATTCGTGGAAACTGCTACTCTTGCTTTCGACGAACAGTGCTGAAAATTGTTCCCTTACTTTCACAACTTCGTACTTTAGGAAACTTTAATTCAAAGCTACTATTTGTCCCGCTAAAATAGTTACCGCCTAAATACTAAGATATTTAGGGTAAAAGGGATATCATGGAATTGTCACATTTGATATCACTCAACCATTGAGAGTCTCTGATACATCTCAACTGTTATCCATCACAGCTGATGAGTATGTTTTCAAGTAATCTTCGACTTCCTTGACGATGTCTCTAACTTGAACTTCTTTGTCGTTGCTCATAGAGGTCAGAACCTTTGTAAAACTTTCATTCTTACCTGTCTCCTAGGCACATGCAAGATTACAACACTTAGCTTATTTATGAGTTAAATATAAGTCTAAGGGAAAATTAACAGCCTTAATTTTCCCAACCATCTCTCCTTATTTAAACATAAATATTGTTAGATCTTAAAGTGTTATTGTAAGTGAGTACACAACTTCTTACACAAAACTTAAGATGGTTGCAATAACATAGAACATAGTTTTATTAAGCATGAAATGTTAAAAGTACAAAAAAGTAAAAAGATTTAAAAACTATGTTGTCTTCACAAGTGTCCACATATGTTGTCCGTCCTAACTCTAGTGCACCAACTTTAGTGTACCACCTCGGTACAACTATCTTCAGGTCTTCATCATCTAATTTTAAGCCTGAAAGTCTCTTCAAATTTAGCTTTATCTTCTCTTGAGTTGATCATAACTTAAATTTCAGTTTCTAGCTATTTTGATACTCACAGTTCAACTTTAAGATTTTATTAAGATTGATTAGTTGAATTGTCGTAGCTAGTATAAGTTCATTTTCTCTTCAAGAGCAGTAATCACAGCCTCTGTTGATGAATATCATTCCCTTTTCAGGCTTTGTGTAAGCCTGTCCCTCAACATGGCCTTTGATCTCCTTAGGTAGAATGATAATCCTGTACCTACCATTACTGTTATGTCATATGTGACAAATGTTCATGGAGAATTCTTTAATCCTCTTCCTCTTTTTATCAACCATTGTCATCTCTTTTCAAAGAGTTGAGGAGGAGGATCAACTTTGAGCTTTTCAACTGTTTCCACTAGCCAGTCAAATTTTGTCTTCAACGTTTTGAACAATGATAAATTCTCCTTGCCACTCTTCTCGGCTACTAGTTTTTGAATTTCAAGCCACTCTTTTAGGCCATGCATTTTAAGTTTGAGGTCTTCATAAACCTGATAATTTGTAGGATGGTTATTCCTCCAATTTACCATTTGTGATTTCTTGGACTTCTTGTAAATTGTTTACTTGAACTTTGTGATTTCCTTAGGAAGAAGTCTGTTTGACACACATGCATTATATTCAACTTTGATTTTTCCCATATGTTCAGTTATCCTATGTTCAATATCTAAGATATATTTTATTTGATCCCTTATTTGAGCAAGAGTCATTTTTCTCAGCTTAGCTTAATTTAGCTCTTTGTTTGTCTTGATATCCTTCAGTCTCTTGATCTTTTCAATTGGGGTCTGAACCTTATCTATGGGTCATGGGTTTTTCACCAGCAACTCTGAAAGTTGAGAAGTGGGATGCATCAGGTTTTAACCCCCTTCGTGTAACAAAGAGGCAATCTTTTACAATCTTTCATCATTGTCAACAGAGATAATTTCTTTGCCGGAGAGACAGGTGATGTGACAATCTGTCAATTTATGGTTGATATTTTATTCTCAATATTATTTAAAAACAATTTACAATATGAACTCACATATTTTTGGGAAGAAATTTGGATTTACATCTTGGAGTAGCATCGACTACGTCTAAACCGGAGGATTCAACGTTACGTGCTTACGTTTACGTACACCGTCTTTGGTGACAGTCCGACATTTTAGAAAATAAATTTGTCCATGAATATTATTTTGGAGTTTTAAATTTGTGTTGGTTCATAAACTCACAAATTTACGAGAAGAGATTAGGACTTACGATTTTATTTTAACGTCCTTTACGACTAAACAGGAAACCTTAGGATTACGTATTTACGTTTTCGAACTCCGTTTTTGATGAAACAATTTTTATTGGATTCGTTTTGTGACGTTGATTCATAATTTATAAAAACGTTTATCGTAAAACGACCCGAGGGCACGCAAATCGAGGAAACTAGAATCGAGGAATACCCGTAAATTAGTGGGATGGGACAAACTAATTTATCCCACCCCACTACACATGGGGCGGCCTAACATCACCAACACATACCTTATGTGTCAACTTTGCAACAACTTTGCTTAACACATGTCCTAGCTTACAATGTAAGCATTCCACCCACAAAAACCACTAACTAAAACTAGCTAACTCATTTCACCATGCAATCAACACACAAACTCTCTCTCTCACTCACCTATGCCGTCCCAAATGATCCACAAAACACCCATTTCATACAAATTTTAACCATAAAACATATGTTATAATCAACATATGTTAATCTCCATTCAAAAAGATAAAGATTGGTGTAAGTTATAACATCAAAGGAGGAGTTTCCATAGAGTATTAGGGCTGATTTTCCACAAGGTTTCTATGAATAATGGTGGTCATGAAGGTGGTCTTGGTGCATCATAAGTTTCTCCATCCAAAACCATGCCAAACTCATAACCTACATCAAGTTGGTGGTATAAAGATTGTCCTCCTCAACTTCTTGTTATTTTGATTATGTAAACATGTATTTTATTTCCTATTGTATATATTTATGATGATTATATGATGATAAAAATGTTATGTGGGGATTTGTTGTTGATAATCATGGATAAAAAGGTGAAAAACCATAAGAAACAAGGTTAAAATCTTGGTTAAATTTGATGGCTGTATAAAACAGTAAAGAAGTAAGTCATAAACTGATAAAATGATGAAGTGGAATAGATTTACAGTAAGCTATGGGTCTTGTACACATGTGAGAGTTGGCCATGCAATGGAATCAAAATAATGAGTGAGATATGATCAAAACAACTTTAGGGTATAAATCTGAAGTTACTGTTTTGGACGATTTTTAGAAAATACTTAAAGGATGATTCAACAGTAGCTATAGAAGAGTTAAATGTAGCACATATCATGTAGTTTATGTGATAAAAATTTGAGCTTCTATCTCCATGTATAACTCAAGATATGGCAGTTTTGGTGAAGATGAAGTTAAAAAAATCAGATTTTTGGAAATTAAATAATAATACTATTATATAAGCACTCACATTTTAATATATAAAATGTAAAATAAAAACCCACTAACTTATAAAACTTATTTATATAAATATATATATATAAGGTTAATCAAATATATAAATTATATAAATGGTGGTGAAATAATGTTTATAAGTAATAAAAATATAAACTTGATTTTTACGACTTTTTCGGCTATCGCCGTAAAAATTAACGTTTTTGTTAAATAAAACTTAGATGGTTGGACCCGTCTAATGAAAACTTTATAAAACTTATATACTGATATATAGACATGTATAACAAGTAAAAACCAATAAAACCCGAACTATAGGGCATACTGACATTAACGAGCTAAGTAAACATATTGGACTAATACTTGGGCTAATAATTGGACTAAATAAGATAAACACCCATAAAAAGAACTTATTGGGCTTAACCCATTTGGGCCCAACTTGAAAGTGTATGTACTGATAATAAAAGTACAAAATGGATTAAAATAAGTTAAATAACTTATAATAGGCTTATTGGACCTAAAACACGTAAATAGGTAAAACGAGAAAACTAGTATAAAAGTTATCGACACATAACACAAAAATGAGTAAACGAGAATATGTAAACCCACTTGATCATCATATATATATAATCATCATATGTATACATAATTGGTATTTTTATAAAGTCATTGGACATGAGTCTAAGACCGATTATTATTTGTCTAGGTTTCCGTGATTGAAGCACGTACCGTACATCCAAATCGCCGATAATCGTCTTCCCACATCAACGTGAGTTCATAGCCTCGCACTCTTTTAAAAGTTTTTATAAATGTTTTATAAACCCGCGAGGGATATAACATGTTAGTTTTTATAAAATAGGACACCATTTGTCCCGATTGTTTGTTTATTGATTTTGGACCCGAATGATTGAATGACCCGATTGTATGACCCGATAAATGATTAATGGACCCGAAATATGAAATTAAATGGATTATTAAAGTTAGGTTATGTCACTAAAAGTCCCATTAGCATGAATTATGAACTACCGGGAGTTGGTAGACGCTTATGCATTTAATAGTACTATTTGGGGACGATCACCCCAGTTCGCGCCTTGACGGTTGATCCCCGTCGTGCCACATTGATTGGTAAGCGAATTTATGTATGAGAAGATTTCAATAGCGTGACCTTTGTGACGACACGCTACTTTAGATGGGCAAAATTGGTATCGGGTTAGCTACCCGTTTTGGTTTTAGTAAGGTAAGAATGTCATGCGGCTTATAATAATCCAATCACCAAAATATTACTGGACGCTCCGAATTACGATGTATTGCCTGACTAGCAATACTGGGTCATACTATTGATATTATGTTTGTATTTTGGTTTTCATAACCATATTCATATAACGGTTTTTATTTAATCTATACAACGTTGTAAAACGTATTGTATGATGTTTTTACGACATTGGCTCGTATAATGATATTTAAGGCAAATGCCTATATTATGATTTTCGATAAGGATTTGTATAAAATGATTTTGGCTATTTCATGGCCTATCAAAACGATTTGTACAAAATGATTTTCAGTAATACTTTTATACTGATATTACATTGATGGAGTTTATTAAACTCTATGAATTCACTCGGCGTTATCGCTGACCTTTTCTTTTAACATGTTTTATCTCAGGTACTTGAAGGTAATTCTCGGGAAGACGACAAAAATTCATGGCCCGCACTTAAACAATATTTTTCCATTCAAATACTTTGTAAAACTTTGTATGAATTAATATGACTTGGGACCTATGTAACTTTGATATTTATGAATGGAAATGCTTTATTAATAAACGACGCGATTTTTATGCGTTGTCTATGATGTGAGTAATGTGCTATCCCGTAACACCAACGAGTCTTCCGCTGTATTGAGTTGTATAAATTTGGGGGTGTTACAGTTTGGTACCAGAGCTCTCGTTATAGAGAACGAAAGATTTTTAAAACCAAGGTTTTGAATAAAACATTTCAATATCTTTTAACTATAAACATTTTTCTAAAAATGTCTAAAAATCTTTTGACTATAACGGTGCCGAAGAATTCCCGAGTTACCGACAAGGCCAAGACTGAGAAGTGTTATTTTAATATATATATATATAACTTGGATTATATATATATGATGTAATTTTATTACATGATTGTTTGATGATTATTTTGATATTTATACGAGGTATTTATACGACGTAGATTGTCACAATGTACCCTAAATCCCCTAGTAAATTAATCGAAGCTATTCTCGTAGGAATTCTAGCTATCCTAGATCTAAACCAAGTCGTGGATATTTATGATCCCAACAAATGGTTGATATTCGTAGAAATGTAGATATTAGTTGATTGTGATGTTGAAAAAGGATTGGCGAGATTAAATTTGATATCGATGTCATGACGATCTTTTCTTATAGAGTGGAGTTTGACAAAACATTACCACCTAGAAAGATGTCATCTGATTCGTTGTCATCCAATTCTTAATTGAAATCGAAAGGGTGAATGTTGCACTTGAGGCTGTCATTGGAACCATTACCCAAAAGCCTCATGCCACTAATACCTTTCCGAGAAGTCTAGTTGAATGATCAAGTCATTTCATATTAATGACTCATTTGATAATTGTTGTTGTAAGAGCTAATAGGATTGGAAATTAAGTGTTGATTCATATTGAGGTTGTATTGCCTTTACAAGGCCGAAGAATAAGATTGAAAATATTGGAATATGAGGTAGGATATTGAATTGAGTATAAAATTTGTTAAAACTTGAATAAAGTAAAATTTAACTCGTATGGAATATGAGATTGATAAGAGGAATTCGTTAAGTTCTGTGATTGAATTATAAGGTTTTAATTGATTGTTGATTCGTGTTAAGTGTTGTTCCTAGGCCATTGTCCACTGACGAGGATGCCTAGTGTCCAATAAATAAATTGAAGAAATCTTCTTCTAAATTGGGACCGATGGATCTTCCGGGACATGTGGAACACCTAATGACTCTTGTAGATTAGTATTCATTGTGGTATCTTTTAAAAATCCCTAACTTAACTGAGATATCAGTTGGTAGGATGAGTTCTGAGAATTGTATGACATAGTGACGCGTAATGTGTTACGGTACAATTTTAACTTGTTTGTGATTAATGAAAAGACTACCTTTGATTGCTAAATTCTACATGTATCGATGTTATCTATCCTTTATTGATTCATCCTAGTGTTCGCATTAGTGATGCAACCATTGAGCAAGTACTCATCTCTATTTGAGTTACGTTGTGGATTATTCTTCGTGAGTGCCATCGAGGTCATGAACCTCATGATTAATTGGCTAAGCTCATTTCCTATCATATCGTAGTTAGTTCTTGGTGAACCACTCTTCATCACTCTTTTGCAGATCACACATTGTTTTTATAAAGTTAAAACGGTATCCTTTGAGAAAATTTAATTTTCATCACAATAAGGATTATTCAAAGTGAGATTTATAAGTGATTGATATCAAAATGAAGTTGTTTATAAAACACCTTGGAAAACTTAATTGTTTTCATAACAAGGAAAATCTTTGTAAATTTATTTTGATTCTTATTTAAGAATTAAGCATGTAAATGTTTTTATTATAAACATGATGATAAAGTTTTGACGAACTGAGTATTGCATCGTTAATCTTGAAATTGTATATAGTTGCGCGCCTACATACAATTTAGAATGGACCATGCAAGACTGACTAGTAGTCACCATAAAACTAATGAATAAACACTACATTTTCTTTGAGGATTGTGAAAGATTAAATTTTAATGAGATCTGAAAGAAGTGAAAAATAAGGACATAATGTTAGAGACATCTACATATGTGCCTGTAGCATCTATTCTTCTGAGCCGAATTTACTCATCCGTGGAAATTGTCTTATTTGACAATTGACGATTCTTTCTTGTCCAATTCTCCCGTAGTGAGATTCTTAGGAAAAGTATATGATTACCGAGTGTTGATACCCGATTGGATGTATTGACGTTCTTATCATTTGATTTCATTTGAATGACCTGGGTAACGATCCGAGGAGCTTTCGAATGCGTTCTCAAATTATGAAAACATGGGATATATTCATATTCGCTAAATGTTTTCGTCTGTATCTGATTTGAAATTATCTCCCGTAGATTATGTGTTAACCTTACTCTTCTAAGGTTAGTTGTGTCTCCAGATATCCTTGAATTTGCGAAGGATTATGAGTTATTATTTGTCTTTTGAGAAGTTCACATCTTATCGACGACAACGAAACTGGAAAGTTAGTAATGCCAGTAGAATGGATTGATTGATTATGACATGACGAAATTGTCTTAATGGATGGGAACTCGAATAGAATTCCCCTAAATGATAAGATGTTGATTATCAAAAGTGATCTAAATAATTCTTGATGGATGACCATATCCTGTATTTAGACTCGAAATTATATCGTGAATGATTGTGAACTAAGTTATAGATATTGTAATCTAGAAGAAGTTAATATGAATTTATTAAAAGATGTTTATGTTATCTAAAACTTTAGGAGGTATTTATTGGAGAATTACCTAGACTTTCGCCATACAGGCAAGTAGAAATTGGTATTGATTATATTTCCGGTGCTGCACCTGTGGCTTGTGCACTGTACGTCAGCACCATCTGAATTTAAGGAATTACCGTACAACTGAGAGAGTTGTCGGAGAAAGATTTTATTATACCAAGCCTGTCATCCTGAAGAGCTATGGTGTTATCTTTCCTTATATTTATAGATTACTGTGACTGAGTAAATTGATAATCGAAAACGATATCCATAACTCGAAATGGAAGAATTGTTCGATCATTTACAAGGTTCTAGCAAACTTGATCCATAGCATGGTTACCATCAACTTCGCATCTGCGAAAGAGATTATCTATTCCAATCACTACATCCGGTGCTTGTAATGAACATTATGAGTTCCACGTGATGTCGTTTGGATTGACCAATGCACATGTAGCATTCATAAATTCGGTGAATCACGTGTGTAGGCTGTAATTTGATAAATTCATGCTTGTGATCATTAAGGACCATTTATTTGTTTATAAGAATAAGAAGGAGTTAATAGTTAATTATAGATTGCCCTGAATTGGCCGAACAGTGAAAACCTGAACCTTGAATAATTAACACGTGATTGAAGACTTGAATCTTTACATGATTTAACCATGTGATTAATAGATAATGGAAGCTATATTGACTTTTCAAAGATTAGAACCATTAACGCTTAGGGGTTAAAAACTTAATCCTTTACATAAAATGACCGTTGGATTAATAATGGTAAGATGTATGCATATAGACTCTTCAAAAATTAAGAGCCCTTTTAAGACTTTGAATTTTTACCAAAAAGAAATGAAAATATGCTTTGACAAATGTTTTAACAAAGGATTTTAAAGGGATTATTCCCTTATACACTAAACATTTAACTAAACTTCTGTTTAGGGGTAAATGTTTGTGTATACCTCAAGATAACTTAAGAAGGATTGAGAAAACCATTTATACCATAACCTGAAAACTTAAAACGACAATTTTTTTGCTTTTCAACTAAGAAAACTTTAACCAAAGTATAACCAAAGATTTTTCGAATATTTATGAATCTTATTAATTATTTTCGATAAATCAACAAAAATCTTGTTAATTAAATTCAAATTATTTTGAACATTTTCATATAATTGAACGGACTAAGAAATTTAAAATCTTTATGATTACATTTCATAAAAATTGAAAATTTATTATTTAATTAGTTGTAATAATTATCGATGCTTTAAACGTCGGATCGAGTAAAACAGATAAAGATAATAGTAAAGACGAAACTGAAACATAGAAGATATATAGAAAGAATATCTGAGTGAATTGTGGAAATGATAATTATATCATCATGAGAAGTGAATATAGATACCGACGCATTATGTAAAAAGAATAAAGAACCAATTAGGATGTGTTCCTTAATAATGAAGGTACAAAATAATTTGCCGAACAATATAAAAATAAACAATGATTGTAAAAAGAGATAATATAGATAATAAAAAGGGGTTCACGGCTAATATGAACCATTAAAAATTGAGAAGCCGATAGCGTTGAATATTTTAAAGACCACTTGTGATTGTCTAAATATGGAGATTGTGAAATATAGTTATGTTGGAATTTGTAAGTATAAGTATTCTATTTATTTTATTTATGACTAAAAGTATCTTTGTCTGAAGAAGTTGTACTAATGGCAATTATGAAGGCAGACATCGCCTCATACATTAGTAAACGTCTAGCTATTGCAAAGGTCATCATCTGAATTTGATTCGATTTGGGTCATCGTCGACAGACTGACCAAATCTGCTAATATCATTCCCGTTAATGATAAATGCAAAAGAATTATGTAAACATAGTGTGCCTGTATCGATCATCTATATATCAAGATCCTCGCTTCGCATCGAATTTCTAGAGATTTGCTCAGAAATCATTGAGAACGAACCTTGATGAGAGTACTATGTACCATCCCAAATCGAAGGGACGAGGTAAAGTAACGATACATAGTAATATAAGTGTTGTTTTATGTTTGAATGAAAGACCTTTGGTAATAAACCGTATAATCATTTTCCTTTGGAAAGATTATCATTGATAATCATCGTATTAGGATTGAGATCAAATCTTGTTAGGATCTAAATCTTAGAGCATCTGTAAGCAGGAGTTGAGATAAGGACACCCGACATACACCCATTGTGAGTTGGACATGTCTTTTAGGTTTAAGGTTTCCTATGATGGCGAACCTATCCTTGCAAAATACCCGACCCGCGAGATCTGAAATGATTGTTGAATTTAGGATTTGATTATTAACTGCCGATAGTGGGCAAGAGGTTATGTGAATGTGAAATGTAGATATTGAAGTGCCAAACGGGTAGCGAAGTTATGCCACAATTTTTAAACTTGGAAAAATGAATTCATGATCTGACAAATCATGGGATACAAGTCCCCGTTGAATGGGACCATTGAGATGATGTGAAAGATTGGTTTGAAAGGCATATAAGCTGGATCTACCCTAGGACTTCAAAGACTGCGTGAATTATGTTTCGTAAATCGAACTTGATGGAATATCTATCAAGTGAAAATCTGATAGTTCTTAGTAAAGCTTAGATCGGCGAAAAGTTGCATTCATTAGAAACCCGTGAACATCATGGATAGAGAAAGTAAGTCAACATTTAGCCTGATCTTATTCCTATAGTTATTTTTGATGAAACTCGCGTATTATAAAGGATTACACTTGTGAGAAAAGACCGAATGTGGAGGAAATACCCACATGGCCTTTTAACTCTATAAGAAGCGAGTAGTAAGATGATCTTTGAGGACAAAGATCCTGTTTAGGGGTAAATGCTGTGACAATCTGTCAATTTATGGTTGATATTTTATTCTCAATATTATTTAAAAACAATTTACAATATGAACTCACATATTTTTGGGAAGAAATTTGGATTTACATCTTGGAGTAGCATCGACTACGTCTAAACCGGAGGATTCAACGTTACGTGCTTACGTTTACGTACACCGTCTTTGGTGACAGTCCGACATTTTAGAAAATAAATTTGCCCATGAATATTATTTTGGAGTTTTAAATTTGTGTTGGTTCATAAACTCACAAATTTACGAGAAGAGATTAGGACTTACGATTTTATTTTAACGTCCTTTACGACTAAACCGGAAACCTTAGGATTACGTATTTACGTTTTCGAACTCCGTTTTTGATGAAACAATTTTTATTGGATTCGTTTTGTGACGTTGATTCATAATTTATAAAAACGTTTATCGTAAAACGACCCGAGGGCACGCAAATCGAGGAAACTAGAATCGAGGAATACCCGTAAATTAGTGGGATGGGACAAACTAATTTATCCCACCCCACTACACATGGGGCGGCCTAACATCACCAACACATACCTTATGTGTCAACTTTGCAACAACTTTGCTTAACACATGTCCTAGCTTACAATGTAAGCATTCCACCCACAAAAACCACTAACTAAAACTA
Organism: Glebionis coronaria; assembly: GCA_025667525.1. Classification (NCBI taxonomy): domain Eukaryota; kingdom Viridiplantae; phylum Streptophyta; class Magnoliopsida; order Asterales; family Asteraceae; genus Glebionis; species Glebionis coronaria. The sequence continues at coordinate 72,546,942 of CM046877.1, read as the reverse complement.
GCTAACTCATTTCACCATGCAATCAACACACAAACTCTCTCTCTCACTCACCTATGCCGTCCCAAATGATCCACAAAACACCCATTTCATACAAATTTTAACCATAAAACATATGTTATAATCAACATATGTTAATCTCCATTCAAAAAGATAAAGATTGGTGTAAGTTATAACATCAAAGGAGGAGTTTCCATGGAGTATTAGGGCTGATTTTCCACAAGGTTTCTATGAATAATGGTGTTCATGAAGGTGGTCTTGGTGCATCATAAGTTTCTCCATCCAAAACCATGCCAAACTCATAACCTACATCAAGTTGGTGGTATAAAGATTGTCCTCCTCAACTTCTTGTTATTTTGATTATGTAAACATGTATTTTATTTCCTATTGTATATATTTATGATGATTATATGATGATAAAAATGTTATGTGGGGATTTGTTGTTGATAATCATGGATAAAAAGGTGAAAAACCATAAGAAACAAGGTTAAAATCTTGGTTAAATTTGATGGCTGTATAAAACAGTAAAGAAGTAAGTCATAAACTGATAAAATGATGAAGTGGAATAGATTTACAGTAAGCTATGGGTCTTGTACACATGTGAGAGTTGGCCATGCAATGGAATCAAAATAATGAGTGAGATATGATCAAAACAAGTTTAGGGTATAAATCTGAAGTTACTGTTTTGGACGATTTTTAGAAAATACTTAAAGGATGATTCAACAGTAGCTATAGAAGAGTTAAATGTAGCACATATCATGTAGTTTATGTGATAAAAATTTGAGCTTCTATCTCCATGTATAACTCAAGATATGGCAGTTTTGGTGAAGATGAAGTTAAAAAAAATCAGATTTTTGGAAATTAAAGAATAATACTATTATATAAGCACTCACATTTTAATATATAAAATGTAAAATAAAAACCCACTAACTTATAAAACTTATTTATATAAATATATATATATAAGGTTAATCAAATGGATAAATTATATAAATGGTGGTGAAATAATGTTTATAAGTAATAAAAACTATAAACTTGATTTTTACGACTTTTTCGGCTATCGCCGTAAAAATTAACGTTTTTGTTAAATAAAACTTAGATGGTTGGACCCGTCTAATGAAAACTTTATAAAACTTATATACTGATATATAGACATGTATAACAAGTAAAAACCAATAAAACCCGAACTATAGGGCATACTGACATTAACGAGCTAAGTAAACATATTGGACTAATACTTGGGCTAATAATTGGACTAAATAAGATAAACACCCATAAAAAGAACTTATTGGGCTTAACCCATTTGGGCCCAACTTGAAAGTGTATGTACTGATAATAAAAGTACAAAATGGATTAAAATAAGTTAAATAACTTATAATAGTCTTATTGGACCTAAAACACGTAAATAGGTAAAACGAGAAAACTAGTATAAAAGTTATCGACACATAACACAAAAATGAGTAAACGAGAATATGTAAACCCACTTGATCATCATATATATATAATCATCATATGTATACATAATTGGTATTTTTATAAAGTCATTGGACATGAGTCTAAGACCGATTATTATTTGTCTAGGTTTCCGTGATTGAAGCACGTACCGTACATCCAAATCGCCGATAATCGTCTTCCCACATCAACGTGAGTTCATAGCCTCGCACTCTTTTAAAAGTTTTTATAAATGTTTTATAAACCCGCGAGGGAGATAACATGTTAGTTTTTATAAAATAGGACACCATTTGTCCCGATTGTTTGTTTATTGATTTTGGACCCGAATGATTGAATGACCCGATTGTATGACCCGATAAATGATTAATGGACCCGAAATATGAAATTAAATGGATTATTAAAGTTAGGTTATGTCACTAAAAGTCCCATTAGCATGAATTATGAACTACCGGGAGTTGGTAGACGCTTATGCATTTAATAGTACTATTTGGGGACGATCACCCCAGTTCGCGCCTTGACGGTTGATCCCCGTCGTGCCACATTGATTGGTAAGCGAATTTATGTATGAGAAGATTTCAATAGCGTGACCTTTGTGACGACACGCTACTTTAGATGGGCAAAATTGGTATCGGGTTAGCTACCCGTTTTGGTTTTAGTAAGGTAAGAATGTCATGCGGCTTATAATAATCCAATCACCAAAATATTACTGGACGCTCCGAATTACGATGTATTGCCTGACTAGCAATACTGGGTCATACTATTGATATTATGTTTGTATTTTGGTTTTCATAACCATATTCATATAACGGTTTTTATTTAATCTATACAACGTTGTAAAACGTATTGTATGATGTTTTTACGACATTGGCTCGTATAATGATATTTAAGGCAAATGCCTATATTATGATTTTCGATAAGGATTTGTATAAAATGATTTTGGCTATTTCATGGCCTATCAAAACGATTTGTACAAAATGATTTTCAGTAATACTTTTATACTGATATTACATTGATGGAGTTTATTAAACTCTATGAATTCACTCGGTGTTATCGCTGACCTTTTCTTTTAACATGTTTTATCTCAGGTACTTGAAGGTAATTCTCGGGAAGACGACAAGAATTCTGGCCCGCACTTAAACAATATTTTTCCATTCAAATACTTTGTAAAACTTTGTATGAATTAATATGACTTGGGACCTATGTAACTTTGATATTTATGAATGGAAATGCTTTATTAATAAACGACGCGATTTTTATGCGTTGTCTATGATGTGAGTAATGTGCTATCCCGTAACACCAACGAGTCTTCCGCTGTATTGAGTTGTATAAATTTGGGGGTGTTACAGGTGAGAAGTTTGATTCACCCCCTGAACAAATTAGCAAAGAACTATGTGTACGATAGTTGATGTTGCACAGCTTTGGGTGTTTGCTCCAAAACTACCCTTAGTCATTTTTGAGGTGGTTCAAACTCCTCAGGTTTTCATGTTGAGTTTCTGCCAGAGTTAAATTTCTTGAGTTGTCTCAATCATCTTTCAATGTGATGTTTTCATCTTCAGTAGAGTTGTCATCGATTTTTGCTAATCCCAATGTACCTGTGTAGGATGAAGTGTCAACATGTGGTTTCTCCCATGACTGGTTGAAGTTGTTGCAAGAGGTAATGATGTTATGGTTAACAAAGGAGTGGGAGTGTGTAACACCCCATTTTGGAAATGGAAATATCACAGTAATTATGGCGTGTCATCAAAGCATACAAGGAAAAATGTCTAAACATTACTTGACCATAAAAAGGAAAATACCGGAATCAAACATCGGTAGTCCAAAAGTAAAGCTCATCACACACAAACATAGTATAATAAAGGAAAGGACTAAACAATGTCCAAAGCATAAGTATCATAAGAAAGGAAATGCATAATGTAAAGAAGGCTAGACAGCTTCCAGTCCATATGCACGTACTCTTAGTGTCTACGAGCGTCCCTGAGTACCTGCCGTTTTGGGAACATAGAAAAGGAAAACGGCTGAGCAAATACGCTCAGTGCACGGATGTACAATAAAGCATGAATAGAATAAGCATATAACATAATAACAGCGGAAGAAAACTAAGTCCCGAGTAACCTGGTTAAGTCTTAATAAAACTGGTTTAATAGTTTGAAAGTCTTATGTTTATCTTATAAAAACTGTTTGTCATATTTTACCATTAGCCAATATAGGTCATGATTGCATGAATAATTGGAGGGGTGACCTCATCATGCAAATTAGAGGAGCTGCCTCTAATTTAATATACTGGTTTTTGGGTAGGAGGGATCAGCTCCTTGTGAAGGATGCAAGGCACACACCACATTCACCATGTAATCCTGAATAAAAACATGTAAATTGGATGCACCCATACGCCCCACATGATAAATATAAATAAATGGCCAAAAGCTGAAGGGACGCCACGAGCAATCACTCCGCCGTGGTGAAGTCATAACATCAGTGCCTCTAATGTTATGGTTATGGTACCTCCATAACTAGGTGAAACTGGTCATGCATGTATATGGCTATAGGTAATCTTAATTAAACATAAGCAATCAAACTCATAACTTATACTACGGGAAAACAGTTGGCTGCATACGGGGAATCCTAATAAGGAAAGAATGTCCATACTGAAAGGACGGGAATCCGTACCTTATGTCCAGTGAATGAGAAAGACGAACTGCGAGGAATCCTACTTCCGAATCACTAGTGCTACATAAATACGTACATGAATAAGTATCTGCTTACTAAATACATGGCTGGTTTTATGTCATGTCTTAGCTTATTTTATGTGTTCTTACCATGTTTTACTGTTTTAATGCCTTAAACTGTGTTAAATCTTATATCTGTTTAATCTGATTAAGTATTTCTGGTATTTCATGTGTTATTATACTTACTGTGTAATAATAGTAACTTTCCAAAAATAGCAGGTTTCCTAAAATAGAAAGTTTCAAAAACAGAAAGTTTCCAAAAATAGAAAGTTCCAAAAAATAGAAAGTTTCCAAAAATAGAAAGTTACCAAAAATAGAAAGTTTCCAAAAATAGAAAGTTTCCAAAAATAGAAAGTTTCCAAAAATAGAAATAAGCTGGTTAAATAAGCTAAGTATATAAGCCTAAGTGTTTTTCATGATTATTTTCTAAGTCATATTGTATAGTGTATAGTTTAATAATTATTTCATGTAATTTAATTAAACTATTGGTTATAATATTTAATTAAAGTATAACATGTTTTTAATTAAATAAGTTAAATACTTAGGTTAAAATATGCATTATTTTATATTAATAATATAACCTAAGTCATGTTAATTTATTAATTATATCCATGGTTTTAAAATAATTAATTAATTATAAGTCTTAAATATATAAATACTTAGGTTAAAATAATTTCATGATCATTAATAATTAAATAACCTAAGTCATGTTATTAAATTAATCACATCATTTTATTAATTTAATTTTAACCTAAGATCATAAACATAAAAAAACTAACATACAACATGAACCGGATCTAGACTAAAAACATGAACCGGACATGAAATCGACACCGTACCCCGAACCAACTCGGGGTACCCCGTGTTCCCCTTGCTGCCGAGGGACCCACACGCACCAACCAAGACCATATGGTCTTGGTGGTGGTCGGCTTGGCAAACCGAAACCCATTCGGGTTCGGTTGCAGCCTGCGGCCAAAACAAACACCCCTTAAAACAACCTTTTGATTTACTTTAACACCAAAACATGTTAGATCTATGCTTAATTATTATGTTTTTGTAAAAACATTACATGTTCATAATTTATAAAAAGATTAAATCAAATGAAAAGGTTTAAAAAGGTTTTACCGAATTCGTGGATCAAGAGGACGAAGAACAAACACGATCAATCACCAAAACTTCAAGATCAAAGATCAAAAATCACCTTGTATGGTGTTCTTAGGGTGGCGGCACAAGGAGACAAAGAGAAGGAGGTTTTAGGTTTTCTTAAAATCTTTTGTAAAGTTATTTTGTGTAGTGTAAAAGTAAATAACCCCCTTTAGTAAATTTGACAAATGGGCTTGGCCCATTTGTCCTTGTTGGCCGCGAGTAGGGACCCCACTTGGGGTACCCGTACCTTTCTCCGTGTCTCGTTATTTAGTTACACGTTTGTGATTATTTATGTTCGTGTTTTAAATGTTCTCGTTACGTAAATACCGTGATCTAATATATTTAATTACGCTCGTAATAAATATATATATACGTAATTAATAATAGTTCGTGTTTTAATTACGTTCATGATTTCATGATCGCATGTTCGTGATTCATTATCGTTAAATAATTATTACGTGATCGTGCATAGTAAATACTTATCGTGTTCTAACACGTACGTAATACGTAAACTCCTAACACGTAATCGTAATCATGCTATATTAGGAAAGTTTTAATCTAATACGTACGATCCTAAGGGTACTATGCATGGTAAAAGCATGCGGGTTTTACAACTCTTCCCCCTAAAAAGAATAATTCGTCCCCGAATTATAGATAAAGTAAACTGGAAAAGAAGAACATACTCGAATTCAAAATATGAAATGAGGGTAAGAAGCCCGGATAGACTCCTCTGTTTCCCACGTGGCTTCCCGCTCGGTATGATCCCTCCATAGAATTTTGACGAATGGAATCGTCTTCTTTCTCATGACTCGTTCTTGTCTGTCAAGAACTCGTTCGGGTTCTTCTATAAAAGTAAGATCTTCACGTATCTGTTCCAGTGGATACTGAACCATGTGAAGGGGATGATACTGGTACCCTCTGAGTAAGGACACATGAAACACATTGTGTACATGCGAAAGCTGCAGAGGTAACGCCAATCGGTAAGATACTTCACCGACTCGTTCAATGATATCAAACGGTCCGATGAAACGAGGACTGAGCTTCCCTTTAATCCCGAAGCGTCTAACACCACGTGCCGGCGAAACCTTAAGGAAGACGTGATCTCCTACATTAAAGTGTATATCCCTACGATGCTTATCGGCGTAACTCTTCTGACGTGACCGTGACTCCTGAATCTTCTGCTTAGCTACTGCGATCTTCTCATTGGTCATCTCTATAATTTCCGGTCCTTCGAGTGTTCGCTCGCCAACATGATCCCAGCAGATTGGGGCGCGACACTTTCTGCCATACAACATCTCAAATGGAGCACACTTGATGCTTGCGTGCCAGCTGTTGTTGTATGCAAATTCCACCAAACAGATGTATTCGTCCCAATCACCCGTCCATTCCAACGCACATGACCTCAACATATCCTCCAATGTCTGAATGGTTCGCTCCGACTGTCCGTCCGTTTGAGGATGAAAAGCCGTGCTAAGCTTAAGTTGTGTACCCCAAGCTTTCTGCAGACTTTTCCAAAAGCGCGAAGTGAATCGAGGATCTCTGTCTGAGACGATGCTGGATGGTGCACCGTGGAGTCTCATGATCTCTCGTCTATACGTATCTGCGAGTTTACTTACCGAATCTTCCTTGCGGATCGGTAAGAAATGAGCTGATTTGGTAAGTCGATCAACGATGACCCAAATTGCATCGTGCTTCCTTTTGGTAGGAGGAAGACCGGTAACAAAATCGATGGTGATTTTGTCCCACTTCCACTCTGGAATATCTAACGGTTGAAGGAGACCGCCAGATCGCTGATGCTCGATCTTAACCTGCTGGCAGGTAAGACATTTGGAGACGTAAGTGGCCACATCCTGTTTCATACCACTCCACCAAAAGTACTGCTTGATGTTATGGTACATTTTAGTCGAACCAGGATGTATCGAGAATGGGGAGCTATGAGCTTCAGCTAACAAAGCTTCCCGGAGTTCTTGGTCATCAGGAACATAAAGTCTAGTGCCCTGCCATACGATACCATCTGCATCTACTCTGAATTCTGTCTGCTTCTCCAAATTCTGTAATATCGCCCAGATTTCTCCGTCATCCTTCTGAGCTTCCTTGATCTTAGATAGTAACTCAGGTTCTACTCTAAGATTAGCCCACTAATCGTGCTGTCCACGTACCATGATCTCGATGTCTAGTCGCTCCAAGTCTCTGATGATTTCCTCTTCGATTGTAATGTCGTTGATCATTCCGGACTTCCTGCTAAGAGCATCTGCTACTACATTTGCCTTTCCGGGATGATACTATAGATTAATGTCATAATCTTTCAACATCTCTAACCATCTCCTCTGCCTCATGTTCAATTCACGCTGAGTGAAGATATACTTCAAGCTCTTGTGGTCCGTGAAAATGTCACATGATTCTCCATATAAGTAGTGCCTCCATATCTTCAATGCAAACACGACTGCAGCAAGTTCCAGGTCGTGCGTGGGGTAATTTTCTTCATAAGGCTTAAGCTGCCGTGAAGCATACGCGATCACTTTCCCATGTTGCATGAGAACACAGCTAAGTCCTTTCCCCGATGCATCGCTGTAGATTTGAAATCCACCCGTACCATATGGTAGAGTAAGAATAGGTGCAGATACTAGCTTCTGCTTCAGGTCTTCAAAGCTCTTCTCTCGATCTTTAGTCCAGACGAATTTCTCCCCTTTCCGCATCAGTTTGGTCAATGGTAGTGCTAGGCAGGAAAAGTTCTCCATGAACCTACGGTAATAGCCAGCTAAGCCTAAGAAACTGCGGACTTCCGTCGCTGATGTCGGCCTTGGCCACTTAGTAATGGCCTCAACCTTCGCGGGATCCATAGTGATTCCTTCTGCTGATACAATGTGACCTAAGAATGCCACCTTGTCTAACCAGAACTCACATTTGGAGAATTTAGCATACAGTTGCTTCTGGCGAAGAATCTGTAGTACTGTACGAAGATGGTCTTCGTGTTCCTCCTTGGACTTTGATAAAATCAGGATGTCATCGATAAAGACAATGATGAACTTGTCCAGAAATTCATGGAAGATTCTGTTCATCAAATCCATGAACACTGCTGGAGCATTTGTCAGGCTAAATGGCATAACTACAAACTCGTAGTGGCCATAACTGGTACGAAAGGCAGTCTTAGCGATATCCTGCTCCTTGACCCGTAGCTGATGATAGCCTGACCTAAGATCAATCTTGGAGAAGTGTTTGGCCCCTTGGAGTTGGTCAAACAGATCGTCAATGCGTGGCAGTGGATACCTATTCCGAATGGTAATCTTGTTGAGCTCGCGATAGTCTATGCAAAGACGCATACTGCCGCCCTTCTTCTTAACAAACAAAACCGGTGCGCCCCATGGAGATGCGCTCGGTCGAATGAAACCTCGTTCAAGAAGTTCTTGAAGTTGATCCTTCAGTTCCTTCAGCTCTATGGGAGCCATGCGATAAGGAGCCTTGGAGATTGGTTCAGCTCCTGGAATCAGCTCGATACTGAATTCCACTTCTCGTGCAGGTGGTATGCCCGGAAGTTCTGCTAGAAACATATCTTAGAATTCCGACACTATTGGTTGATCCTGAATCGATGGAGATTCAGCATCCATGTCGTGAACCGTAGCTAGATAACCCTCGCAGCCATGTGACAGTAGTGCACACGCTTGCAGGGTGGATATGACTTGTACAGACTGTCCGGGTATGAACCCATTATGAATGTACTTTGGTGCATTGACATCACCGAAGATAACTCGATATGAATGGCAGTCTATGGTAGCATGATACTTGGATAGCCAATCCATGCCCAAAATCATGTCGAAGTCATTCATGTCCAGCGGAAGTGCGTCGACAGGTCGAACCTTATCATCAAATTCTAGGGGAAGACTCTTGTATACATGGGTGATTAATACAGAGTCCCTCAAAGGCGTGAAAATAGTAAGCCTATTTTCTAGTGGCAAGGGAGGCATCCTAATGTTCTTAGCATAAGCAGTAGAAATAACCGAGTGAGTAGCACCCGTATCGAAAAGAACACATGCAGCGCGACCATACATATACAAGATTCCAGTGATGGTACCTGTAGACTTGTTGGCCTGGTCTCGAGATGTCGTGTAGACACGCCCGGCAGTAGGAGGCGACTTGGTATCAGCATGTCCCGATGTACCCTCCATCTCGCCCTTACGCAATCCTTCATAATATGGCCAGGAAGACCACACTTGAAGCACGCATCAGTATTATGGCGACATGGTCCTGGGTGCCTACGATGGCAAGTAGAGCAAAGAGGATGAGTGTACCCTCCAGCAGGTGCTCTGGCTGGCTGAGGACCTGATAAAACATTTTACATAAGACATGATATTTGGGTACAAAGGACAAAGCGGATAATCGTAAGATTGAATACCAGTGATAGCTGGACGGCTAGGCTGCGAACCTCTCTGGTTCTGGTCCCTACCGTTTCCATGGTTCCTGGTAGAAGTTTTGCTAAAGTGTCAGAATATGAGTTATAACATAAAACATAAGGAATTTCGTAAGTATTAGGACCTGCTGTTGTTGGAGTGCCCGACGTTGTTACGGTAATTGTCATTACCGCCACGCCTATCCGTAGCAGAACGGTCGTTAGTCTTACCATTTCCTTTGGGCTGATGAGGCTGCTGCTGAGTAGCCGGCTGAGACCGGTCCCCAGTTTTCTGCCTGGAAGATACAGTTAAAGAGATGAATAATTGACATATGGAAGGTATACGGATTGGTCACCGCTTGAATACGAATGTTTACCTCTTGTCGGGTCTTTCCGCTTCCCCGAACTCATCTCTCTCCTGCAGCATCTCCAGTTTTCGCGCTGCATCGGCCACTTGTGCTACAGTGTTGAACGTAGCACACACCAGATTGTTTGCGACCGATGTGCGAAGAGCCCATCTGAAGTGATGTGCATGCTCTTCAGGAGTACCTGCTGCCGCACCAAGGAAACCAGCCAAGCGAAGAAAGCGCTGCATAAACTCGTTGCTATTCTCCCCAGCTCTCTGTCGGATCCCATGGTACTCTCTCTTGAGCTTGTCCTGCTCAGCCTTGGGAAAGAACTGCTCCATCACCCTGTCCTTGAACTGAGCCCAAGTCAAACCAGCAACCCACTCATCACCACCTTCAGATTGCATCAATGCTAACCACCAGTTGAGTACATCGCCTTCGAACCAATAGCATGCCAACCTCGCCTTGTATGCGGGGTCACAGCCCATAGCGCTGAAAATCTTCTTGATGTGAGCCAACCAGCTTTCAGCATCGCTGGGGCTATCTGTCTTCTTAAAAGCTCGAGGGCGGAGCTTGTTGAATCTCTCCAGCCATACTGCTAATGTCACTGGAGGATGAGGAGGAGGTGGCTGATTGTGCTGCTGATTGTTGGCAGCTTGAACTTCAGCCCTGATGTCATTCCTCAGTTGAGGAAGCAAGGCTTGCATGGCAGCCTGAATTTCAGCATTGAGCTGTTCCTGTTCGCGTGTGAGAACCATCTGACAGTATAACATAAAACATATGATTAAACAGATCAAAACATAAAATATAAATATATACATGAAAAATTTATACTAAATTTCACGAGAAAAATTTTATGCAAGAAAATTTTTGTATGAATGCATGATGCAGTTTTATGAAAACTTTTGTATGCTCGAGAGTGAACGCCTCTGGTCAGTTCACCCAAAACAAAAGACATAGCGAGGGGACGCCTATGGGTCGGTCCCAAATCTAAGAGTTTCGATAAAACACATGCGACTAAATAGGGCCAGTCCTGTACCAACCATTACTTAGTCAAAAACCCTGCAACAATGACATGTATATGTATGCTTAAAAAAATGAATGCATGAAAAAAACTGTCAGTTCTAGGAAGACCGTAGTGACTACCCACTAATCACAGGTCATATTTGAGAGCCTGCAGGTCGAAGCCTTGGCTCTGATAACATAATTGTAACACCCAATTTTGGAAATGGAAATATCATAGTAATTATGGCGTGTCATCAAAGCATACAAGGAAAAATGTCTAAACATTACTTGACCATAAAAAGGAAAATACCGGAATCAAACATCGGTAGTCCAAAAGTAAAGCTCATCACACACAAACATAGTATAATAAAGGAAAGGACTAAACAATGTCCAAAGCATAAGTATCATAAGAAAGGAAATGCATAATGTAAAGAAGGCTAGACAGCTTCCAGTCCATATGCACGTACTCTTAGTGTCTACGAGCGTCCCTGAGTACCTTCCGTTTTGGGAACATAGAAAAGGAAAACGGCTGAGCAAATACGCTCAGTGCACGGATGTACAATAAAGCATGAATAGAATAAGCATATAACATAATAACAGTGGAAGAAAACTAAGTCTCGAGTAACCTGGTTAAGTCTTAATAAAACTGGTTTTATAGTTTGAAAGTCTTATGTTTATCTTATAAAAACTGTTTGTCATATTTTACCATTAGCCAATATAGGTCATGAAAATCCACCGTGCATGAATAATTGGAGGGGTGACCTCATCATGCAAATTAGAGGGGCTGCCTCTAATTTAATATACTGGTTTTTGGGTAGGAGGGATCAGCTCCTTGTGAAGGATGCAAGGCACACACCACATTCACCATGTAATCCTGAATAAAAACATGTAACTAGGATGCACCCATACGCCCCACTTGATAAATATAAATAAATGGCCAAAAGCTGAAGGGACACCACGAGCAATCACTCCGCCGTGGTGAAATCATAACATCAGTGCCTCTAATGTTATGGTTATGGTACCTCCATAACTAGGTGAAACTGGTCATGCATGTATATGGCTATTGGTAATCTTAATTAAACATAAGCAATCAAACTCATAACTTATACTACGGGAAAACAGTTGGCTGCATACGAGGAATCCTAATAAAGAAAGAATGTCCATACTGAAAGGACGGGAATCCGTACCTTATGTCCAGTGAACGAGAAAGACGAACTGCGAGGAATCCTACTTCCGAATCACTAGTGCTACATAAATACGTACATGAATAAGTATCTGCTTACTAAATACATGGCTGGTTTTATGTCATGTCTTAGCTTATTTTATGTGTTCTTACCATGTTTTACTGTTTTAAAGTCTTAAACTGTGTTAAATCTTATATTCTGTTTAATCTGATTAAGTATTTCTAGTATTTCATGTGTTATTATACTTACTGTGTAATAATAGTAACTTTCCAAAAATAGCAGGTTTCCTAAAATAGAAAGTTTCAAAAATAGAAAGTTTCCAAAATTAGAAAGTTCCCAAAAATAGAAAGTTTCTAAAAATAGAAAGTCACCAAAAATAGAAAGTTTCCAAAAATAGAAAGTTTCCAAAAATAGAAAGTTTCCAAAAATAGAAATAAGCTGGTTAAATAAGCTAAGTATATAAGCCTAAGTGTTTTTCATGATTATTTTCTAAGTCATATTGTATAGTGTATAGTTTAATAATTATATCATGTAATTTAATTAAACTATTGGTTATAATATTTAATTAAAGTATAACATGTTTTTAATTAAATAAGTTAAATACTTAGATTAAAATATGCATTATTATATATTAATAATATAACCTAAGTCATGTTAATTAATTAATTATAACCATGGTTTTAAAATAATTAATTAATTATAAGTCTTAAATATATAAATACTTAGGTTAAAATAATTTCATGATCATTAATAATTAAATAACCTAAGTCATGTTATTAAATTAATCACATCATTTTATTAATTTAATTTTAACCTAAGATCATAAACATAAAAAAAAACTAACATACAACATGAACCGGATCTAGACTAAAAACATGAACCGGACATGAAATCGACACCGTACCCCGAACCAACTCGGGGTACCCCGTGTTCCCCTTGCTGCCGTGGGACCCACACGCACCAACCAAGACCATATGGTCTTGGTGGTGGTCGGCTTGGCAAACCGAAACCCATTCGGGTTCGGTTGCAGCCTGCGGCCAAAACAAACACCCCTTAAAACAACCTTTTGATTTACTTTAACACCAAAACATGTTAGATCTATGCTTAATTATTATGTTTTTGTAAAAACATTACATGTTCATAATTTATAGAAATACTAAATCAAAAGAAAAGGTTTAAAAAGGTTTTACCGAATTCGTGGATCAAGAGGACGAAGAACAAACATGATCAATCACTAAAACTTCAAGATCAAAGATAAAAAATCACCTTGTATGGTGTTCTTAGGGTGGCGGCACAAGGAGACAAAGAGAAGGAGGTTTTAGGTTTTCTTAAAATCTTCTGTAAAGTTATTTTTTGTAGTGTAAAAGTAAATAACCCCCTTTAGTAAATTTGACAAATGGGCTTGGCCCATTTGTCCTTGTTGGCTGCGGGTAGGGACCCCACTTGGGGTACCCGTACCTTTCTCCGTGTCTCGTTATTTAGTTACACGTTTGTGATTATTTATGTTCGTGTTTTAAATGTTCTCGTTACGTAAATATCGTGATCTAATATATTTAATTACGCTCGTAATAAAAACATATATACGTAATTAATAATAGTTCGTGTTTTAATTACGTTCATGATTTCATGATCGCATGTTCGTGATTCATTATCGTTAAATAATTATTACGTGATCGTGCATAGTAAATACTTATCGTGTTCTAACACGTACGTAATACGTAAACTCCTAACACGTAATCGTAATCATGCTATATTAGGAAAGTTTTAATCTAATACGTACGATCCTAAGGGTACTATGCATGGTAAAAGTATGCGGGTTTTACAGAGTGATCACGGTTGCTTCATCGGGTATGTCCTTAAATATTGGTGATCCATGACTTCATTATGTGATAGGTACAAAGTGATCTGACTTTTCTACCCCTCAATAACAGTAGGTTTCCTAGTAACCTCAGTTGATAGTGTCTTGATGCGCCTGACATCCCCATCAACCTTGGATTTTAGTTTCCTCTAATCAGCACGAAATTTTCTTGATAACAGATGGATATGTTTGTAATGTTTTGTAGATGGTTTTCTTGATACAACTTTTAAGTAGCAATTCTTGACCATCGTTCCTTCGATTGAGAGTATCAAACTCTTTGTGCATAACAATCTCATGTGCAGAGAACATGGGAGGGATCTCTGTGGTGATGGCCTCTTTGACACTAAGAATTTTAAAACTAAGAATTTTTGTAAAAACACTTTTTTTTGCAAACATCCTTAGAACTTAAAAGCTAAGAATTTTTGTAAAAACACCTATATTCAAATGATTAAAAAACATAAGAAAAAGCTTAATCCAAACACACCCTCAAGAATAATAAGACACATCATGCAAAAAAATAAGCACAAAACTAAAAGGAAAGACTAATAAGCAAAAACGACAAGTAAAACCACTTAGCACACAACATTCTAACAACAAAATAAGACATAACACAATTCTCATCTAACACATAACATGAAACAAATGGCAACAACTAGATTCCTAACTTTTTTTTATTTTTCATGTATTTTCCATTTATTTTCAAAACAATTTTTAATTTTTTATTTTTACAAATATGACTTAAGGTATAAAATACCACTTATTTTGACTAAAGTAGAATTTTTATAATGATCAAAATCGTTAGAAAATGACTAATCCAAACGCCCCCTTAAATTAGGAAAAAGAACAAAAATGCATACAATGGATGATATGCAATCAAGCACACAAGCACATAAGCACATAAACACATAAAAACACTTAACCACATGACACATAACATGACACAAACTCATAAAACAAGAAAAACACAAACAAACAAAATTCATGTGGTCAAATAGTTCTAGCCATCGACTAGAGTGATTCGGGACAAGGTTTTTGGGTTTTTGAGAACTAGCACTTTGAACACATTTATGAAGGAATCATTGAAACAAGCATTTTATGTACACATGAGAAGAAATCCCAACACCAAAAACATGAATTTGGTGCCAAGATCATTTAAGCAACTTATGAGAATTAAGAGATTTTTGAGAAATGGTGTTCTAACCTTTGTCAAGGGTTAGAACAAGAGCAATCATTCAAGAGCAACGGAATTTAGAGCAATTCAAAGCCTCCAATTGAGTAGTCAACCACCAACCTAATTCCCCCTCTGCGAAATTCGTCCCCCCTATGCGGATAAATGGGTATAACAACTCTTTCGGGTTAAGTATTAATTTAGTAACAAAACGATTCAAGGAACAAGCAAGCAAACAAACAAACAAACAAAAGTGTACAAACTAGCAAGTCCCCCGCAGAGGCACCAAAAACTTGATGTGCTCCGTTGTTGGTTGTGTTAATGAAACAATTCGTTCAAGAACACAATTCCAACAAAGAAATAAAAGAAGCCAAAAACATGATGCATTCTTTCCACACTAGGTTTTAAATTTATAAACAAGAATTACCGATATTAATTAGGAACACAAATTCGAGCAAGTATACTCTAGTCATGTTGTAATTAGGTTGGTAAGTCAAGGTCGTCTCACGGGACTTGGTTATACTCAAGTGTAATTTATTTGTAACAAATGGTAAGTATGATTGTCACGATCAAACCACCATGAGAATCGTTTAAAGGCACAAGCACACAAAGAACATACATGTATGGTCAAATGATCACATGGATATTAGGATGCATAGTTTGGAAAACATATTAAAGGTAATCCTTTCGACCTATAGAACCAATAATAAGACACTAGTGCTTTATAAATCAAATATACATAAGTCTCAATCAAGTGGTCACTCATGAGCCTTATGCCTAAACCAAACAACAACAAGAATCCTTTCGACCCATAGACTTGGTGTTATCAATTTGATAAGTTCCATTTACTTGAAAGATGATTAGAACAATATATTCCAAAGACTCCTTTCGACCTATAATCTAGATTAAACCATTACTTGTTATGTTTATTAAGTCTCTTGCACAATCGTCACAAGCACAAGACCAAATCATTTGTCGGTAACGAATTGAAATCAACCATGTTGAGAATAATTCCGACATATAGACTCAACAATGATTAACCAAATTGACAAACAAGAAAAAGTTCCAATTCAACGACTATAATGTTATCACCATAATCCAATGACAAGCAATAATAGAATCCAAACATTCATATATCATAAGTTTTCATATAAACAATGCAAGTATCACAACATTCACAATATCACAAAACAAAAGAATCACCATGAACATGAACATAAACTACTTTGAATAATAAAGAAGAAGTTACCAAACATTAGAGTCTAAAGTACCAAAGTATCCAAATGATTCTAACCAAATGAACAACCAAAATCCAATTCGTCCTACCCATAGCCTTCATGAACATCAACCTCTTGGTGCGAGTATAGAGCCTTTAGGGTGTTTGGGAATAAGGATTGTCGGAGATTGGATTGTTTATGATGTATGGATTTCTTCTCTACATCTTCCATAGCTTATTACATGTACATGGCTACCAATTCCACCCCTCACCACTTGGGTTAGGGGTGATATCAAAATCACACAAATATGATGGAGATGGTAGATGGAATTATGATTCAAGGGATAGGATGATGATAAACACTACCCCATGGGTCTTATTTATAAGTTAATTCTCCTTGGCCACCACGTATATTTCTTTGGCTCCAAGGGTTGTAAATAAGGGTTTAATGAAGCTTGGAGGAGAGGGAATGGAGTTATGGTCGGATTGGGGAACAAAGAGAAGTAATTAGGATGTTTAATGTGACTTTTCATAACCAGACTATCATAATACTGGCGGCAGAATGAATCCTGCTGGTGGCAACTTGATGTAGTTTTGCCAGCGGCAGAATGATCTTGCCGGTGGCAACTGGGCCAACTTTCCCTTATTTCTTCTTTGGTCATTTTTCTTTGTTTCTTCTTCTTTATTCCTTCCAAACTTTCTAAGACTCTTATTCTTTGTATTATTTATCATATGAGAGCTCCACTTTCATGTCTCGTTCATCCTTTCGCCTCCAATACTCGTCTTTTCTTCGTTTCTCGTGATGTAACCTTTGATGAACCTACAATAATAAATAATCCTCATTAAGTATCATAAGTCCATAATAATCACATAAATATATACATAAACACCACAAATACGCTCCTATAAATATGATAGATTTGAGCGTTATCAAATCCCCTGACACTTAAGTTTTGCTCGTCCTCGAGGAAGGAAAAGAAAAACTTTACTTCCCTCAAGCAAATATAAGAAAAATAAAGTTCTAAACAAAATACCTAAATGCTAAAAGAAAAGAAAATCTAAAAATTCTATGAAAATTGATAAATCTATGAAAAACTGAAATTATTTTTGGCTTTTTATAAGAAATGGCTAAAGGTGCAAACCCCCTCACACTTAAGAGTTTGCTTGTCCTTAAGCAAGTAAAAGAGAAATATTTTTGAGATTTTTTTTATTTTTTTATTTTTTATATACGAAATCGCTAAAGGTGCAAATCCCCTCACACTTAAGAGGTTGCTTGCCCTCAAGCAAATAAAATAAAATACAACCCACATGGTGCATAAAATTGGTCTAGAAAAATAAGATGTAAATATACTAAGTACAAACAAGACTAAACCAAATGGCATGAGCACCAAGTGTACACATCTAAAGAGGAATTATTCGGGTTACAAGGCTAAGGATTTAGGTTAATGGGTAAGGATAAGACATGGGAATTTTATGAGCGAGGTATCATGAATTTACAAGTTAAAAGTCCAAGTCCTACTTTGCTAGTTACCGAACAATTCACAAGCCCAAAAATCATTATAGATACGAGCTTTACTCAACTCATATAGATTAACACTAATATATCACGTCTTAGCACATTGGCTAATCGATATCAAAACATACTTCATCTTGCTTCATCTTCATAATATAGCTCATTGGCTATTTTTGTCATCACAGTTTTTTTAACTTTTTTTTTCTCGATGACTTATTCTTTTTTCTTTCTTTTTCTCTTTTCTCATCCCCCTCTTTTTTTTCATTTTTTTCAACGTACATCACATGCTCTCCTCACACTTCGCTTAAGCACACACCACAAAAAATACAAACATAAAGGAGCTCATCTTCATCTTTGTTGGAATGGCACACACACATAGCAAAGTGTGACAACTATAAATCATCAAAAACGATCCAACATACCAAGCAACTAGCAACCCACCATTTAGACATTGATATGGGTTAGGCTAAGGTTAAAGGTTAATTTTTTTAGTTGATTTAACAACAATGAAAAGAATGGCTCAATAGGTGTTCCAAGGGTATCTAGCACTAGACGAGAGTGCTAACAAAGGGTTAATTTAGATGGTTAGCTAATGGATGCAACTAGCTATAAAGAAAATGGAAAATGCTATTTGGGTTTTATTCCCAAGGTTGCCTCTAATACTCGGGTTTTGGCTAAGTATAAAATATTGAAGTCCCAAGTCTTTTCGAATTGATTACCGATCTAAAGTGCGACTCAATTGTCTTTTGGTAACAAGAGAATGGTTTGGTTGATTATCTATTTTTAAACTAATAGCAAATAAGTAAGTGTCGTTGAGTAAAGTAGAAGTTTAAAGATTAAAATGACGAGTTCAAATAAATGCTTGTAAACTTAAAGGCAATATTGGAAAAGTACTAGCACACTAAATAAAACTAACACTTAGAAATTTTATAAAAACAATACACTAAACAAGCCCTAATCGGAATGTGCCCCAAAAAGGCCTAGATCGGAATGTATTCCGATCTGGTGATCGGAATACTGCGAAGGTGACTGATCGGAATACTGGGCAACAACCCCCAATCGGAATAAGCCAAAATATCCTCGTCGGAATGTCAGAAAAAGGGTCAAATCGGAATGGTGACAAAAGGTGCAAATCGGAATACTCAAAACTATACCCGTCGGAATATTGGAAATGGTTCACCGTCGGAATAATCAATAAAGGGGGGCAATCGGAATGTATCAAAAACTTGCCTAATCGGAATAATCCCAAGAAAGGCCCAGATCGGAATGTTCCACAAGGCTGCTGTCGGAAAATACTAAACCCTTTTCTGATTGGCCAATCGGAATAAGGGGGATGGTGGCTGCTCAGAATATGCTAATCGGAAAGGGGTTTAGACCCTTTCCGAAATATGTGGGATTCGGTTATAAGCTAGGTAATAAGCTAAATTGAATAAGCTAAAACCCAAAACTATACGAATCAATAAAGAAATGGATCAAATAAGCACTAATCACAACTTATCCAACTCAAAATAAGCAAACTTTTTAATCAAACAACAAAAATATGAACTTTTTAAGAAAACTTTTTATAAGTAAATAAGCTAATCATAAAAATAAGCCAATAAGCACAAACATCTTAAAGCTTAATCAAATGAAAGCTTATGTAGGAACAAAAAGATCAACTTTTTAAGCACGAAATCATTAAGAACAACACGGATCATATGAAATTCACACCAAAATCAATCAAAAATCAAAGAAAGGTAGAATGAGATTAAGGATTAAAAACTTAATTAGAACTTGATTAATGAAATAAGCAATACATAAATGTTTAATCTTGAAAGATTAAAAGAAAAGATGAAACTTAGTGAGAGAAAGTTTAGAACTTTCTCTCTCTAAAAATAGAAAGAAAAGTGCAAAATGAAAAACTAAAAAATTAAAGACTAACTCCCTCCTAATGTGTATTAGGAGGGTATTTATAGGGAAGGAGGGAGTGCATGTGTTGCATCTTCTTTCTTTCTTTCTTCACGTCTTCTCGACTCGACTTTAATTCTTTGTCTTTTCTCGATGTCGTCTCGGGATTTGAACTTGTCTTTTAATTTTCTTCTTCTATTAGACTTAAGTTCTTCGACTTCGTTAAACTTCCGTCTTTAGACTTTTTCTTCGATAAATCTTCAGAATAGGTCTTGGACTTCCGTTCTTTTTGCACTCTTGATCTTTTGACTTCGTCTTTTCCCGTTTTCTTTGATAAAAGCCCGTGAAAGCCCGTGTTTTCTTCCTTTTTCATATTTTGGTCCTAAAACACAATAAAAACACAAACCACGCATAATTCCGACTTTTACGACATAAAATACACGTTTTGGTCTTGTTATTATTAGAAATAAGTGGTAAAAGGATAAGTGTTTTCACACTTATTAAATCCCCTACACTTGACCATTGCAATGCCCTCATGCAATGCATTAATTTTAAAGCACCGGTTACATTTTCCATCATAAATAACCCACCCTGGCCTTTATTAAATACTAACCAAAAAAAAGATAGAAACAAGTAAAGAAGTTAAACACTTACATTGGTTTTGGCAGCCATGAACGTTTATCATCCTCAAGTTTCACGTTCCCCATACCAAGCTTAAAAACGAGATCATTGTTATTATAAGTTAGCAAACTAACACGAACTCATGTGGGCCAATTATTCACTTAGACTCCCTTATTCCTAGGTGAATCTCTTATATTTTATTTTTGTCTTGAATGATCACGAAGATGCATTGTTTGACTTGTTTCGATAGTTATTTAGGCCGAAAATAAAGTGAACGATTTAATCAATAGTTAGCTAAAGGACCAAATCTTTTAAAACTGCTTCTCGGGACCTCATAAAGTTCATATCTTGGCATAATTCGCTTCACGATTTGAGACCTTTCTCGGACCGATATTTGGCAGCGACTTCATACTTCGAATCTTGAGAGACGTTCATGAAATAATGGCCTTCTCTTCATAATAGAAATTTCTTCACTTGAAGTTTTGAGAGATTCTTCATCTTTGGACCACGACTTCTTCATTTTTCTCCAATCTTTATTTTGGACTTTGATATACAACGATCCGCCTCCTTTTAGGACTTGGATCTATTTATCCTCATACCTTGTTAGGGTCTTTTTGGATAGACTTCTCCATAATATTTTGGGGAGTATTTGCTTTTCGTCGTGTGTCTCGATCCTTCATATTGATTTTTGATAAATGACTCTTCACATCACTTTTGGATCTTTAGCAACAAAATGTAGCCCTCATGCCTTGTTAGGGCCTTTTCGGACTCGCCAATCTTCGCATCCGCTTCAATAAGTTATGCCTTGGCTATGAACTCTAATCCGTACTGAGCAACTTTTAAACGATCTGGGGCTAGAAGCTAAGTAACCTTTTAAATCGTACAACCTTATTTATTGCAGATAAATTTATTAACAAGCGAAGGGAGAATAGGCTTATAATTAACTCACATAAATTCACGAAAGAATACCGAACTTATAATTGACTCTATCATCTCTCGTTCTCCACAGTTTAAAATCTCAAGGAATGAGACTCGTGGATGCTTAGCCTATTAAATCAAAGTTTTGGGTTTTCGAGTCGCCTATAGGATCTTGCAAATTCTTAGACTTTTTCAAGTTTAGAAATCGCATTTTAAAGTTCCCTTGATAAACAACTCTCTAGGATCAATTATAGGAACTTGCGAAAAGTTCTTGTTCTTAACCCGTGAGAGTTAAGACTTTCGCGTTTTATAGCTCCCTATATAAAAGCCTAGCAAAACTTGACTTAAACACGTTAAGGATACTAGCTAGAGTAAACTTAGATAAGTAAACTCGTGTTCAGTCAAAATGTTCACGACTAAGAAAAATTTTAAAACCACTTTATTGAAAGTTTATTCTAGCAAGGAAAGAAAATAAACATAACAAAGGAAAATACAACTATACAACTAGGCCAAAATAGATTAAAATTTTTGAAAAATGTCGAAAAATCAAATTTTCCGGTTAAAATGAGGGCAAATTCATGGAAAAGACCACTTACTTCGATATAAGTCTCCCCTACACTTGAGATAAACATTGTCCTCAATGTTTGAGAACACAAGAGTTTAGGATAGAACCGGGAAGATGGAAACACGGTATCACGGTTCGTCAAAAGTCATCAAGGTGGATCTTTGAAGCTTTAATCCATGCACAACACAAGAAACAAGATAACAAACACATACGGGGCTTCCCCCTACACTTATTATGAAAGCAGTAAAGGATAGATCACGGGTTGCCTCCCGAGAAGCGCTTGTTTTTGTTCACCGAGTCACGAGCCTGACTCGACCCAATTTAGTTCATGGGGAACGTGGTGAGGGATGGAATCATCTCATGGGAGATGTCCTCACCAAAGTACAACTTCAAACGCTAGCCATTCACCTTGAAATTGGGCCCATTTGGCTGAGAAAGCTTAATGGTCCCATATGGAAAGACTTTGTCGACGGTGAATGGACCAAACCAGCGGCTCTTCAACTTGCCAGAGAAGATCTTCAACCGAGAGTTAAAGAGTAGAACTTGATCACCAACGTGGAACTCTCGGTTCTTGATTTTTGCGTCATGAATGATCTTCGTCTTCTCCTTGTAGATCAGCGAGTTCTGATAAGCTTCATTCCTCAATTCATTGAGCTCATTGAGTTGAATCTTGCGATGATCACCGGCTTTGTTGATGTCGAAGTTAGCCCACTTCAAGGCCCAGTGCGCCTTATGTTCCAGCTCGATGGGGAGGTGGCATGCTTTCCCGTACACAAGACGATAAGGCGTACAGCCGATCGGGGTCTTATAAGCAGTACGGAAAGCCCACAGAGCATCATCTAACTTATCGGCCCACGCGGCGCGATGCTCTCCCACAGTACGCTCCAAAATTCGCTTCAATCCACGGTTGGATATCTCGGCTTGCCCATTGGTTTGGGGATGATAGGCGGTGGAAAGACGGTGATTGACACCATACTTAGCCATGACTCTTGCAAATTGATCATTGCAGGTCACTGATAATAGCACGAGGAACGCCGAATCGAGCAAAAAGCTACTTCAAAAAGTTCACAACCACCCTCGCATCATTCGTAGGGAGAGCCTTGGCTTCAACCCATTTAGAAACGTAGTCAACGGCGACGAGGATGTACTTGTTCCCTTTGGAGGATGGAAATGACCCCATAAAGTCGATGCCCTAGACATCAAAGATTTCACATTCCTGTATGAAATTTTGAGGCATCTCATCCTTATGTGTGATCTTGCCTTGGCGTTGGCAAGCATCACAATGCTTAACCATTTCGTGAGCGTCAAGATAAATGGTGGGCCAATAGAATCCAGAATCAAACACTTTCTTAGCGGTGTAGTTGGGACCAAAGTGACCACCGGTGGGTCCTTTGTGGCAAGCTTGGAGAATGTCAAAAGCTGCCGGTCCGTCAACACAACAACGAATGATCAGATCAGCACATTGTTTGAATAGAAAAGGGTCATCCTAAAAGTAAGTCTTAACATCATTCAAGAACTTCTTCTTTTGTTGGGATGTTAACCCTTTGATGAGAATACCACCCGCTAAGTAGTTTGCAATGTCGGCAAACCACGGGGTGTCATCAAGATTGAGATTTATAGACATTAAGGTCTCAAGGGGGAAAGAGTCATTGATCTCTGTATTCGAATGATCCCCTTGGTATGGATCCTCAAGTCGACTCAGATGATCCGCGGCTAGGTTTTCGGCACCCTTCTTGTCACGAATTTCAATGTTGAATTCTTGAAGGAGTAAAACCCAACGAAGAAGTCTTAGCTTAGAATCATGCTTTGTCATCAAGTACTTCAGCGTAGAATGGTCCGTGTATACGATGGTGGGGGATAAAACAAGATAGGGGCGAAATTTTTCAAAAGCATAGACAATAGCTAAAAGCTCTTTTTCGGTTGTCGTATAATGAAATTGAGCCCCCGTCATTGTTTTGCTAGCATAGTAGATTGGTTGGAAGTGTTTATTCACTCGTTGTCCCAAAACCGCACCAATAGCAAAGTCGCTAGCATCGCACATCAATTCAAAAGGCAGCTCCCAATTAGGGGTAACCAAGACCGGTGCCTTAGTTAGCTTATCCTTAAGAAGATTTAAGGCTTCGATACACTCTTTAGAAAAGATAAAAGGAGTATCTTTTTCCAAGAGGTGGGTCATCGGGCGAGCGATTTTAGAGAAATCCTGAATGAATCGACGATAGAAGCCCGCATGACCCATAAAACTTCTCACACCCTTCACGGTTGAAGGTGGAGGTAATTTGGCTATGACATCTACTTTAGCACGGTCGACTTCAAGACCGGCTTTAGAGATTTTGTGTCCTAGCACAATGCCTTCTTTTAAAATAAAATAGCATTTTTCCCAATTCAGAACAAGGCGAGTGTCTTCGCACCGCTTAAGCATACGTTCCAAATTGGCAAGGCAGGAAGAGAAGGAATCCCCAAAGACCGAGAAATCATCCATGAAGACTTCCATGGTTTGCTCAACCATGTCATGGAAGATAGCCAACATGCACCTTTGGAACGTCCCGGGGGCATTGCATAAGCCAAAAGGCATTCTTTTGTAAGCAAATGTGCCATAGGGACAAGTGAATGTTGTCTTCTCTTGATCTTGGGGATCGATGGGTATTTGGAAATAACCCGAGAAACCATCAAGAAAGCAGCAATATTCATTACCCGCTAAACGTTCAAGCATTTGGTCCATAAAAGGTAGAGGGACATGATCCTTTCTCGTGGCATCATTGAGTTTACGGTAGTCTATACAAACTCTCCACCCATTAACGAGACGGGTAGGAATTAACTCGTTGTTTGCATTGGGCACAACGGTGATGCCACCTTTCTTAGGCACACAATGGACTGGACTAACCCATGGTGAAACCGAAATAGGGTAAATCATACCCGCATCAAGAAGTTTGATAACCTCTTTTTTGATGACTTCATGGATTTTAGGATTCACCCTTCGTTGGCTTTGAATTATGGGCTTAAAGTCGTCCTCCATGAGAATTTTATGTGTGCAGAAGTGAGGATCAATTCCGCGAATGTCGGAGATTTTCCAATCGATAGCTCTTTTATGCTTCTTCAACACGGCGATAAGTCGGGCTTTTTCTTCTTCTTTCAGGTCCTTCGCGATGATGACCGGTAACTTCTCGTTGTCTTCAAGGAAAACGTACTCAAGATGAGGAGGTAGGTCCTTAAGCTGAAGAGTGGGAGGATCCTCAATAGATGGTGAAATTAACGATGGATCATCATTAGTCACCTCTTTAGGAGAAGGAGGAGAAAACGGGTCCTCATTGAGAAGTCTCTCAATAGTACGAATGTCTTCATCCCAATCAGCGGACGAATTATCATACTTAATATCGAGAGGACCCAAGCTAGCTTCGAAATCATCCAAGTCACTTTCTCCAAAAGGAGTCAATGCCGGAGCAATTGAGGCAACTGTATCAACATTGGGATGAGAAGAGAGAGTACTTTTGCAAGCATCATGAAAATGTTCTTCACAAGCCTCATCGAGAACATCAATAGCATTAACACTCTCATATGAATAAGGTTGCTTAGAAATCTTACCCATGTTGAAGACAATTTTATCGTCACCAACTCTCATGATTATTTCGCCCGCGGCTACATCAATGAGAGTGCGACCGATCCTCAGGAATGGACGTCCAACGATTAATGAAACACGGGGATCCATCTCGTAGTCAACGATAACAAAATCCGTCGGGAAGGTGAATTTGTCAACGCTAACAAAGACATCTTCGGCTATCCCCACTGGATAAGCAACTGTACGGTTAGCTAATTCCAAGGTCATTTTGGTGGGGACTAGCTCGGGGAGAGATAACTGCTTCCAAACACTTAAAGGCATTAAGTTTATACTGGCACCTAGATCGGCTAAGGCCATGAAATTCTCTACTCCTGGGAAGTTGCAAGGAATCAAGAAGCGACCCGGATCACCAAGTTTGGTGGGCAATTTCCTTAAGAGAACGGCGGAGCAATTCTCATTAAGTTGGGTCTGAGCAATGTCAAGAAGCTTTTCCTTATCACTTAGAAGATCTTTAAACATCTTAGCGTATTTAGGCATGTGAGCGAGAGCCTCGGCAAAGGAGATGTTAAAATTCAATTGTTTAAACATTTTAAGAAAGTTTGAAACTTGAATATCATCCTTGCTCTTTTGCTTCTCTTTCCTCAACCTTGAAGGATAAGGTATATTGGATGAAGGAGAAGGCATTAGGGGAGTAGGATCACTCACAACCACGGGTGGTGGGGAAATGGGGGTAGAAGGCAAAGGAGGTGAGGAAATTTGCTCTTTTTCCTTGTTCACAATCACGGGTGGAGGTGTAGGAAGCTCGGGTTCCGTATAACCTTTTCCACTACGAGTGGTGATTGCTTTCATCTCCCCTCTTGGGTTCGCAACGGTGTTACTCGGAAGAGTACTCGAAGAAGAGGGTTGATTACCTTGGATGAGCGAACCAATCATATCACGAATATTAAGCGCTTGAGTGCTGAAAGAATCTCTGATGTCGGCACGAATTTCATTGCTTTGTTTTGCCATATCATTCCTTAGCTCGGCTCGAATATCGCTCCCTTGTTTCGCCATTTCGCCCTTCAAGTTGATGACTTGACTCTAAAGATTCGTCACCAGCTCCCGATTAGTCTTCATGAACGTCTCATCGTCTTGATTTAATGCCATCGGTTGATTGAGAGGTGGAGCTTGGTAAGGTTGAGAATTTCCTTGAGTTGGGTATGGGTTTCTTTGGGATTGATATTGATTGTTAGCACGAGGTTGGGATTGATTGTTTCGGTTATAGCTTTGTTGTTGGTTTTGGTTTGCAAGAGGGAAACCGGGTGGAGCAAGATAATTGTTGGAACGATAACTTAGCAAGCTACGGTCTCCTTGAGGGCGAGCTTGATAGCCTCCTGTGGGATAAGTACCGTAAGCTGCGTTAACGTTTTCAGAAAAATTGCCTTGGGTAGAAGGACAATCATTGTAAGAATGAGGACCACCACATGTGTCACAAGAAATAGCAACGGCTTTAGCTTGTTGAAAGTGGTTTGTGGCCATGGTCATGAAATTCTTGTTCATCTCAGCGAGTTGTCGAGATATTTCAGTCATCTCAGGATGGGAAGTAGTAGAAGAAACATTGACTCTCGAGTTAGATCTTGAGGATGCAGATGAATCCCAATTCTTGTGGTGAGTAGTCATGTTTTCAATCAACTCTCGACACTCCTCCGGTCTCCTTTTCATAAAAGTACCACCGGTGGCGGCATTGATCGTGTCACGATCACGAAAAGTGAGACCACTGTAGAAAGTATCAATGAGAGTAACGGGGAGCATGTTGTGATTTGGACAGCGGTCGATCAAATCATTGTATCGTTCCCAAGCATCGAAGAGTGATTCATCATTGTCTTGCATGAATCCACTAATTTGGTTACGAAGGCTTGTGACCATGGATGGTGGAAAGTAGCGCGACAAAAAACGTTGAGTCATGTCATTCCACGTATGAATAGAATTCTTCGAGAGACGGTCAAACCATTTTTTGGCATGGTGAGAAAGCGAGTGGGGAAAGAGTTGAAGGCGAAGGTCATCCATAGAAACACCGGGGCACTTCATGCTTTGGGTGATGGTAATGAATTTGTCGAGGTGTTTGTTGGCATCATCATCCGGAATTCCGCGAAATGGGTTAGTTTGCACTTGTTGGATCATGTGATGCTTCAACGAAAACTCCTGAGCCGTGACGTGCATCGGCGCAATCGGGCCTCCGCGTCCGTTCGTGGTGGGTTGACACAATTCCTCCATTGTTCGTAAATCAGGTAGGTGGACATTGTTGTTGTTGTTATTATTGTTGTTATTGAGATTGGGTAGAGGTGGGTTATTATTGTTGTTATTAACACCAGCCATATCTAGATCTTCATGAGTCTCGGGCTCAGAATAGTTCGAAGATCTAGTACGCATACACCTGCAGAAGAAAAATATACACAGAGAGAATATCTATATAATCTTTTTGGTGCAAAACCTTTAGAAAAGAATTGCTTTTAATGATTTTTTAATGTTTTTGTATTTTTGAAGAATTTTATATTGTTTTTGGATTTTTTAAAATTTTTAAAGCAAGGAAAATAACGTTCAAAGAACAGATCCCAAAATTCAATGCGTCTCTCACTAGAAACCGTTAATCTTAACGAAAAGAGCCGGCAGCGGCGCCATTTAATACTCGGCTTTTGGCTAAGTATAAAATATTGAAGTCCCAAGTCTTTTCGAATTGATTACCGATCTAAAGTGCGACTCAATTGTCTTTTGGTAACAAGAGAATGGTTTGGTTGATTATCTATTTTTAAACTAATAGCAAATAAGTAAGTGTCGTTGAGTAAAGTAGAAGTTTAAAGATTAAAATGACGAGTTCAAATAAATACTTGTAAACTTAAAGGCAATATTGGAAAAGTACTAGCACACTAAATAAAACTAACACTTAGAAATTTTATAAAAACAATACACTAAACAAGCCCTAATCAAAATGTGCCCCAAAAAGGCCCAGATCGGAATGTATTCCGATCTGGTGATCGGAATACTGCGAAGGTGACTGATCGGAATATAGGCAACAACCCCCAATCGGAATAAGCCAAAATGTCCTCGTCGGAATGTCAGAAAAAGGGTCAAATCGGAATGGTGACAAAAGGTGCAAATCGGAATACTCAAAACTATACCCGTCGGAATATTGGAAATGGTTCACCGTCGGAATAATCAATAAAGGGGGGCAATCGGAATGTATCAAAAACTTGCCTAATCGGAATAAGACTAAGAAAGGCCCAGATCGGAATGTTCCACAAGGCTGCTGTCGGAAAATACTAAACCCTTTTCCGATTGGCTAATCGGAATAAGGGGGATGGTGGCTGCTCGGAATATGCTAATCGGAAAGGGGTTTAGACCCTTTCCGAAATATGTGGGATTCGGTTATAAGCTAGGTAATAAGCTAAATTGAATAAGCTAAAACCCAAAACTATACGAATCAATAAAGAAATGGATCAAATAAGCACTAATCACAACTTATCCAACTCAAAATAAGCAAACTTTTTAATCAAACAACAAAAATATGAACTTTTTAAGAAAACTTTTTATAAGTAAATAAGCTAATCATAAAAATAAGCCAACAAGCACAAGCATCTTAAAGCTTAATCAAATGAAAGCTTATGTAGGAACAAAAAGATCAATTTTTTAAGCACGGAATCATTAAGAACAACACGGATCATATGAAATTCGCACCAAAATCAATCTAAAATCAAAGAAAGGTAGAATAAGATTAAGGATTAAAAACTTAATTAGAACTTGATTAATGAAATAAGCAATACATAAATGTTTAATCTTGAAAGATTAAAAGAAAAGATGAAACTTAGTGAGAGAAAGTTTAGAACTTTCTCTCTCTAAAACTAGAAAGAAAAGTGCAAAATGAAAAACTAAAAAATTAAAGACTAACTCCCTCCTAATGTGTATTAGGAGGGTATTTATAGGGAAGGAGGGAGTGCATGTGTTGCATCTTCTTTCTTTCTTTCTTCACGTCTTCTCGACTCGACTTTAATTCTTTGTCTTTTCTCGATGTCGTCTCGGGATTTGAACTTGTCTTTTAATTTTCTTCTTCTATTAGACTTAAGTTCTTCGACTTCGTTAAACTTCCGTCTTTAGACTTTTTCTTCGATAAATCTTCAGAATAGGTCTTGGACTTCCGTTCTTTTTGCACTCTTGATCTTTTGACTTCGTCTTTTCCCGTTTTCTTTGATAAAAGCCCGTGAAAGCCCGTGTTTTCTTCCTTTTTCATATTTTGGTCCTAAAACACAATAAAAACACAAACCACGCATAATTCCGACTTTTACGACATAAAATACACGTTTTGGTCTTGTTATTATTGGAAATAAGTGGTAAAAGGATAAGTGTTTTCACACTTATTAGCCTCTTTATCACGCATATACACTTATATCACACAAGTGTGATCTCACTAATTTTTTTTATTATATATATTTTTTACCATGTGGATGATTATCGAAACATATTTACAACCAAACGTGTGAAAGCATTTAGATCCTAAGGGCAAACAAGTACACAAACTTCCCTGTTTTTTTTTCTTTTATTCTTTTTTTAAATATTTTTTTTATAATTAGCCCTAAAATTTATATTTTGAAAATTCGGTTTCGTTTTCCGATATATTTTCCCTCACACTTAAGTTTTGGATTGGACTTAATAAGAAAATAAACTTCAAAGCATGAAAAGTGAAGAAAATAAATAAATAGTCCAAGAAAAACGAAACTTACCGGGCTAAGAAATTGCAATTGATTTCCATATGATAAGATGTCAAGTTAGGAAGATCAAGCGATTTCGTCTCCAAAACGAGTATTCACATACAATCCATCAATCTAACCAATCCATCCTCCATAAGCTTTATTGAACTTTCAAAATAAACTAAACTACAAAACACTTAAATTTATTAAGCACACTTTCGTAGGCAACACGATTGCATTTAGCATATGCAACAAGCCTTTAAACCCCTCGGTATCCCGAGTGGACGAGTTGTAGTCTTATGAGGGTTTCCGGCGAACACACCCACAAAGTTCATACATGAACCACATGAACTTAAACAAACACAAAAACACGCATGCAAACAAAAAGAAACAAACACACAAGACAACAAACACAAATAAGAACAAACATTATGCATACATAAACATCACACATAAGACAAATAAAAACAATCTAAACACTTAGAAACATAACACGACTCTAAAAGAAATAAATAAGAAAAACTAATATTTTTAACTAAATGAAACAAAAACACATAATAGAAGTTTTTGTACCAAATCTATTAAACCGGATGGTTTTCTAGACTTCGGGTTCTATTCACGGGGCTTGGGAATTAACCGGAGCGAATAGAAATACGAACAAGGCACAAAATGACTAAAAAGGGGTGGTTGGGCGGAATATAAGTTTTATTAATAATTGGTTCGAAACTCGATTAACGGATGTTTAGACGAGTGTAAAACACAATTAGGAATTTTTTTGTGAAGGCCTAGTTTAAATAAATGAAGATAAAAAGGGATTTTTTTCTGAAAATTCAAGTTGCCGCCGGCGAAAAAATGTTGCCGCCGGCGACTCGACATCAGAATGTGTTTTTCTAACCGGCGAAGGCATTTTTCCGCCGGCAATTTTTTTTACAGAATGCGTTTTGCCTACCGGCGAATGGCTATTGCCGCCGGCAAATTTTTTTTGGCAAACATCCGTAGAACTTAAAAACTAAGAATTTTTGTAAAAACACGTTTATTCAAATGATTAAAAACGTAAGAAAACGCTTAATCCAAACACACCCTTGAGAATAATAAGACACAACATGCAAAAAATAAGCACAAAACTAAAAGGAAAGACTAATTAGCAAAAACGACAAGTAAAACCACTTAGCACCACATTCTAACAACAAAATAAGACATAACACAATTCTCATCTAACACATAACATGAAACAAATGGCAAAAACTAGATTCCTAACTTTTTTTTATTTTTCATGTATTTTCCATTTATTTTCAAAACAATTTTTTAAATTTTTCATTTTAACAAATATGACTTAAGGTATCCAATACCACTTATTTTGACTAAAGGAGAATTTTTATAATGATCAAAATCGTTAGAAAATGACTAATCCAAACGCCCCCTTAAACTAGGAAAAAGAACAAAAATGCATACAATGGATGAAATGCAATCAAGCACACAAGCACATAAGCACATAAACACATAAAAACACTTAAACACATGACACATAACATGACACAAACTCATAAAACAAGAAAAACACAAACAAACAAAATTCATGTGGTCAAGTAGTTCTAGCCATCGACAAGAGTGATTCGGGACAAGGTTTTTGAGAACAAGCACTTTGAACACATTTAGGAAGCAATCATTGAAACAAGCATTTTATGTACACATTAGAAGAAATCCCAACACCAAAAACATGAATTCGGCGCCAAGATCATTTAAGCAACCTATGAGAATTAAGAGATTTTTAATAAATGGTGTTCTAACCTTTGTCAAGGGTTAGAACGAGAGCAATCATTCAAGAGCAACGAAATTTAGAGCAATTCAAAGCCTCTATTTGAGTAGTCAACCACCAACCGAATTCCCCTATGCGAAATTCGTCCCCCCTATGCGGATAAATGGGTATAACAACTCTTTCGGGTTAAGTATTAATTTAGTAACAAAACGATTCAAGTAACAAGCAAGCAAACAAACAAATAAACAAAAGAGTACAAACTAGCAAGTCCCCGACAGCGGTGCCAAAAACTTGATGTGCTCCGTTGGTGGTTATGTTAATAAAACAATTCGTTCAAGAACACAATTCCAACAAAGAAATAAAAGAAGCCAAAAACATGATGCATTCTTTCCACACTAGGTTTTAAATTTATAAACAAGAATTACCGATATTAATTAGGAACACAAATTCGAGCAAGTATACTCTAGTCATGTTGTAACTAGGTTGGTATGTCAAGTTCGTCCCATGGGACTTCGTAATACTCAAGTGTAATTTATTTGTAACAAATGGTAAGTATGATTGTCACAATCAAACCACCATGAGAATTGTTTAAAGGCACAAGCACACAAAGAACATACATGTATGGTCAAATGATCACATGGATATTAGGATGCATAGTTTGGAAAACATATTAAAGGTAATCCTTTCGACCTATAGAACCAATAATAAGACACTAGTGCTTTATAAA
The DNA here is from genome assembly GCA_025667525.1 of Glebionis coronaria. Lineage (NCBI taxonomy): Eukaryota > Viridiplantae > Streptophyta > Magnoliopsida > Asterales > Asteraceae > Glebionis > Glebionis coronaria. Next base: position 72,514,204 of record CM046877.1, on the reverse strand, counting down.
TCAAATATACATAAGTCTCAATCAAGTGGTTGTTGGGAATAAATACAAGTGTATTAGTTACCCCTGCTAGTTGGTCAAAGGTTCCCCTGCTAGAGTAAGTTCCCCCCCTGCTAAATAACAAAGGCAGGGGGATTGGTTCCCCTGCTGAATTCAAAGACCCTGCCACTAGAGATAAACTTGGAATAGATTATAACGCGTTTCTATTACTACTCCGAGATACTTTCCAAGTTTGTTAGTAGTAATCTTGTACGTGAGTCCTTGTACTATAAAAGGACCCACTAGGTTATCATGCAAAGTGTGTCTTTCTCTATTTTCTTTCATTTCATACATTAAGGTTTTTGTAACCCTAATACCATTATTGGGTATTCGTATATCTTTGATATATTAAAGTTTAACGTTTGCGTTAACCATTTGTTCTTGTGCTAAACACTACATTCCGCATCTTGTGTAGTTACTTTGTATTGCAAAGTTTCTCTAGTGCTAGATTGAATCTATTCTTTCTATCACAACCCTTAAACAAGCTAAGGTTTAAGATCTGAGTTTGGGATCAACAAGTGGTATCAGAGCTTGTTGAGAAACTTTGATTAAACCAAGAACAAAACATCTCACACAATCAACATCAACCATGTCTTCAGATTCTAATTCATCCTCAACCAACAACAATGCTCTCAAACTACCCATTCTGGATCCTGAAAACTTTGAACTATGGGAATTCAGGATTCAACAATACCTTAAAATGGAACACTATGTTCTATGGGAAATCATAGAATTTGGTGATCAATTTCCAAAGACTGTGCAAGTTGAAGAAAAGGATAAGGGAGAAGAAAAGGGTGAAGGCTCCAAAAGTGAAGCCAAGAAGAAGTCTGTTGCCCTTGCTGACAAGGAGATACTAGCAAGAAGGCATGATGTCAGGGCTCACAGCTCCTTGCTGTTGGATCTACCTGATAGACATCAGCTAAGATTCAGAAAGTACAAAAAAGCTAAGGAACTCTGGGAAACAATAGGCAAAACCTTTGGAGGAAATGAAGCCACAAAGAAGAAGAAGAATCAAATGCTTGATCAATTTGGTTCTTTCAAAGCAATTGGTGATGAATCAATTGGTGCTATCTACAATAGGCTTCAAGATATGGTTGCTCAGTTGGAGTTCTTTGAAATAGAACTGACAAGAGAACATGTAAATACCAGGTTTCTTAACAGTCTTCAGAAAGAATGGTTCGTCTACAAAGCTATTTGGTAGAATAGGGATGACATAGATGACAAGAACATTGATGACATATACAATAACTTAAAAGTTTTTGTGCCAGTGATCAATGAGATGAAGTCATTAGGAACCATTCCCACTAATTCAAGTGGATCTACTGATTCCCCTGCTAACATGGCTTTCGTATCTCACAGCAGTGGAATCTCCAAAGGCAGTGGAATCAAAGTTGGCCCTGCCACCCATTCCCCTGCTACTAGATCTGGATCATCTTATGATGAAGAAAGGCCTGCAACATTCAGCCTTGACACTGCTTGTTCTTTCATAGCATCCCAAGGTCCACAAGGATCTACTGTGTTACATGAAGATCTGAGTCAAATCAGTAAGCAAGGACTGGAGGAGATGGACATCAAGTGGAACATGGCTCTACTTAGTATGAGATCCAACAGGTTTTACAAGAAGTATGGGAAGAAGATATCCATCAATCCTTCTGATGTAGCTGGATTTGACAAAACAAAGGTTGAATGCTACAACTGTGGCAAGAAAGGTCATTTTGCTAGGGAATGGAGAGGACCTAAGACTGGGAACAGCTATAGGAAGGAAAGCAGGGATAACGATTCTGGTGCTAAGGCTATGGTAGCCATGCAGGGTGTAGAAACTAGAAGGGGGGGGGGGTTGAATAGTTTCTAGTTCAATTTGCAAAACATTTCGTTTGTTCCACTGGCCGCGGTTCCTTAAATATCACTGCGGTTCCTTATCAATAAAGAAACGCGGGTTCAATAAAGAACCGCCTACAGTGGATGCCAAATATTGATACGTTGTAAACCTTGACAATCCTTTGTATCAAATTCTCGATTAAGCTTGACTAGATATGAGATGTGTTTGTAATAGATAATAACTATAAGTAAGGAAACACACAAACACATCATATCAAGTGTACATCAAGCAATAGTCTAAACACTAAGCACACACGTACTAAGCCTTAGCTTTTCCGCAACTAAGATGTTTAGACTAAAGGATGCACACTAGACCATAATCTAAACACGAAGCACACACGTACTAAGCCTTAGCTTTTCTGCAACTTAGATGTTTAGATTATGAGATGCATACAACACACAACATATAAATACATCTATAATAGTAAAGACATAAATGTAAAGGAAAGTACCGACACGATGATTTATAGTGGTTCGGTCACGAAGCTCCTCTTCGCCCTACTCCACTCCTCGAGTACACCTTACTCGAAAGTTACTTCACTAGTCAACAAAACTCCTTTCAAGGCGGAGAAAACCATACACGTCGCTTACACATTTCCGACACTAAGCTAGATGTCGAGTCCTAATCTTAGGTAGGACCAATCTACACAACGTTGCCCACTTCACCATTTAACGACACAAGGCTAGATGTCGAGTTCTAATCGAAAGGTAGAACCAATCTTCACAACGTTGCATACTTAACCATTTTACGACAGAAGGCTAGATGTCGAGTTCTAATCGAAAGGTAGAACCAATCTTCACGACTCTTCACTTTGAAGCTAAGTGAGAACTTCACTAGACACAACTACATCACTTTATAGTTTAGTGAGAACTCACAAGACACAACCACATCACTTTATAGTATAGTGAGAACTCACAAATCTTACCTATTACAACTCAATAAAACACATATCTAAGTGTGCACATGTAACTTGGATCTACACAACATAAATCCAAGTATACACATATACAATGGATTTACACAAGACTTAATCCAAGTATTCACAAATACAATGGATTAACACAACTAATCCAAGTATTCACAAATACATTGGATCTACACAATATTGATCCAAGTATACCCATATACATTGGATCTACACAAGATACAAATAAAAATGATGAACATGATGATCTTTATCAAGACTTCATCTTTAATCACATCACAAATGTGTGAGTGATCTTCTCTTTGCACTTAAGAGGATGAGGAGATTGAAGGAGAGAATCACATCTTAAACAAGATTAATCTAAACTAACTAATCAAGGGTTTAAAGATGTTTTTGAAGAAACTGTGCAAAAAGGGTTTAAAGAAAATCTGGAAATGATCCACTATTTATAGGGCAACATTACAACGGTAAAAAACACCTGCAACTCCTTATCTCTACCCGCGGTTCCTTATCAATAAGGAACTGCGGGTTTCTTTAAGGAACCTCCGCGTTGGAGTCCGTGCAAATTTGTCCTTTAGTGGGGATATGCCATCTGGGGTAGTTTATACCCTCAAAGGATATTCCTTTGGCATATGGAATGTGCCAAATTCAAATTTCCATTTTCTTTTTAATAAAACATTTTCTTAAAAATAAAGTTAATTAAAATCTTTTGTCACATTTGATTAAATGTGAGTTTTAAGAAAATATTAATCCTTGATCACTTAGTTAGGTTAATGACATGTTTGTACATACCTTGAGTGATTCATGCCGAATGCGATCTTGGAGGTGTCGAGAAAGTATACAAATGTATTCTTGAGTGATTACGAGTACCTTAACATTTTACATAATGTATTGTGAATTATACGTTTGTCATCAACAAAACATAAAGAGATTATATCGACAAAGCATCGTAATGTTTGCACTAACACAGGGGATAGATGGAGCAGGTGGATGGGATTGGAGTGCCATGACAGAGAGTGTTGAAAGAAATCAAGCCTTGATTGTTGAGGAAAAAGAGGAAGATTTTGCTCTTATGGCCATGTCAAGCTCTAGCTCAGACAATGAGGTATATGAAGATTCATATTGTACTAAAGCTTGTAGGAAAAATACTGAGTTATTGAATGATCAAATAAGAAAGATAAAAGTTGATTACATTAATTGTGACAATGACATTGATAACTATAAACGTGCTTTAGAACAGCTAGAGTCCACCATAAGAGAGTATAAACAAAGAGGATGTGATTATAGAGATCACATTGTGATTTTAGAGAGAGATGCTAAAGAAAATAATGATTCCATTAAGGAATTAACTGCTGAACTAGAAGTTTTTAGATATAATAAAAGGATAGATGAAGAAACTCTTGAAAATTTTGGAAAAGCTTCTAAATATTTAACAAAAGCAGTTGAAATTGGACAGTCTCCTAGGGACAAAACAGGTTTTGGTGTCAAAAATGAGCATGCTACTATACCACCACCTGCTAATATTCATGCACCTTTTCCTAGAAAAGATTTGTCTTGGACTGGTCTCTCTTGTTTCAAGAAGCAGGAAGATATTGAATTTGACTTAAGTGCATACATACCTAATAATCTAGAAGCAGATGAACCACTAGTGAAAACCAGTGCTATTAGGGACTTTGAAAAGGAACAAATTGCTTTAAAAGAGTGGAAAATTGATAACCCTGTTCTCTTTTCAAGAGAAGGACTTTTTGGTAGTGATTCTAGTTCTAAGAGTAGTTCACCCAAATCTAAAACAGGAACAAAGTCCTCTAAGTACACTGTTAAATATGCTGGTATGTATAGGTCTGTTTGAGATAATCAGAGAAATTGGAATGACCAAAAGTCTCATCAATTAGGAGAGGACTTTATGATAAATACCAAACCTTGTTTGAAATGTGGCAGTTTCGATCACACTTATCAAGACTGTCAGGCACCAATGGAAGTGGTGGCTGCAAATCCCTTAAAGGACATGCAACCAAAAGCCATTCTTCTGAATGCAGGGGCAAAATCCTTTTCCCATGCCAAGTATGTTGCCCCTGCCTTGAGAAACAAGGTATCTGACAAGTATGTTGTTTCTGCTCTAAGGAAGATGAATGATGCATATCCCAAGACCAGCTCTTCCATGACCAACCCAGCACCTCATAATGCATATAAATCTGTCTCTAGACCTTACCAACACATCAATAGAGGCCAAAACAAAACATGGGTTCCCTCTGCTAAGCATAGGGATTCCCCTACTAAATATGGGGTATCCCCTGCTAGCAAAGTTTTGCCCTCTAGGAACATGGGCAGATGGGGAAAAGCTGTGAAAGCCTCAGCTCGTTGGGTTTGGGTACCCAAAAGGGGTGCTCAGTCTAATGGTGTATCTCTAGTCTTTGATAAGCTATCTTATATTGATATACGAGGTAGATCCAAGTCTGTAATGGCTTGGGTCCCCAAGAAAAACTAATTTGTTTTTCTTTTTGCAGGTGACAAAGAAGACCAGGGATGATAACTCATATTGGGATAGTGGATGCTCAAGGAGCATGTCTGGACATAAATCTTATCTGTCTAACTTTGTTCTCCTGCATGACAATGATGGTGTTTCTTTTGGAGATGGGCATGGAACAATCACAGGAAAAGGAACTATTGTCACCAATGGGATGACCTTTGACAATGTTTACTTGGTGAAAGAGCTCAAGTACAATCTCTTCAGTGTGTCACAAATGACTGATAACAAGAACTTTGTATTGTTTACAGATACTGAATGTCTGGTGTTAGGAAAGGAGTTTGTCTTACCACCCAACACTCCTATTATACTTAGTACACCAAGACAAAAGAATATGTACACAATTGATCTCAAGGACATCTCTCTTCAAGACAATGAAACCTGTTTCATTGCCAAAGCCTCAGTTGATGAATGTAAGAAATGGCATAGAAGACTTGGTCATCTTAATTTTAAGAACATGAACAAACTGGTAAAATATAATCTGGTTCATGGTCTTCCTTCCAAGTCCTTTGACAATGATCATACTTGTGCTACTTGTCTGAAAAGGAAGCAACATAGAGCATCTTGCAAATAAAAAACAAGTATGTCCACTACCAAGCCATTGGAATTACTGCATATGGATCTTTTTGGTCCTACTTATGTGGCAAGAATAATGAAGAAATGGTACTGCCTAGTGATTACTGATGATTTTTCAAGGTTCACATGGACATTCTTTCTATTTGAAAAGAGTGACACAAGTGATGTACTCATTGGGTTCATCAATCAGATTGAACTTTCCAAAAGTATGAGGTTAGTGACCATGAGATCAAAAAATGGTGGTGAATTTAGAAACAAGAAACTGGATACTTTCTAAATAAAGAAAGGAATAAAGAGGGAATTCAGTATTGCAAGAACACCTCAACAAAATGGAGTTGTAGAAAGAAGGAATAGGACATTCATTGAAGCTGCAAGGACTATGCTATCTGACTCCAAGCTTCCAGTTATCTTTTGGGCTGAGGCTGTAGCCACTGCTTGTTATGTTCAAAACAGGGCCTTGGTGGTTAAGGCACACAACAAGACCCCTTATCAGCTGTTCAATGGAATACATCCTTTAATTCACTTCTTTAGACCATTTGGATGTCATGTGATCATTTTAAACACAATTGACAATCTAGGCAAGTTCAGTGAAAAGGGGATGATGGGTACTTTGTTGGTTATTCATTAAACAACAAGGGATATAGGGTCTTCAACAAGAAGACAAGCAAAGTGACAGAAAATCTTCATGTGGATTTTCTTGAAGACAAGCCTGAAGATGTACAAACAGGTCCTGATTGGTTCTTTGATATTGAGGTTCTTTCAAAGTCTATGAATTATGTACCTGTTGTTTTGTAAAATACTAACATTTCAGGTACTAAAGAACCAACTGGTGTGGAGAAGCCACCATTGAGGTATATGAATGTACCCTCACTGTTTCCCATTGAAGCTGCTCCAAAAACAGGTGAAGAAGATGATACATCTCAAAGGAAAGAGCAGCCAATCTCTTCCCCTGCTAAGTCAACTTTTGAAAGCAGTGGAATGGCTGAAAGTAGTGGAATCCAGGATTCCCCTGCTAGATTAATTGCTTCCCCTGCTACCAAGGATCCAGCTGTCAATGACATTAATGATGAAGAAATAGAATCCCCACTCACTTCCTCATCTTCACCTACATCTGGTGCTCCTCTCATGTCCAACAGTGGAAGCAGAATAATTAGGAGTGAAGGTCCAAGTTATTCAGAGCGGTATTCAGCTCATCAGCATCCATCTTTAGGTCATGCAGTATCATTTGGAAGTCTTTTGAGGAGTTCTTTCCCAATCAAGATAGCCCCATCAATTCTGATTTGGAAGAGGATGAAACAGAAGTAATCATGAGCATGCAGCCTACCTACATAATCAATAAGGATCACCCCTTATCACAAATCATAGGTGATCCTGAAGCTCCTAGACATACAAGGTATTCAACAAAAGGAACACATCTTCATTGCAAACATCACCATGGAGTTTAATCATGAAAACATGCAATGTTGTCTGTTTACTGCATTTTTGTCACAAGAAGAGCCAAAGAAGATTTTTCAGGCTTTAAATGATCCAGTTTGGGTTGAAGCTATGTAAGAGGAGCTCTTACAGTTTGACATTCAAGAAGTTTGGATTCTGGTAGATTGTCTAAAATGGGCAAGGCCTATTGGGACAAAGTGGGTGCTCAGGAACAAAAAGGATGAGAGGGGTATTGTAGTCATAATCAAAGCAAGACTAGTGGCACATGGATATACACAGGAAGAAGGCATTGATTATGAGGAAGTCTTTGCTCCAGTAGCCAGGATTGAAGCCATTAGATTGTTTCTTGCTTATGCTTCATTCATGGACTTCATAGTGTACCAAATGGATGTTAAGAGTGCCTTTTTATATGGCATCATTGATGAAGAAGTCTATGTTATGCAACCTCCAGGGTTTGAAGACCCAGAACACCCAGACAAAGTGTACAAGGTGAAAAAGGCTATGTATGGACTTCACCAAGCTCCCAGGGCCTGGTATGGAACTCTTTCTAAATATCCGTTGGATAATGGTTTCAACAGGGGGAAAATTGACCAGACCCTGTTTATCAAGAAACAAAAGGGTGACTTTCTTTTGGTACAAGTCTATGTTGATGACATTATCTTTGGATCCACAAACTCTATGCTTAGCAAAGATTTTGCCAAGCTGATGCAGGACAAATTTCAAATGAGTGCCATGGGTGAACTCAGCTTCTTTGGGGTTACAAGTTCAGCAGAGGAAAGATGGGATATTCATCTCACAAGACAAGTATGTGGCTGAAATTGTGAAGAAGTTTGGCATGTGTGAGGGAAATAAAGTTTCCACACCAATGGACAAGGATCATCCTTGGGGAAAAGATGGTCCTGGAAAGCTTATTGATGTCAGAAATTATAGGTCTATGATTGGATCTCTCATGTACCTTACAACTTCAAGACCTGACATCATGTTTGCAGTCTGTTTATGTGCAAGATACTAAGTGGCACCCACAGAGTGTAATCTATTTGTTGTGAAGAGAATTTTTAGGTACCTAAAGTGTCATCCAACTTTAGGACTTTGGTATCCCAAGGAGTCACCATTTGAGCTGATATCCTACTCAGATAGTGATTATGCTGGTGACAACAATGATAGGAAGTCTACAACAGGTGGATGCCAATTCTTGGGGAACATGCTTATATCTTGGCAGTGTAAGAAGCAGACTATTATGGCCACATCCACAACTGAAGCTGAGTATGTAGCAGCTGCTACATGCTGTGGTCAAGTTCTTTGGGTACAGAACCAGCTGCTTGATTATGGGTATAATTTTCTTAAAACCAAGATATTTATTGACAACAACAATACCATTTGCATTATTAAGAATCCTGTTTTTCATAGCAAGACTAAACATATTGAAATAAGACATCATTTTATTAGAGATTGTTTTGAAAAACGGTTGACTGTCCCAGAGAAATTTGATACAAAACTTAATGTTGCTGATCTTTTGACAAAAGCTTTTGAAGTGGGGAGGTTTCAGTACTTTGTTGCAAGTATTGGGATGGTTTCTCTCTAAAAATTGATGTTTATTTTGTCTTGTATACCCAAGATTGCTTTATTGCTGTTGTTGTATATATGTTAGTCATTTTTCCATCACTTTTCATTCCACTTCTTTTGAACAAAGATTGGGTTCATTCCCCTGCTAAGAGTTCTTCTCTTAAGCTGGGTTTGTTCTTTTTAAAAAGTGGTTATATGTGGTTTCCGACTAACAATGCAGAGATTCAAATGGTGCATGCTACACTCATGGGAGAATCAGGCATATGCTCTATGTTTTAGGGGAGGTTAGGTCATACCTTTAGGATTTAGGGGTATCCTTAGGATACTCATATATGATTCTAGATCATATCCACTGGTGACTAAGGGTTCAGAATGATGAAAACTTGCTACAAAGCTGGTTAGAATTCTAAAGCCTTGAGGCACTATAATGTGTACTTACACTTCTTTATTCAAACAGCTTGCTGTCTGGATTTACATGTTTAGTACACATTGCCAAGACTAACTGACCATAGGTAAGGGAAAGGTAGGGATGGTGACTAGGGTATGTTTATTTTCTTGGGTTGACCAGGTGTAGGGCTGCTTATGTGTTAACTCTTTGTGGTTAGAACTTTGCTGAATGGGGGACTCTTGAGTTTTTGTGTATCTACCTTGTGTTTACAAGGGTGTGCATTAGAGCAGAGCTATTTAGCATTGGTCTCTTCATGATTAGTCTAATACCCCTAGGAAAGTTTCCCCTGCTTTCAACTTTTGATTCCCCTGCTTGATCAACATCCCCTGGTTTGACCGTTGACCGACAATACCGTTACCCTGCTTATAGTCGTTGGGCCTGCATGCTAAAATTTTGGTTAGGGAATATTTTATTCTTTTCAAAAGATATTTAAGGCGCTTTCTTCACTGATTGGTAATATTTTCTTTATTATTTCAAACAAATTACTTTTTTTTTATCAAGATTTATCTTTGATATTTTTGCAATTTGAAAATTTGGTCCAATCATAGCTCTTCAATTCGCCTATAAAAACCTACTTCCCTTAACCAGCAGGTCCATCTCTCTCCCTTGACTAAATCCCACCTAACTCTCCCATTATAAACCTTCAAACTTTTTCAATATTTATCATGTCTCTCAAAATTGCTGCTAATCACAATCAAATTGCTCTTTTACATGATGAAACAACAGAATTCATTGATGCAGTGGCTTTTCTAAAATCTTCGTATTTTAGAGTGGCTCTTCTCATCAATCCCAGGATTTACACCTCACACATCCATCAGTTTTTGGTCTAAATCAATGACCAAAACAGTGGATGGAGAGGTCATAATTCAAAGCCCAGTAGATGGTCATCCCAAGGTGATTACACTTGCATCCATCAGAGACAAGCTTGTTTTGGATGATGAGGATGGGATAACCAACCTACCTGATGCTGAAATCTTTGAGGGTCTTGTTAAATTGGGATACACTCTTTCTGATGATCAAAAATGTAAGTTTGCTAAAGGTTAGTTTTCCCCACATTGGAAATATTTGACTCATACAATTTTGCAATGTTTGTCACCTAAAACCACTGGTTTTAATGAATTTGGAAGTGAAGTTGCTTCTGCCCTGATATGCTTAGCAACAGGGAGAAAGTATTGTTTTTCTCAAATGATTTTCAAAGGAATGGTCAAAAATGTCACAAGCAATACTAAATTTTGTATGTACCCAAGGTTTACACAACTTTTACTGAATATGAGTGAACATGGTCCTATCAAACACACAAGATATTTTTCAGCCACCAAACACTCTACCAAACTGTTTACCACACTTCTTGCACCATCTCCACAATTTTCTGGCAGGGTTGTTCCACTCACTTCCATCATGATGAAACAAATTAGACAAGAAGCAGCTAAAACAAAAGTAGCCACACACAAACCATCTGATTCCCCTGCCAAGTCTCTATCCCTTGCCAGTACTCTACCCCCTGTTGATCCAAAACATGAAAGGAGAACCAAATCCAGGTTTGCCAGGTCTCCCTTGCCTGGTGGATCTTCACAAGTAGTAGAGACACTAGTACAAAAAATGGTATCCGTCACACTGAAAAAGAGTGACCGTAGGCATACAGTCACACACGGTTTTTTAGGCTTTGTGACCAAAGGTCCCGCGACCGTAGGTACCTTTTGGTCACAAGTTCGTCTTAGTGACCTTAGCTATAAAAAATGAGTGACCAATACTCGAAAATGTGTGGCAAACTAGGTACAATATTTGGTGTTTTAGTGAATATGTGTGACGGTAAACACTCTACGGTTACACGAGTTTTGTTTAAGAGTAACTATTGTTTATAAGTTTGTCACATGAATATACGATATGTGTGACATTTAGTATGTGATTAGTGTATTTTGTGTGACTATATGCATCCAATTGTCACATGAATTGTATGTTTGTGTGACCTTTTATGATATGTTGTCACATAAATCATGCTAATGGTACTGAGTTTGTCACATACAATTAACCAAATAGTTACCAATAGTAGAAATAAGTGTGATGTATGCTTTGTCAAGTCAATCCAATTGTGTTTTGTGTGACTATATGCATCCAATAGTCACATGAATTGTATGTTTGTGTGACCTTTTATAACATGTAGCCACACAAATCATGCTAATGGCACTAAGTTTGTCACATACAATTAACCAAAGAGTTACCAATAGTAGAAATAAGTGTGACTGTATGCTTTGTCAAGTCAAGCAAATTGTATTTTGTGTGACTATATGCATCCAATAGTCACATGAATTGTATGTTTGTGTGACCTTTTATAACATGTAGTCACACAAATCATGCTAATGGCACTAAGTTTGTCACATACAATTAACCAAAGAGTTACCAATAGTAGAAATAAGTGTGATTGTATGCTTTGTCAAGTCAAGCAAATTGTATTTTATGTGACTATATGCATCCAATAGTCACATGAATTGTATGTTTGTGTTACCTTTTATGACATGTAGTCACACAAATTATGATAATGGCTCTGAGTTTGTCACATACAATTAACCAAAGAGTTACCAATAGTAGTAATAAGTGTGACTGTATGCTTTGTCAAGTCAAGCCAATTGTATTTTGTGTGACTATATGCATCTAATAGTCATTTAATTGTATGTTTGTGTTACCTTTTATGACATGTAGTCACACAAATCATGCTAATAGTACTGAGTTTGTCACATACATTTAACCAAAGAGTTACCAATAGTAGTAATAAGTGTGACTATATGCTTTGTCAAGTCAAGCAAATTTTATTTTGTGTGACTATATTCATCCAATAGTCACATAAATTGTATGTTCGTGTGACCTTTTATGACATGTAGTCACACAAATCATGCTAATGGCACTAAGTTTGTCACATACAATTAACCAAAGAGTTACCAATAGTAGTAATAAGTGTGACTGTATGCTTTGTCAAGTCAAGGAAATTGTATTTTGTGTGACTATATACATCCAATAGTCACATAGAATTGTATGTTTGTGTGACTTTTTATGATATGTAATCACACATTGGAATGTGAATAAGTGTGACTTTGTTTCATCTTCTAGTAACCTTTCAGAATTTAATAAAAACAAATAACAAAATTCTAGAAATCAAATTTCAATTGCATTAATATATAAAATTGAATGTACATAATCAAATCAACAAATGTAATCTCGTATTATTCTCAAGTAACATACTTTTCACATAGAATCACATTTGTAAAGACTTTGAATCACTATATTGTAAAGTCTTTTGAGCCTTGTTATTCCTAGCTTGTTTCTGCATATCAGTAATAGTCGTATATGTACTGCCTACTGGAACATTCATTGAGCGCTTAGATCCTATCTTTGGTGCACTTTCAACAACAACTTTCATGGTATTTGGTGGTGTTGTTTCCTGTATGGAAACAAAAGCCGTGTATTAAACATTGAACTAAATATGAAAAGCTATGTATATGTAGGATGATAAATCAAGTGTATGTACCTCTTCCAAAATATAACCTTTTCCTTTGGCCATGCCACGAAACTACCTTTTACATCCTTAACAGTTTTTAAACCATTATTTCCGGCATCAGGTATGGTTGCTGCATCCACTAAGGATTCATCAACTGAAACTTTGTAGCAATTTTTTGGTAGTGGTTGGTTATGAATCATTACATTGTATCCATCCTTAGACTTGTATACCCTACCGTTACCAATGATAATTGTCCTAGATATGTTTCACAGTTTGCACTTAAATGTCTGAAGAAAAAATGTTTACATGCGTTAATGACAAATAAATTAAACAAGTAATTATATGAAAAATGATGAAATACTTACATCTGGTAGTGATGGTGGAGACTGATTTACTTTTGATTTAGAAGGTGTACGCTTCTTTCGTAATGATGCAATAGGTACGCTTCTTTTGTAATTTGCTTAAATTTCATTATTCCTTTGTAATTTTGATATACTGCTCAACATAAGGGGTGTTTGGGACTGTATGTTTAAGCTTATTGACAACATGATTTAAACGTCCTATTGCCTGCACACCTAGTGTTTAGTTACAATAGGTTATAGTTGGTTTTATTACAGTCTGTATTCACAAATTTTGTGATTAGCATGTATTGCAAAAATCTGCGCATTACTGAAGTATACTAGCTATTGACATAATGAGTATAAATTTGTGTCTGCAAGAAGTTTGCATAATCTATAATACAGAATTTTGTCATACTTGTAAAGTTTGTACTCAAATTCATACTTAAATCAGTTCATGTATCTTCTCTAATATCATACACACATCACATTCTGCTATCTTAACCCCCCAAAAATTACAACAGATACTGATATTAAGCATAAGTATAAGTTAAATAACAATTTAATTAGATGTAATAAAAAATTAAGATAAACACAATAGCAGGCATTAAACATTAAACCAAATTAAACATAAATTTCAATGCCATTACCATTAGATATTATATACATATTAGATATGCAGTTAAGCAAAACATGGGTACAAAGTACTTTAACTTAAACAAAAGAGCTGGTTTAGACACGACATACCCAAACTACATATTGATGGGCTAAACAACAGAAAGATATGTGCCCATGCACAACAATCATCAAACATTTTCTTCTGCTGGTGGAACCATTTCCATTTCAGTGGACCAAGCTTTCAACTCATCCACACCTTCAACTTGTTCCTGAACAATAATGTTCAAACGGTAAAGCTTCGTCTCCAACCTCTTTTTTAAATCAGTAAAATCTTTAATAGACTCCTCCCAATCAGCAGCTGGATGCTTGGTCTTCATTTCAGAAAGTGCAGTACGCACCCTTTTTAGGCTTACCTTAACCGGTTCAATCAAATCCCGGATATCATTAGTAAATGCCTTCTCTTCAATAATCAGTTGCTTCAAGTATACCCTGGTGGCATACGAAATATTTGCACCACCAGTGAGTTGCAAAATCTCGTCCAACACAGGGGTGGCATTTGCATCAAAAGTACTTCCTTGAGAATCTGCCATGGATTGATCTGTTAATAGAAAGTAAAAATGTGTTTTTGATTTGGGGAAGATGAACTGTTAGTTGGTGATGTTATATATTATATAACCATAGGCAGGGTATTTATACAACCCATAACAACCACAGTTTTTTATTGGGGCAAATGAAGAGTTGCAGCAAATAGTCTGAACTCAATGCATGCAGGGAATAGTATCAAGGAAGCTTCGACACACACTTGTAAATATGTGTGACAAATTTTTTTTGATGGGCTTAGTTAGTCACATAAAAAAATACTTGTTGAGACAAACTATTATTTTATGGGCTTAGTTAGTCACATAGAAAAATACTTGTTGTGACTAGGTTTAGTGACTTTAGTCATACAAACACTAAAAAATGTGACTCATATCAACATTAGTGAAAATTGAGATTACATTTGGTTCTAAACATTTGTCACATGAATATTTCACTGTGTGACTTTTTCAATGTGTTGGTCACATATAATCCCATTATAATGTGACCATAAATATAATTTAGTTTCACATTTCTCAAATGTTGTGACTATTGGAAAACATATAGTCACATAATTGTTTGGTTATTGAGTATGATCATGTATTATATTTGATCATAGTCTTCAAGTAATTATAAAATATTTGTCACATTTAAATAAATATAGTGGCAAATGTTTCAATACCTACTTTCTACTTGCAACACATACAAAACTCATGTGTGGTTAAAATTTAACAAAATATACTAGTCACATTAAAATAATGTGTGTGACAACCTTATTTATCAATTTGTCACTTATAAAATAAGTCTATGTGACCATATATGATTTTTGGTCACATTCAATGTGTGTATGACAAATATTTGTCACACATGTATAGGTATAATGTGACTACTACTTGAACCAGACTTTGATTTGATAACACTCTAAAATTATTAAGTGACTAACGACTCATCCAAAAAACATTTGTTAGCCCTAGTCACGTAAATATTCATATGCGTGACAAAAAAAATACGTAATGGTCATACAAACTGACTTCAAGTGTGATTGTTTATTTATGACTGGCGAATTCAGTCACACAAAAAATTAATTTGTGACTACACCAATTTCGGTTTGTGTGACTGAAACCCATTTTTTACTAGTGAGAGGAGAGCCTCCAAAAGGTTGGAGCACTCTGAGGGTTTGGCTGCCACTACTGTCTCATCCTCAAGGGGTGAGCAGGACAGTGACACCATTAGTAAGTCCTCTCCCTCACTCAGGGATACCCAAAAAAGGGAGCAATCCCCTTCTAGGGTTGAGAGCAGAATGAAACTTATGTCTATCTTGGAATTGACGAATATGTGCATTAGCTTGAAAAAGCAAAATGCACAACTTGTACAAATTGTCAAAAAGAAAGGTCTGGTTATCAATAATTTGGAAACCAGACTTGCTACACTTGAGGGGAGGAGAAAGCCCAAGCTTATCATATCTACAGATAAGGATGCTTCCAAAGGGGAGGAAGTTCCTAACATAGATGAATCTACTCAATGGTATGCATATCCTGGTGAACAGGATCTTAAACAAGGAAGGTAGCAAGTACTGAGAGAGGGACTGAGAAAGGAAGTGCTGAGAAAGGAAGTGATAAGGGGAGTGCCACAAAAGAGATTGCTCAAACATTGTTGACTATGGGCAATCAAGAAGAAGCCCCTGCTTCAAAGGGCAATCAAGAAGAAGAAGCCCCTGCTTCAAAAATTTCCCTTGCTAAACCTAATCCCCCTACTGTAAGTTCTTCCCCTGCTAAACCTATTACTCAAACATTTGTTACGAAGAATAGAAGGTAATCAGCTCAGAAGGGAATTAAAATTGGAGAACCTGCACCTAAAGCCAAACCAGCACCAGCAGTGAATCCAAAAGACAAGGGAACATGGTTGAACAGCCCAAGAAAAAGTACAAGCACAGAACTCCTGAACAACAAAGGACTCAAGAAGAATATGATGAACAGGTAGCTCTCAGACTTCAACAAGAGGAGATTGATATGCAGGATCAGAGAATGCAAAAGATGAGGCCCAAAGAGATGCTTAAGCAAATTGAAATCATGCATAGAGAGTTGGATGACAGGGTGCCTCATGTTCAAGAGTTTCTAGATCAATGGGAAAAGGAGTTGGTAAATGATCCTTTGGAAGACATGTATGAATTGATTTTTCTAGTTTACAAGTATCAAAATGAATATCTGGAAAGAAGAGCAAATCAGATTCAGAAGGAAAAATATTTGAGGTCTAAGAAGGGGAGGCTGGCACACTACAAGGTTTTGCTTAAAAGACACAAGAAGTGGACTGATGGTGATTTCAGAGACATGACTTTTGAGGAAATAGAGAAGGCAGTCAGACCAGTTCTAAGAGAGTTAAATGTGGAAGACTTCATAGCTATCAACACTCCTGAGGAAGCTGAGTATCTCAGGAGGAAAAATGAAGTGTTATAGAGAGCTAGGGAATCCAGAATAAGAAAGACTGAAGGAACAATAGTGGAAACTGCACAAGCAGGTGCATCATCACAAGCAGGTGCATCATCACAAGTAGGTGCATCAACTCAAGTAGGTGCAAGTTTTCCAGCAATTGAGAGATATGTACTCAATGCACAAAGGGCAGCCAAAAGACTCAAGAGGATGGAAAAAGTTTGTATAGTTACTAAGGAGACTCAACGTCCCTCAAATGAAGAAATTGACAAACAGCTAATTGTGCAAGAAAATGATGAAATCTCACCTAGTGAGTTTGGGAAGAAATTTGCCATAGTGGAATATGCTGTTTATGAACACAAGGGGAAGACTTGGTGGAATCTTACAAGAGCTGACAATACAGCACATACATTTCTAAGTCTAGATGTCATATTTCAAACTTTGGATAGTGAGGACTTAGATGATCTGTGGAAAATTTGAAGAAGACCTTTGCTGCAAAACCTCCTACTGTGGATGGTCTAGAGAAGGATTGGGTGATCTGGGAATGCATGCATAGGATGTATGAGCATGAACTGTTTGATCCCATATTTGATGTAGTAAATGGGGGAAATTTGTTGTATTGGAAGCTATTTACCAATTCTGGGGTGTATGAGATAGTCATGGAATGGGTAAGTGTTTACTTGGTTAATCATCGTTATTATCCTTTCAATCAAGAGACGTTGAAGAAATTGGCACAGGCTGACTTGATTGTAGATGCTAAAGCACCTGTTGCTTATGATCTGGTAAGGATGATGTACAGTCAGCTTTGGCCAGGAACTTTGTAAGCACCCTCATCAACTAGTATTTATTCAGAAACTTATCTTTAGGTGAAAGCACATGTTTAGGGGAGGATTGTTGGGAATAAATACAAGTGTATTAGTTACCCCTGCTAGTTGGTCAAAGGTTCCCCTGCTAGTGTAAGTTCCCCCTGCTAAATAACAAAGGCAGGGGGATTGGTTCCCCTGCTGAATTCAAAGACCCTGCCGCTAGAGATAAACTTAGAATAGATTATAACGCGTTTCTGTTACTACTCCGAGATACTTTCCAAGTTTGTTAGTAGTAATCTTGTACGTGAGTCCTTGTACTATAAAAGGACCCACTAGGTTATCATGCAAAGTGTGTCTTTCTCTATTGTCTTTCATTTCATACTTTAAGGTTTTTGTAACCCTAATACCATTATTGGATATTCGTATATCTTTGATATATTAAAGTTTAACGTTTGCTTTAACCATTTGTTCTTGTGCTAAACACTACATTCCGCATCTTGTTTAGTTACTTTGTATTGCAAAGTTTTTTTAGTGCTAGATTGAATCTATTCTTTCTATCATAACCCTTAAACAATCTAAGGTTTAAGATCTGAGTTTCGGATCAACAGTGGTCATTCATGAGCCATATGCCTAAACCAACAACAACAAGAATCCTTTCGACCCATAGACTTGGTGTTATCAATTTGATAAGTTCCATTTACTTGAAAGATGATTAGAACAATATATTCAAAAGACTCCTTTCGACCTATAATCTAGATTAAACCATTACTTGTTATGTTTATTAAGTCTCTTGCACAATCGTCACAAGCACAAGACCAAATCATTTATCGGTAAACGAATTGAAATCATCCATGTTGAGAATAATTCCGACATATAGACTCAACAATGATTAACCAAATTGACAAACAAGAACAAGTTCCAATTCAACCAAATATAATGTTATCACCATAATCCAATGACAAGCACTAATAGAATCCAAACATCCATATATCACCAGTTTTCATATAAATAATACAAGTATCACAACATTCACAATATCACAAAACAAAAGAATCACCATGAACATGAACATAAACTACTCTAAATAATAAAGAAGAAGTTACCAAACATTAGAGTCCAAAGTACCAAAGTATCCAAATGATTCTAACCAAATGAAAAACCAATATACAATTCGTCCTACCCATAGCCTTCATGGACATCAACCTCTTGGTGCGAGTATAGGGCCTTTGGGGTGTTTGGGAATAAGGATTGTTGGGATTAGATTGTTTATGGTGTATGGATTTCTTCTCTACATCTTCCATAGCTTATTACATGTACATGGCTACCAATTCCACCCCTCACCACTTGGGTTAGGGGTGATATCAGAATCACACAAATATGATGGAGATGGTAGATGAGATTATGATTCAAGGGATAGGATGATGATAAACACTACCCCATGGGTCTTATTTATAAGTGAATTCTCCTTGGCCACCAAGCATATTTATTTGGCTCCAAGGGTTGTAAATGAGGGTTTAATGAAGCTTGGAGGAGAGGTAATGGAGTTATGGTCGGATTGGGGAACAAGAAGAAGTAATTAGGATGTTTAATGTGACTTTTCATAACCAGACTATCAAAATGTTGGCGGCAGAATGAATCCTGCTGGTGGCAACTTGATGTAGTTTTGCCGGTGGCAGAATGATCTTGCCGGTGGCAAATGGGCCAACTTTCCCTTATTTGTTCTTTGGTCCTTTTTCTTGTTTCTTCTTCTTTCTTCCTTCCAAAAATTCCAAGACTCTTATTCTTTGTATTATTTATCATACGAGAGCTCCACTTTCATGTCTCGTTCATCCTTTCACCTCCAAAACTCGTCTTTTCTTTGTTTCTCGTGATGTAACCATTGATGAACCTACAATAATAAATAAGCCTCATTAAGTATCATAAGTCCATAATAATCACATAAATATATTCATAAACACCACGAATACGCTCTTATAAATATTTTAGATTTGACCGTTATCATGGACTCTTTTGTTATGAGGGAACCCATAGATGGAGTGAAGTTCAGACATTTCGGTCGAGCGAAATAAACTCAGGTTGTTATTTTCTTGAGTACTGTCTAGAGGGGTCAGGGTCATCGGGGTGATTTATAAACACAAATGAATCATTCTCTGGTGCATAGACGGAGTGTAAAAAATACTAGGAAAGACTAAGTGCAGACATAGACACTCTAATGGGCCGAGGGTAAATCTAGAGTCCACCACCCTCTCCTACAAACGTTTGAGGGTAGCTGCTTGCAGGGCCTCTTAAATTTAAATTTTCTATACCCCTGTGTAATATTAGCGATCTTTGGCTGGTTTCCTGGTTTCTCTACCGACTCGAAGGATCTAGACTCATATTGTGTGTCAGCTGGGACCTCTTTTTCGCTAGCAGACCGACTAAAAAAGGTTGTATTTTTGGATCCTTTGCTCTTCTTCTTCCCAACAACATTTTGGACCATTCGTTGGGAAAAAGCTAGGATTGAATTCTTCTTTGGTCGCTTGTCACTTTGTGCTTTGGGTTGGGTGAAGCTCTGAACAATGGTCTTGGACAAAGACATGTCAGATGCTTCAACAGCATTCACCTCCCTGATGGAGGGATCAAAGACTTAGACCCAAAGGCCGATCTCCTTTCCACTTCAAGCATGTGGGCTGTCAATGGGACGTCGTTTGGCCCAGGCACCTTGTACACAACAGCTGTGATGTGATGTGATAAGGTTTGAGATAATGAAGCTCAGTTTGAGAGAATGATACCAATTGAAAGCCCCCAATAAATTACTGAAATGATTAAACAAGGTTTACTAACACCAGAAATACTTTTCAAACGTGTAAGGCTTTAGTGATCTTTAATCAAAGTATCACAATGTGTTATGGATCACACAAGTTGAATGACAATGTGTGTTATACCTTTTGGACAAGCAAACTTAAAAAATCTGTTAAGTTGACAAGCAAACTCTATGGTTCAGGCGTTTGGAAGAACGATGACTTTGTGGGAGTTTGACAAGAGTTAATGCTACAAGATATCAAATACAATATGAAGTGAACAAGCATTAACTTCTACCACATTATCTATTTATAGTGGTACAAGGTTCACTTGGTTATGGATTAGGTAACGACGTGTAAAGAATTTGGTGGATTCGTACACCTGCATTCAATGCACTTCTATTCTTAGAAACTGCTACTCTTGTTTTTGGCAAACAGCGCTGACAACGTTTTCCTTACTTTCAAAACTTCGTACTTTAGGAAACTTTAATTCAAAGCTACTATTTTTTCCACTCAAATAGTTCTCGCCTAAACACTCAGAGATGCTCAAAAGATATAAAGGGATATCAGGGTATTTCCACCCCTGATATCACTCAACTATTGAGAGTCCCTAATACATCTCAGTTGTTATCCATCACAGCTGATGAGTATGTCTTCAAGTAATCTTCGACTTCCTTGATGATGTCTCTTACTTGAACTTCTTTGTGGTTGCTCACGGAGGTTAGAACCTCTATAAAACTTTCATTCTTGCTTGTCTCCTATGCACATGCAATATTACAACACTTAGCTTATTTATAAGTTAACTCTAAGTCTAAAGGAATATTAATAGCCTTAATTTTCCTAACAATATGAAACAAAAATCAAATTAGTCAGAACAAATTGTTAACGTAATATTAATCAAGAAATTATAATCAAATGTTTAAGTTTAAAATAAATACAAAGAATCAATCAAATGATCAATCGAACAATTTAGAGAATGAGATTGATATGAATATTAATCAAGAGAGAAAACACAGATCAAGAGATGATCAGTGTGTGTTGTTTGAAACCCTAAGCCCTTTAGGGTAAAGAACCTGAAGAGAAAGGACTTTAACAATCAAATTATTGTTTAAGCTTATTAAGATTTTTGAACATTCCTCCTTAATCTGATTATTAATCATGTCAAACATGTTAGATTGTGCGTAATTCATAGTTAGTATTTTATACGACCAGGAGTACGTGGGCCTAAGGGGTCACACACTTAGACATCAAGATTATCTTTATTAAGATATACAATATAATATGGTTATATGTGTTGTATAATCTTAGATTGATAAAAGTGTATACTTAACGGTAATTAATTAATAAGTCAAAAAGTTTAACAAGGATTAATTAAAAAGACCCAAGACTCTAAGGTAATTAGTGTAATTACTAAATAAGTATTTTAGAAAGTCAAAAAGTCAACCCAAATGGTAGGGGGCCTTTGGTTGGCCGAATAACAAAGAATATAAGGGAGAAGAGTTCTAGAAGGTTAATTACTTGGAGACAAAGATTAAATATTTATCATAATTAGTCAAAACCCGTACTATACAAACAATAGGATGTGATTCAATTTTTCATAACTTGCAAACAAAAAACTCCTCTTCTTTTTCCTTGGTAGTCACGGCTCAAATAAATCCAAGGGGTTTTTGGGTTTTGTTTTTTGTTAAGTATTTGCTTAATCAAGATCTAGCAAGCAGAGGTGATTAATTGAAGTTCCGTGTGGACTATCTTAGAGAAGATCTAACTTGATCTTTGGGTTTAACTGGTGGATTAGTTTCGGGATCGACTAGGGTATACTTGGTTTGGTGGTTTAAGTGTTCTTGATCATCGTTCTTGAAGAAAAAGGTATGCTTTCTTTATCTTTATGCTAATTACATTATGTGCATAGTTATATGACACTATTCGCTGCACTTACTCATGATGCATGTACTCTAGATACATTAGGTTGTTAAATTCCAACAAAACATCCCCAATTTTTCACACAATTTTTTATGTTGACAAACTGAAAGGTGTGTGGTAAAAATGTCTACAGTTTAGTATGAAGAACAAAACTTTTATTTTTTTCAGGATACCCCTTGCAATTTTTTCTTTGATAAATTCAACATCTATCTCAAAATGTTTATACCTTTCATGAAAGACGGGTTTCACAACAAGTTAAAAAGAAGGTTTATTATCATAAAAGAGGTCAATAAGAAGAGTCACTTTAACATTAAGATCAAGGAGAAGTTTGAATCAAAATAATTTCACAAGTTGAAGAAGATATGGATATGTATTATGCTTTTGTGGAAGATATGGATAAAGTGTTCTATTTTTTGCTTTTATAAGAAATTAAACAATTGTTGATGAAAACAAGATAGCATGTGACAAATTTCCTAGTTTTGATACATTTTTCCTAGTCTGCATCACTATACCCAACCAGATTGTTACCATTGTTGGTATAAGTATATTTAATCCCCTTTCAAGGAGCCCCCTTTAAATATCTAAGGCAAGTCAAGGCACAACTGAGATGAGACTTACGAGGAGAAAGCATGTGTTGGGCAAGGTTGTGAACAAAGTATGAGATGTCATGTATGGTATGGGTGAGATAAATAAGCTTATCAAGAAGTTGTTGATACCCATTCATATTATCAATAAAGGTTTAGAATCTGTAGGAACATATGGAAGCATATAGTTAGGTTCCCTTGGAGTAGAAGCAAGTTTAAAACCAAGGAGACCATACTCTTTAAGTAAGTCATGATAATATTTAATTAGATTCAAACAAAAATTACTGCTAGTTTGAATAACTTCAATTCCTAGAAAGTACTTGAGACTACCCAAATCTTTAATGTTGAATTTTAGTTTTTATGTAAGTTTTAAACTCATTAATTTCATCAACACAATTACTAATGATGACAATGTCATCAACATAGACAAGAAGAGCAATAAACTTGTCATTTTTGTTAAGGTGAATAGAGAATAATCATTAACAGATTGTGTGAAACCATGGTCTTTAAAAACCCTAAAAAGTTTTTCATTCCACTTTCTAGGAGCCTGTTTAAGACCATAAATGAACTTAATTAGTTTACACAATTTCCCTTTATTATCCTTATCTGAAAAACCTCAAGGAATGGTCATGTAGATTTCCTCATCCAAAAATCCATAGAGAAATG
This sequence comes from Glebionis coronaria, assembly GCA_025667525.1. Classification (NCBI taxonomy): domain Eukaryota; kingdom Viridiplantae; phylum Streptophyta; class Magnoliopsida; order Asterales; family Asteraceae; genus Glebionis; species Glebionis coronaria. The sequence goes on along the minus strand of CM046877.1, from coordinate 72,490,615 downwards.
CATTTGTCACATCCAATTGGAACAATGGACACATAATTTTAATAGATAAAGAAATAACACATCTAACATTGGTCATTTTAACAAGTGGAGAAAATGTTTCAGCAAAATCAATGCCCTCCCTTTGACTGTGCCCCTTGCCAACAAGCATATCTTTGTATCTTTCAATATCACCATTGGATTAGTATTAATCTTATAGACCCATTTACATTAATAGGTTTCATATTAAGATGAAGGTTGGTGATGATCAAAGTGTGATTCTTGTTAAGAGCTTCAATATCAGAGTTCATAGCATCAATTATTATCAAGAATAACATGCTCATAACAAGATGGTTTAATACTTTCATTAAGGATATAGGCAAAGCAGAAACTATCACGATTAGGATTAGCATAGTTAATGTTGGAAATTCACTTTATGTGACGACATTTAAGAATTTCCATTAGTTATCATAGTCACACACGCTTAGACTAGACTAGGAAACAATGTATAGTTAAGTATGGTGTGTGACTATATATACCCCTCCAAGGCTTCCAAGGAGGGGTGTTGCTTCTGTTTCCATTTTACTTTTAATACATTTTCTATCTTTTCACACACAACCTTCTCTCTCTATATTCATCCATGGCTTTCAACACCTTCCACCACAAGACCACCGGATCTTAAATAGCAAATCCACAATTAGCATCAGAGCCACGGTTCATTCCTTGGATCGTGGTATTTTTTTGTCATTGATTTTGGTGGTCAAAATTTTTTTCTGGTCTGAATCTAATATGATTTGTTGTGTCACAGTATTCTGATAAGTTTATCATTTGTCATATCATTTGTCATATCACATTATTTTGGTCATGCTACTATTTTGTCTATTTTGTCACGGTATCATAAGTTCGAGTAATGTCCATGGTTTCTATGTTTTCTGGTCAAAAGTCAATCAAGCCTGAAAAGTCATCAGTCCATGGTGTCCACGTTTTCGAGGTCTGCTTTTACTAGATCTTGATTTTAAGATCTGGTTTATACATGTTTTACTGGTTTTTTTCCTGTATTTTCTTGAAGATGAAGATTTTAACCCAGAAAAACTTATATCCAGAAAAAAACGGAAAAAGGTACTATTGATAAGTTTTCAGACAGATGCATTCTGATGGATGCATTCCAATGGAAGCATTCCGATAGATGCATTCCGATGCATGCATTCCGATGCTATCATTCCGATGGCCACTTTCGATCGCATTTACTACGATGGGGTTTTTTGACACATTCCGATGGGTTCGACTTTATCTATTGCGATGGGGCTCATTCTGATGGGTCACATTGCGATGGGTGGGTTGATTCATCGCAATGTTATATTAGGTGTTATGCTGCCGAAATTTTTTTCGCAACATTCCGATGGAAGTGAAATGCATTGCGATGGTTTATGAAACATTGCGATGATTTTTTTTAAGAAAACATTACGACTGTTGTATAAACTTACCGAGACCCAAAACTAGACTTGACCAGACCAACAAATCTCCAGCCTTATTTCTCCACAACTCCAAATCAAAATCTATCCTAACCCATCGACACCTAATCCTATCTATATATCATCATCAAGACTCGAAATTAAAACAGAAAATTTTAAGATCTCAGTTTTATATTTCGTGTTTTTGACATGCATGCCAAGATCTATTCAGATCTATACTCGCGAAATTAAATCATCACAGATCTAATTTAATTTACGAAACCAAATAAGGATTAATAACAATTATGTTATAATCCATTTATTTTGTTTCGATTTTTAATCAAGAACCAACATGCATCATAAATCTGTCCTTAATCTACGAAAATAAAGAAGATTTATAACAAGTTTGTTATAATCTGTCTTTAATTCGATTTTAACAAAATCATTCTTACTAGAGGCCTTTATGCATAGATCTTGAAGCCATATCTTTATGGGAACTAGAAAAAATTTGAAGTAAGCATGTTCTTTCGTAGATTTATTTTTATAAGGAGATGGATAATCATTTTCTTGTATCAAGATCAAAATGCAAGATCGATTTGTTGGACGGTTTTAGTGATGGTATAAGATTGGGCTGTTATTTCTGTGATGGAGTAATGGAAAGATTAGTGGGGATAAAAATGGCTGAAGGAAATTATGATTAGGGTTGAGATAATTTAGGGTTAGTGGGTATTTATACCCGAGTGATTAGGGTTGGGTATATTTGGGCATAACTAATATCTGATGGGCCATCTTTCGCGCTGTCACTTGGATTTGCTTGTCAGTTATTAGACCGTGTACTCCTACAACTCAAGTTTATGGGCCTAGAATTGGATACACGTTATGACAATGAGTAGCCGATTGCTTTAAATTGTTGAGTTTGTAATGGGGCCATTATTTAGTTGTGTGATTATTTAGTCATGAGGTCATTAAGTTGTTTAGTTATTTAGCTATGCATAATCAACCAACATTGTGTATGTATGATTATTGGCTAAATGTCGAGGTTTTAACGTGACAATGTGATGAGGCAATATGACGAGATAAAAAGTGACGAGACAAAGTAACGAGACAAAGTGACAAGAATTATTTGACGAGACTGAAAAAAATTGGCTATTTTTTTTAATGGCTACGGATTTTTTTTGATCGGGTATTCTTATTTGAAGTTGAAGACGGATTTTTCGAAGTCGTGCACTTATTTTATCTTTGAAAGATAACTTGTTCGTGCTTAATCTTAGAATGACGACTTCTTTATCTAGTTTCCGGGTTCGGGGTGGTTGGTTGATGACTCGGATAACTATCACTTAAAGGGGTTACATTGTTGTACTCAGTGTCACGCGCTTAGCCAACGTGGATAATTTCAAGAGGTGTTGTGCTTATATACTTCTTCAGTGATGTATTGGGTACTTAGAGATTTCTCCACCGTTCCTCATTCAACAATAGTGCAAGCTTACGTCACAAGATCGAAGGATTCTTATTCAGTTTCACGTTTGATGTATCCGGTTCATTCTATCAGTGGTCACTTCAAATTGCCTACAAGGGGGTTGGTAAAGATGGCCATGGAGAGTTTATGAGTAGAGAATTTCGATCAACAGCTGATTCTCACAAAATATATAATTCAGCTTATTTATTATTCTCACGAGATTTTAGGTGCATGTGAGTATGATTTATTGCTCGTTCCGAAGTTTCGAAACCATCAAGGGGGAAAAAGAAGACATATTGAACGCACAACGAGTACACGTGATGAACTTCATACCTTCTTTTGATTTGAAGACATTCCGGGAAGACATTTTTCATAACCGCAGAGAAAATTAGTGTTTTAACTCGTGGCGTTATCAATTTCTAAACGGTACACTACTGATTCGATGTTTAATTGTTTTGATGTTGCAATTATTCATCATCATTATCCTATATGGAGAGATATGCACTTCCGGGACTTAATTGACTCTGGTGCATCTCCGGAAGAAGATATGTGCATTTTCGGGACTTAATTGACTCTAGTGTTACGATGTCAACTTCATGAATGGGATAAAGTGTTTACTTCAGTATTTGAGCTTCATACTTGGGATTGGTTTATTTTCTTCAACTATGTGGGGGAAGAAATGTCTTGATTCTTTCTAGTATGCATAACTTGAACTCTCAGGGGGAAGTTCAGAAGAATTATTCAAGCGTGAGAAGAGACGTTGTTGATCTACTTGGTGTACCCCTTACTTTCAATCCCTCATAGCAACATTATCATGTTATATGATGGGGTTTGCTTTTTAAACTCCGTTGTGCGCTTAATCATTCTAAGCTTTATTGAAAGCTTTGAAGTTGCTTACGAGGATTGTCGGTTTAGGGGGAAGCTATTTAAAAGCTTCTACATCAAGTTTATGTGGCATGAATTAGGGGGAAGTTAATTCAGAAGCTTCTCCTTAACCAGAAGTATATGGATTACTTAGCTCGTGCCGTTACAATATTTCTACTACAAGTTACTTTAAAGATGAGTCGTTTTAAAGTGAAGACTTGAAGTCAAAGGCCTCAGAAGACATCATCAGCATTAGACGCTTCATGAAAGCTTTTGTTCTTAATCATTATGTACTTGTTAGGAAAAATATTGTAAGGAATTCTACACGTCGTCCCATGGGGGAAGATTGTTGGAAATTCACTTTATGTGACGACATTTAAGAATTCCCATTAGTTATCATAGTCACACATGCTTAGACTAGACTAGGAAACAATGTATAGTTAAGTATGGTGTGTGACTATATATACCCCTCCAAGGCTTCCAAGGAGGGGTGTTGCTTGTGTTTCCATTTTACTTTTAATACATTTTCTATCTTTTCACACACAACCTTCTCTCTCTATATTTATCCATGGCTTTCAACACCTTTCACCACCCACCAAGATCACCGGATCTTAAATAGCAAATCCAGAGTTAACAACTTTTTCAACACCATACTTAACCTTACCATTTATAATGAAGCCACTGAGACTAGAGGGCAACTTGGTTTGCACATGAACATCCTTACATTATTAACTGGCAAGTCACTTATCTTAGAGACAAGTTCAGAATTATCATTAATATCACCAGCAGAATCAATTTCACTAGAAATATTAGTTTCATTAGAAACATTGCCCTAAGGTGTGTATTTTCACTCATAGAAGTTTCTCCAAAGTCATCCTAAAACTCAAGATTCAACTCTTTGCCATCATCATTAAGGGACACTCTCCCTTCATCATTAGGCCTATTAGGGTCAAGGTTGTCATAAATGATTATGGTTTAAATCATTTAACACACTGGAATCAAAGATCGTTTTGTGAGGAATATGTTTCATATTGAAAGAAAAAATAGTTTCATAGAATTTTGACATATCTTGAATAAAAATGGATTTTTTTTTCCAAACTTAGAAGTTTATAACCTTTTTTAGAATTAGAGTACCTAATAAAGACATATTTATTAGACCTGCTACTAATCTTATCCTGATAATTCAGGATGGGCATAACAAAGACAACAAAAAACCCTAAGGTGAGAGAGTGATGGGTCATGCTCATACACTAGGTGGAAAGGAGACTGGCCAAACAACACAAAATAGGCAGTCTTGTTGATAAGATACCCAGGAGTTAAAATGAATTCAGACCATAGATATATAAGTAATCCCCCCTGAAACATAAGGGATCTAGCTACATTAAGGAGAAGCCCATGTTTCCTTTCTGCAATACCATTATGTTATGACGTGTAAATACAATAAGTTTGATGTAAAATTCCTTTTTCACTAAATAGATCATGAAGTCTTTTTTAACAAACTCATTGCCATTATTACTTCTGAAGTTTTTCACATTGGTTTCAAATTGGTTGGAAAGCATATTAACAAAGTTAATAATGGAATCATAAAAATCATCCTTCCCCTTAAGCATGTAGGTCCAAACAACTCTAGAAAGATCATCTAAAATAGTCAAGAAGTATCTAAAGCCATATATGCTTGTGATATTAGAAGGTCTCCAAACATCAAGATGAACTAATTGCCTAATTTTAGTTATTTTGTGATCACTTAGAGAAAATAGTTCTCTTGTTTGTTAGCCTTATTACAAGTGTCATAAAGATGATCAAAATCAAATTAACTATCAAGATTAAGGCTTTTGTTCAAGACACTAAGAACTTAGTCAGCAAGGTGACCAAGTCTTTGATGCCACAAATATATATACATATAGCCAGTAGCAATGCAATTATTAAAAGTAACCTTACAGGTTATATCTATATCAAACAAGTATAAGCCATTGTGTCTACCAATCCCCACAATATTGTTTCCTTTTAAATCATGTAAGTAACATTGGTTTTCATCAAATCCCACTAACAGTTTACTATCCTTAGCAAGTTTGTGCACATATAAAAGGATAATAGTGTATTCAGGCACAACAGGACATCATGGAGGGTTATGTCATTGTTGAGTTTCAAATCTCAAATTTTAGTTATTAAAGCCTGTGTTCTAATGAGTGTGTAAACACTCATTAGTATTTTTCAAAAACACGCAAGAAATAACCAAAAAACACGATTATGCTTGAAAATATCATAATTATGCGTTGTTTGGTTATTTGTGCTTGTGCATGCATAAAAGATACAAATGAAGCAAATACAAGGATTTACCGATCAAATCTGAAGAAATCTAAAGAATACAAGACACAGAGTTGAAGAGGGCACAATGTGCAAGAGTTAAGGGACTAAATTTGAAGATAATCGAAGTTTGCGCTCAAATTGTCAAAGCTATAAAGATCAAGGACCATTTATGTAACTTTTACAAGCTACAAAGTTCAAGGCTCAACATGACAAGTTGCAAAAGTCAAGGACTAAAGATGACAAGTTGAAATACTATAAAGATGGAGGACTAATAATATCAATTATGAAACTATAAAGTACAAGGGATGGTTTTGAAAATTCAAGAAGTTTTAAGGGATTTAATTTGCCAATCTCTAAAACTAAAACTACAATGGCCAGAACTGCCAAGGATAGGAAGTTATTATACTAGTGGCCAACTGGACTAATGAGGGGAGAGATAAAAGTTGACAAAGATTGACACCTCAACTCATCTATACCATCCAAAGTGGATATTTTATGGACGGTATAGATCATGACCCTCATTCAAAATAAACAACCAAGCAGGAGTTGACATATCACCATCTCTTTCATGAGAATTTCAAAATGATTGAGGACGATTCAAGAGATGCAACAAGAAGATAAAATGATCTATTCCACCTCCACAACACTTCTATATCGTTTAATTGTTCTCAATTCCTCTCAATCAAGAACCCCCAAATCCTTGATCAATCAAGAACCCCAATTGACATATCAAGTTATGACTGGGTGAGAAATTTCGATAATCATCACCAAAAAGCTCCCTCAACACCTCATTTCATCTATAACTATCCCTAGTTATCTCCATTTGTAAAAGTTAGTTTACACATACATTGTACGTGTAATTTTCAGTCAAATAGTATTTGTTAGTTAAGCTTTCTATTTTACGAGATGAATGAGTGGTTAAATAACTAATGTTGTATATTTTAAATAATAAAAGTATATTTTAAATAAAAGACAAAGGCAAGACCAAAGTCATAATAAACACTTCATGGCTAAGTTCAATAAAAGATAGCGGTAAACCAATGCAAATTGGTAATAAGTCTCATGTTCAAATATGTTATAAAAATGTGTTTATCGATCCTTTTTGTTGAATTAATTTTTTTGACATCGTTGTCTATTAGGAAACATTATTAATTCGATGATTTTGGTTACACCGTTAAGGCTCTATTTTTGGACCTAATCTCTATTTACGCATAAGTCAAAAATGTATCCTCGTGATCATTAAGACAAAAATAAAATATAAGAGATACACCTTAGGAATAAGGGAGTTTAAGTACGTGATTAGAGCTTATGAGTAGTGTTAGCATTACTAACTTATAATGACAATGATCTTGTTTCACGCTTAGCATGGAATTGGGTGAAAATAGAGGATGACGAACTTATCTCTATGAGGCATTCACCTGTTCTTATTCTTTGACCCTAAAAGTCACGTTCTCGTGATGAAACCAATACATTATCTCTAAAACGCAAGTGGTAGTTAATTTAAATTTACGTTTCAATAAATGTCATATAAAAATGAATTTTGGAGATGCTAAGATACTTAATTCTAGCATTACGTGAGGGCACGACAATGGTTTAGTATGGGGAGTGACGAGACTGCAATTATACATAGTCTCATCATCCAAATCGGGCTTAAAATATACAAAAATGTCATAAAATACCGTAAAATATGCTTGTGTTTGTTCATTATGTATTTGGGTACGGATATCGTGAAATCAACAAAAGATCAAAAGAAACAAGCAAAAACGAACACGGGAAATGAAGCCGCACGAAGAACCGAACCTGAATCATGAATTTCCAAAGAAGTCCTTGAAGTTTGAAGATTTATCAAGAATGATCCCTCAACTATTGATGACTTGACACTTTTGACCCTTGTAAATCTCATTTATACAATTTAGGTCCCTAAAGTTTCAAGAAATGATCATAAAAGCCCTTGATGAATGCCAAAATTACACTAATGGTCCTTGTTCTAAAACTTATCAAGTGGAGGGACTACATTTGTAATTATGCTAATGTAGATATAAAGGGAATATGAGGATAAGCTGTTAAACTTAATATGAAGGTTTCTTGGAAGTCCAGGGGTCAAAATTGCCAAAACTACAAACTAATTATCCATATACCCGGTTTTATACCCATTACATACACCTGACGCCCATATCCACTCCTTGTACCCGAACCTACCGTAGCCCAGAACCTAACCTCAATCCACGTGACCCTCTTTTGTTTATTTAATACCCACTTTTAAACCAATCTTTTACCCGGTAAACACTCATTAAACCCCTAATCCCCAATCAAACACACCACTGTACTTGTATGAACCCTAATCCTCATTTATTGTTTATCAACAATTAACATAACAACACCTCCAGATCAGTGATTCAAGGTGTCAATATCACTTCCCAACCCTCCAAACCCACTACAGCTCATCAACATGGTCCCCACGTGGCTCCCGTGTCACACCATGTTGGGCAAAGAAGGCATCTTTACAGACCATCAACGAACCACATCATTTTCTTCTTCCCAAAGGCATCACCAACGGTCCAAGATTGCATGATAACAACGGTCAACAACAAACTCCAAACAAGATCACATGGCATGGACTGGCTTTGTTTGACCAGATTCTTCAAACAAGACCTTTAAGGGCATTACTGGCAATAGTTTGTATTAGGGTTTATCTTTTTAGGTTTCTAGAATGATCTTAGTACCAATATATATATATATATATATATATATATATATATATATATATATATATATATATATATATATATATATATATATATATATATATATATATATATATATATATATATATATATATATATATATATATATATATATATATATATATATATATATATATATATATATATATATATATATATATATATATATATATATATATATATATATAAATATATATATATATATATATATATGTGTGTGTGTGTGTGTGTGTGTGTGTGTGTCGCCTGTAGCACATATAACTTTGTTCCATCTTGTATTTTGTAATTTATTTTTAATAAAGAATATTTAGATTTTATAAAAAATCTTGCAATTATAGGCTGAGTTCCATTGTTTTCTTGTTATCCAAAAGTTTTTGAGAAAAAGCTTTTAGAGACCCTTAAGCAATAAGCTATCAATAAGCTTAAGCTGACAACTCAATCTTATTGATTTAGTTTATAGCCTATGTTTTATTTTTTGTCCATTAATTTTCAGTTTCAAGTTTGATTCCATCAAAGGTTTTATAGAAAAATCTTATTTTCTATTTTTTTTATTAACCTTAATTGCTTAATAAGCTGAGCCATAAGCCTTTGACAAAGCTTTTGGTCTCAACTTATTGAGCTTGTTTAGTTTCTTTGTGTGTTGTGGTTGTTCAACAGGTAACACAAGACATTCGGGTGGACTGTAGTAGTCCACCATTTCTTCTTCCCTTTTCAAACAACAACCACTTTCACCCTTAGCTTCAAACCCCTAAGCTAAAGCTAACTTGGATATGGCTTTTTAGCCATAGTAGGGCCTGGAAGTAGGTCCTATAAGGTAATTCTTTAGGCTTGAACCCTCTTGTTGTAAAAGTGTGGTTTTAAGTTAAAATTGGTGATTATAGGTTAAAGTTTGTAATTGCTATAAATTTGTGCTCATTTGGTGTTCTTTAGTTAAGATATGCATGTTAGGATGAATCTTAATTATTTTCAAATCATCTTGGTATAGTTTTGTTTTAAAAATCTTGTTTTTATATTTTTAAGGGGTGTTTGGGTTTACTTACTTCAAGATGTGAGTGACACATTGGTGCGCTGTAAGAAACCTGAGCATACTCAATTGGCTTAGGATAGGTGTTTGGTCACTTTACTTTAAGGTTATAGTGTAAAAAATGTATGTTTGTAGGTTTAGACTAAAAACTGCATAAACAGAAACAGTAGGTCTGATTAAGTGCATGTTTTGATGCATTGTGGTTTAAATTCTTGTTAAAAGCTAGTTAATAGGTGTTTGCCTAGGTTTGTTAGTTGTTAATTGTGAGTTGGTGAGTTTATTTGCACGCAAAGTAAGCTAGAAGTCCACAAATTTGCAAATTATATCAGCAATTCTCTCTTTGTCCAAAATAGTAGGGTGTTTTAAGTTAATTTTTGTGTTTTGAGTGTTAGAATCTTGGAACCAGTTAGTATATAGGTTGTTCTAGGGGTGTGTTAAGATAGGTTGCTGATTGGTGGAGTTTATTTCAAGCTTTAGTTGGATAAAAGTCACTGATGTGACCAATTACATCAGCAACCATCACATTATGCTTGCATCTTTTTTTACAGTGAGCTTTACGCCTTGAGTTGGTGATTTGTGCCATAAATCTTGGTCCATTGTTAGGAACTAGGTTGGTTTAGGGGTTGTGAGCCATTAGTTTAAGTTTTGGTTGGCTAACTGTAAGATAGGTTAGCTAAACACTCGCTGTTAGTGCCTTATAGACCACCAGACCTCACTTTCTGCAATTTCTTTCTTTTTCATATGTTCTTGATTGATTGTGGCGTGTACTCCCCACAACCCAACTGGTTGTGGAGGTGCCTCTTTTGCCCAGAAACAACAAGTAACAAGCTCTAAACAAGCCTTGAACAACCCAACACTTTTCTGTGAAGATTGTACTATCAGTGGGAAGAAAACTTCCCACTAACAGCTTTGATCTTTCCCAATGTTAGTGTATAAGCTGTCCTCAACTTATTCATTAAAATTTTCAGCTTATTTGGCAACTTTATTCAGCTTTTTCATTTCTCCTAAGTATATTTAGGTATTTTAGAATTTTCCAAAGAGTTTTGTATTTTTATGATTATTTTTTTTATTATTTTAATCTAAAAATTGTTTTCTAGGCATTACAAAATTGACTTAATTGTTGAAAAATTTTAGAAAAATATTTTTTAGTGTTTATTAAGTGTATTTGAGGTTTACAAGTTATAAAATCTTGGTTTGGGCTTTTTATTAATTTATTTGATTTTTAGGACTTTAATTAGCTTTTAAAAATTAAATGTTAATTAATTTCAAAAATTTCAAAATTTTTTCTTGATTCTTATACCCTAAATATATTTTTAAGAAGTTAAATTATTTTTTTGAGAATTTTTAAATAACTTTTATTTTTCGTCGAATTTTACGTTTTTCGCGTCGTAGTGTAAATTTTAGCGTAACTCGTCATTTAATTTCCTCTCTCTTATTCCAAAAACTTTACTAATCCAATTATTGTATTTTTAGTATTGGCACACATACACAACACCTCCTTCGAGAACGAACTTGCATATTCGATTTTGCGTTTTTCCTAAAACGTAGAATTTAATACTTACCGTTTTTATACGCTTTTTCCTAAAAGTGTGTAAAAAGACTACAGTTGATAGGTGTGGAAACACCCATCCTTTTATCACTTAAAACAATTAAAAACAAGACCATAACGTGTATTTAATGTCATAAATGTCGGAATTATGCGTGGTTTATGTTTTTGTTGTGTTTTAGGATCAAAATATGAAAAAGGAAGAAAACACGGGCTTTCACGGGCTTTTATCGAAGAAAAAGACAAAAGACGAAGTCAAAAGATCAAGAGTGCAAAAAGAACGGAAGTCAAAGGCCTATTCTGAAGATTTATCGAAGAAAAAGACTAAAGACGGAAGTTTAACAAAGTTGAAGAACCAAGTCTAATAAATGAAGAAATTAGAAGACAAGTTCATATTAATTATCGACAAATCCCGAGCAAAAGTCGAGAACATCAATTTAATTTAAAGACGAGAAGACTAAAGAAAGAAAAAAAGAAGGAAGCAACAACATCTCCTCCCCTCCTCCTATAAATTGAGACTTCAACCTCATTTTTGAGGTGTTAGCTAATTGACAACTAGCTCTCCACTTTATTTTTCTAGCACTTTTCATATTGTCATTTATGTTATTGTCTTTCTTTTCAAGTAATCCATGTAAGTCTTTAATCTTTAATCTTGTCTTTAATCTTTAAACTTTAATGTTTTAATTCAAGCTTTTTAATCATCTCATTCTACCTTTCTTGTTTGCCTAATCTTAATCTTTTCATCATTTTTTATTCATGTTGATTTCGTGTTCTTATTCTTCATCCATTTCGTCATCTTTTTATATAAAGTTTTTAGCTTTTTACGTTTCTTGGTTCGTATTTAAAGTTTTTACAAGTTTTATCATTCATCTAGAATTTTTGGTTAGCTTATTAGTATTTTCTTTGGCTTATTATCCTTGAAAAGTTGCAAAAATAGTGCTTAAATCCGTCCTTTTACGAGTTCCCCTTTTTTAGGAAAACCTGATTCAATTTAGCAATTTTGTGTATTGCGAAATTGAACTTTTTTGTGTATTCAAAATTGAACTTTTTTGTGTATTGCGAAATTGAACTTTTTTGTGTATTGCGAAATTGAACTTTTTTTATTTGTGAAATTGAACTTTTTTGTGTATTGCGAAATTGAACTTTTTTGTGTATTGCGAAACTGAACTTTTTTGTGTATTTCGAAATTGAACTTTTCGTGTATTGCGAAATTGAACTTTTTCGTGTATTGCGAAATTGAACTTTATCGTGTATTACGAAATTGAACTTTTTCGTGTATTGCGAAATTGAATTTTTTCGTGTATTGCAAAATTGAACTTTTTTGTGTATTGCGAAATTGAACATTTTTGTGTATTGTGAAATTGAAATTTTTTGTGTATTGCGAAATTGAACTTTTTATGTGTGTTGCGAAATTGAATCGTTTTTGCTCCAAAATATTTTCAAATTTAATTTTCCCGCCATTTTCTTAAGTCTTGTTTTTTACTTAATTTGTCTTATTTTTTTTAAGCTTTATTTTAACTTGTCTTTTCTTAGTTTATTTTTAAAAGTATTTTATTTTCAAGTTTACATTTTTATTACGTTTTAATTTCTCGTTATTTATTTTTAAGAGTCTTTATTTTTTGTTTAATCTTTTCTAGCTTTCATTTTTGTGTTTTAATTTAGTTATACTCAACGACAACCTTTTATTTTATCCACCAAAGACGACTGAGTCGCACGTTTAACCGTGATCAATTCGATAAGACACCGAGAACAACGAACTTTTAACTAGTAAAATCAGTATATTAAAATGGCGCCGTTGACGGCTCTTCTCGTGAAGATTAACGGTTTTTATGAGAGACACGTTGGATTTTGGGATCTGTTCACCTTTGAACGTTATTTTTATTGCTAAAAAATTTTCAAAAATCCATAAAAATTTTCAAAATTTTCAAAAAAAAAACTCCTAAAACATTTAAAAACTCATAAAAAGTATTTATTTTTTCAAGAGTTTTGCACCAAAAATATTCCTCTTCATCCTCTATTCTGTTTAATTCTTTTTCTCAACCCCTCTAATTTTTAATTCATGGATTCGTGTGTTTATTGCGTAGGGTGTGGGAGACCATTGTATGGTTTTTAAACATGTCAATGGTGTAATGTGAGCGGTGCGGAAATGATATCGACAATACACAATTTGGATTTTGACCCTCGTGCAATTCGATTAACTCATCCTTTGCTTCTAATGCACTTAATCCACCCTCTTGCATATATTGTGGAAGCGATTCTCATTGGCATGTTTCGTGTCCGATTTGATACCCGTCTCATGACGAGCAAGAACCGGGTTACAATTATGACAATGGTAATAGCTATCCACAAGACGCATCGGGTTTTTCTCAATACCCGTATTGCAACAATTGTGGGGGCCCGCACCATACTTCTTATTGTCAACCAAAGAATTATTATGAACCAAATCCGTGCTATAATTCCGGTTTTCATAATTTTGAACCCCCACAATACACCCTTGATCATCAACCTTCCTTGAATCCGAATGACGAAAGACAAGCCCTTCATTTGAAAATTCATGACGTCTTAATTCGACTGACCGAGACATTGGAGGAGCGACAACGACAACAACAAGAGCAAGTATCTAATCTCAGTGATTATACTCCGCCTCTTGTGTGTTCTTACTATTATGATGATGACGATGAGAATACTATTTCTTGGAATGATCTTGTTGCTCAACATCCTAGTGCAATTGTAATTCCTTCTCTCGATATCCTAAATGCGTCTAAGGATTGTGATTCATCGAGTGAGATTAGTGAATTTGGTCTCGACAACTTATTTGAGGAGGTTTGTGATGTACCTACTTTTGTTGTGCTTACGGACGAGGTCGATCTTAATGATGATTTTTCTCCATGCTATGAGAATTTCACCTTTGAAATTTCACAATCTCATCTGGGCGATGAGGGAGATGTTGATTTATTCTCTCCAACTTACGAGAAGTTCACCACTGAACTTGGTTTTGTAGATGAGGTGGAAGACGTTATTCTTCACGACAAATTACTGAAAGTTCATCTTCTTATTGCTAAAATTGAAGCGTTGAATTCTGTTCCTAATACCGAGTCTTTACCCCTGGCTCTTACTTCTGTTGAGAATAATGATACAGCTATAGAGAAAATCGACATTCTCTCAATACCTCCGGGTATTGATGATGACGACACGGAGGGGCATACTCTTTTTGATACTTTGATGCATGAAGATATTGTCCTAAGTTCCCCTCCCGAGCACCTTTTATCTCATACTTTGGAGACCATTAATGAGGATGAGTGCTTTGACCCGGGAGGTGACATTGACCATTCCATGATTGACACCTTTACGGCTATGCCACTTAGTGATAATCATATGTATTTTGGGGATGACATTTTGATTCCTTTACCCACCCCACCTCCCGTGGATCACGATTTCACATACTTTTCGTATGTTGAAAGGACTTTTCTACCCTTCAAGACTTATCCTCCTGCCTCTCATTTATTATGTTCCTCCGGGACCGAGGACAAGATTTTTGATCCCGGTATTACATTCGAGGCTTCCCCATGGACTATTTAATTCGGGGACGAGTCAGGCTCGTGACTAGGTGAACAAAAACAAGCGCTTCTCGGGAGGCAACCCGAGTATCTATCCTTTTTATCCGTTTTTATAATAAGTGTAAGGGAGAACCTCGTATGTGTTTGTTGTTTTCTTTCTTATGATGTGCAGGGATTCGAGCTTTCAAAGATCCATTCTTGATGACTTTTGACGACCCATGATTCCGTGTACCCGTCTTCCCGGTTTTATCCTAAACTCTTTTGATTCACTATTTTATATTCTTCAATATTAAAATAGGAATCACTTTAGTTGTCTTTTTCTTAGCAAGATTTAAACAACGTGCACAATGTCCTAAGTGTAGGGGAGTTTACTCCGACATGCTTAAACATTGAGGACAATGTTTATCTTAATTGTAGGGGGGACTTCTATCGAAGTTAAGTGGGCTTTTCCTTGTATATGTCCTCATTTTAACTGGGAAATTGATTTTTCGACATTTTTCGAAATTTTTTCTATCTATTTTGGCCTATTAGTATTTTCCTTTGTTATCGTTAATTTTCATTCATTGGAATAAATTTTAATAAAATGGTTTTAATAAGTTTAGATGTCTTTGGTATATTAGTCCCGTCATGAATCTTTTGACTCAACCCGAGTTTACTTATTTGAGTTTGCTTTAGCTAGTATCATTAACGTGTTTAAGTCAAGTTTTTCTAGGCTTTTATATAGGGAACTTTAAAACGCGAAAGTCTTAACTCTTACGGGTTAAGAACAATAACTTTTCGCAAGTTCCTATGATTGATCCTAGAAAGTCGTTTATCAATGGAACTTTAAAATGCGAATTCTAAACTTGAAAAAGTCTAAGAAGTTGCATGATCCTATAGATGACTTGAAAACCCAAAACTTTGATTTAATAGGCTAAGCATCCACGAGTCTCATTCCTTGAGATTTTAAAATTGTGGAGAACGAGAGATGATAGAGTCAATTATAAGTTTGGTATTCTTTCATGAATTTATGTGAGTTAATTATGAGCTTTTTCTCCCATCGCTTGTTAATAAATATAATTGCAATAAATAAGGTCGTACGGTTTGAAAAGTTACTTAGCTTCTAGCACAAGATCGTTTAAAAGTTGCTCGGGATTAATTGGAGTTCATAGCCAGGGCATAACTTATTGAAGCGGGATGCGAAGATTGGCGAGTCCGAAAACGCCCTAACAAGGCATGAGGGCTACATTTTGTTGCTAAAGATCCAAAGTGATGTAAAGAATCATTTATCAAAAATCAATGAAGGATCGAGACACACGACGAAAAGCAAATACTCCCCTAAAGATCATGGAGAAGTCTATCCGAAAAGACCCTAGCAAGGTATGAGGATAAATAGATCCAAGTCCTAAAAAGAGGCGGATCGTTGTATATCAAAATTTAAAATAAATATTGGGGAAAAATGTCCAAGTATGAAGAATCTCTCAAAAACTTCAAGTGAAGAAATTCCTATTATGAAGAGAAGACCATTATTTCAAGAACGTCTCTCAAGATTAGAAGTATGAAGTCACTGCCAAATATCGGTCCGAGAAAGGTCTCAAATCGTGAAGCGAGTTATGCCAAGATATGAACTTTATGAGGTCCCGAGAAGCATTTTTAAAAGATTTTGTCCTTTAGCTAACTATTGATTAACTCCTCCTACTTTATTTTCGGCCTAAACAAACTATCGAAATAAGTCAACAATGCATCCTCGTGATCATTCAAGACAACAATAAAATATAAGAGATACACCTAGGAATAAGGGAGTTTAAGCGAATAATTGAGCCACATAAGTTTGTGTTAGCTTGCTAACTTATAATAACAATGATCTCGTTTTTAAGCTTGGTATGGGGAACGTGAAACTTGAGGGTGATAATCATTCATGACATCCAAAGCCCTAATGTAAGTCTTCGATCTTTTTACCTTTTCTCCATTCAAGTATTTTGTTATTTTCTATCTTTTTAGTTTCATTAATGTGTTGTGTTTAGTAAAGGATAAGGTGGGTTAATTATGATGGAAAATGTAAATCTTGCTTTGTAATTATTGCATTGCATCAGGGCATTGCAATGGTCAATTGTAGGGGATTTGATAGGTGTGGAAACACCCATCCTTTTACCACTTAAAACAATTAAAAACAAGACCATAACGTGTATTTAATGTCATAAATATCAGAATTATGCGTGGTTTGTGTTTTTGTTGTGTTTTAGGATCAAAATATGTAAAAGGAAGAAAACACGAGCTTTCACGGGCTTTTATCGAAGAAAAAGACAAAAGACGAAGTCAAAAGATCAAGAGTGTAAAAAGAACGGAAGTCAAAGGCCTATTCTGAAGAGTTATCGAAGAAAAAGACTAAAGACGGAAGTTTAACAAAGTCGAAGAACCAATTCTAATAAATGAAGAAATTAGAAGACGAGTTCAAATTAATTATCGACAAATCCCGAGCAAAAGTCGAGAACGTCAATTTAATTTAAAGACGAGAAGACTAAAGAAAGAAAGAAAGAAGGAAGCAACAACATCTCCTCCCCTCCTCATATAAATTGAGACTTCAACCTCATTTTTGAGGTGTTAGCTAATTGACAACTAGCTCTCCACTTTATTTTTCTAGCACTTTTCATATTGTCATTTATGTTATTGTTTTTCTTTTCAAGTAATCCATGTAAGTCTTTAATCTTTAATCTTGTATTTAATCTTTAATCTTTAATGTTTTAATTCAAGCTTTTTAATCATCTCATTCTACCTTTCTTGTTAGCCTAATCTTAATCTTTTTCATCATTTTTTATTCGTGTTGATTTCGTGTTCTTATTCTTCATCCATTTCGTCATCTTTTTATATAAAGTTTTTAGCTTTTTACGTTTCTTGGGTCCTATTTAAAGTTTTTACAAGTTTTATCATTCATCTAGAGTTTTTGGTTAGCTTATTTGTATTTTCTTTGGCTTATTATCCTTGAAAAGTTGCAAAAATAGTGCTTAAATTCGTCCTTTTACGAGTTCCCCTTTTTTAGGAAAATCTGATTCAATTTAGCAATTCTTGTGTATTGTGAAATTGAACTTTTTTGTGTATTGCGAAATTGAACTTTTTGTGTATTGCGAAATTGAACTTTTTGTGTATTGCGAAATTTAACTTTTTTGTGTATTGCGAAATTGAACTTTTTTGTGTATTGTGAAATTGAACTTTTTTGTGTATTGCGGAATTGAACTTTTTTGTGTATTGCGAAATTCAACTTTTTCGTGTATTGCGAAATTGAACTTTTTCGTGTATTACGAAATTGAACTTTTTCGTGTATTGCGAAATTGAACTTTTTCGTGTATTGCGAAATTGAACTTTTTCGTGTATTGCGAAATTGAACTTTTTCGTGTATTGCGAAATTGAACTTTTTCGTGTATTGCGAAATTGAACTTTTTTGTGTATTGCGAAATTGAACTTTTTTTGTGTATTGCGAAATTGAATCGTTTTTGCTCCAAAATATTTTCAAATTTAATTTTCCCGCCATTTTCTTAAGTCTTGTTTTTTACTTAATTTGTCTTATTTTTCTTAAGCTTTATTTTGACTTGTATTTTCTTAGTTTATTTTTAAAAGTATTTTATTTTCAAGTTTACATTTTTATTACGTTTTAATTTCTCGTTATTTATTTTTAAGAGTCTTTATTTTTAGTTTAATCTTTTCTAGCTTTCATTTTTGTGTTTTAATTTAGTTATACTCAACGACAACCTTTTATTTTATCCACCAAAGACGATTGAGTCGCACGTTTAACCGTAATCAATTCGATAAGACACCGAGAACAACGAACTTTTAACTAGTAAAATCTCTATATTAACAATCAACAACATATCTTAACACACCCCTAGAAGAACCTATTTACTAACTGGTTCCAAGATTCTAACACTCAAAACACAAAAATTAACTTAAAACACCCTACTACAGCCTACTATTTTGGACAGAGAGAGAGTTGCTGATATAATTTGCAAATTTATGGACTTCTATCTAACTTTCCATGCAAATAAACTCACCAACTCACAATTAACGACTAACAAACCTAGGCAAACACCTATTAACTAACTTTTCAGAAGAATTTAAACCATAAGGCATCAAAACAAGCACTTAATCAGACCTACTGTTTCTGTTTATGCAGTTTTTAGTCTAAACCTACAAACTTACATTTTTTTACACTATAACCTTAAAGTAAAGTGACCAAACACCTATCTTAAGCCAACTGAGTATGCTCAGGTTTCTTACAGCCCACCAATGTGTCACTCACAGCTTGAAGTAAGTAAACCCAAACACCCCTGTTAATGCAATGATGCCTAAAAACGTTACTTGCATTTTTCGGTCTCACTTTGTTTTGATTACGACAATATGTAAAAACAAGCATTTACGAAAACAATGAAAAACGAATTCTTGAGTTCAAGTATTTTTCATTTCAACCATTATCACTTAAGGTATGAACAAACAAGTAATTATCCTAATTAAGTGATCAAGGATTTAATCTTTTCTTAAAACTTACTTTTTATTAAGTGTGACAAAGTTTTATTATTAAACTTTATTTTTAAGAAAATGTTTTATTAAATTAATTATTTGAAAATTTGAAATTTGAAAATGGCATATTCTATCTTGGTTTGGAATATCCTTTCAGGATATTTTAATCCTCAGATTCGAACCAACCCACTAATAAACAAAAGGGAGCAGACTCTACGCTGGCGGTTCCTTAGCACCTACGGCGGTTCCTTATCGATAAGGAACCGCGGGCAGATATTGTAAAACCCGTATGCATTTACCATGAATAGTACTCTTACGATAGTACGTACATGGTTAGAACTTTCCTTATATAACATGTTTACGTTTCACGAACAAGAATTACAAGTATTACGTACATGTTATAACACGATAAGTATTTATTACGTATTAACAAACGATAATTATTTCAATAATAATTATAATCACGAAAATACGAACATGAAATCATGAACGTAAATTAATCACGAGCAAATATTACGTATGTAGTATATTTATTACGAGCACGAATAAATATATTAAGTCACGAACGATTACTAATAAAATCACGTAAAATACGAACACGGGAACACACTTATATTTTAGACACGAGAAAGGTTCGGGTTACCCTTATGTGGGCCCCTACCCGCGGCTACAACAAGAAACATGGGCCAAGCCCATGTAAAATTTACTAACTAGGGAAAAACATGTTTCATTAATCACAAAAGTTTAGAAAACAAGAAAACCCTAGTTCTTCCTTTTGTCTTCTTTTGGCCGCTGGGTTTACATCACCAAAAGGGCTGATTCGGTTTGATTTTGGTCTTTGATATGTTGCAAAGATCGTTAGTGTGTTCATCCTCTTGATTTCACGTGATCGATATAAACCCTAACTCTTTTATTTTATGTTTTGATTTATTTAATCACATAAAA
This sequence comes from Glebionis coronaria, assembly GCA_025667525.1. Lineage (NCBI taxonomy): Eukaryota > Viridiplantae > Streptophyta > Magnoliopsida > Asterales > Asteraceae > Glebionis > Glebionis coronaria. Next base: position 72,470,257 of record CM046877.1, on the reverse strand, counting down.
TCATGAAAGTTTTTAATAAACTAATTAAAAACAAGTAGTTAAACATGTTATTAATCATGAGGTTTAATCAATTTAGGGTTTAGGGGTGTTTTTTGTTTGGCCGACGCCTAACCGAGCCCAAGGGGGGGTCTCGGCTTGGCTTAAACTCACACCACCGAGACCTTAAGGTCTCGTTTTGGTGATGGTGGTGTCACGGCAACAGCAAGGGCAAGAAACCCCAACCTAGGTCGGGGTATGGTGGTGATTTTGGGTCCGGTTCATGGGTTAAAACACGGGTCCGGTTCACAAATGTTAGATTTAAAACACGGTCTGGTTCATGAGTTATTTTTCAAGGTTTAATATTTTTTTTACAAGTTATATTATTTTTTACAAGACTTAAATTAAATTAATTAAAAGTATGAATATGATTAATTTAATTTACATGACTTAGGTTATTAATTTTATTATTAATACATGAATTTTAACCTAAGTATTTATCATTTAATTAGACTATATAACTAATTAATTATTAAAACCATGACTATAATTAATTAATTTACATGACTTAGGTTATATTATTAATAGATAATAATACATGTTTTAACCTAAGTATTTTACCCTTATTTAATTAAAATCATGTTATATTTAATTAAATACTTTAACCTATAGTTTATTTAATTCACATGAAATAATTAATAAACTATACTATATAATCACATGACTTAGAATATTAATCAGAAAACACTTAAGCTTATATAATTAGCTTAATTATCCAGCTTATATCTGATTATGGAAACTTTCTATTTTTAGAAACTTATTTAATTAAGGCAGCTAATCTATTTATGGAAACTTTTTATTTTTAGAAACTTATATGTTTTAAGCAGTAATTCTATTTTTGGAAACTTTCCATTTTTGGAAACTTTCTATTTTTGGAAACTTTCTATTTTTGGAAACTTTCTATTTTTGGAAACTTTCTGTTTTTGGAAACTTTCTATTTTTGTTAACTTTCTATTTTTGGAAACTTTATATTTTAGGAAACCTGCTATTTTAGAAAGTTACTTATTACAACACAACAAGTATAATAATACATGAAATACAAGTAATACTTAATCAGAATAGACAGAATATATGATAAACACGGTATAAAGCTTAAATCAGTAAAACATGACATGAACATATAAAACAAGCTAAGACATGATATAAAAACAGTTACGTACTCAGTAATCAGATACTTATACACGTATGTATTTATGTAGCATTAGTGGTACCGAAGTAGGACTCTCTTCCGTTCGTCTTCTTCGTTCACTGGACATAAGGTACGGATTCTTCGTCCTTTTAGTATGGACATTCTTTCCTTATTAGGATTTCCCGTATGCAGCCAACTGTTTTCCCCAGTATATGTTTTATGTGTTTATGAATTGCTTATGTTTAATTAGAATACCTAAAGCCATATACATGCATGACCAGTTTCACCTAGTTATGGAGGTACCATAACCATAACACTGGAGGCACCAGTGTTATGACTTCACCACGATGGAGTGATAGCTCGTGGCGTCCCTTTCAGCTTTTGGCCATTTATTATACTATCAAGTGGGGCGTATGGGTGCATCCTAGTTGATCCCTCCTACCCAAAACCAGTATATTAAATTAGAGGCAGCCCCTCTAATTTGCATGACGAGGTCACCCCTCCAAGTATTCATGCAAGTTGATATTTCATGACCTATATTGGCTAATGGTAAAATATGTTAAACAGTTTTTACAAGATAAACATAAGGCTTTTCAAACTATAAAACCAGTTTTACTAAGATATAACCAGGTTATCCAGGACTTAGTCTCTTCCATTGTTTCATGTCTATATGCTTATGTTATTCATGCTATACTTGTATATCCGTGCACTGAGCGTATTGCTCAGTCGTTTTCCTTTTCATGTTCCCAAAACGGTAGGTACTCAAGGACGCTCGGAGACTTTAAGCGTACGTGCATATGGACTGGAAGCTTTCTAGCCTTCTTTACTTTATGCATTTATCTGTACTTTAATACTCATTTCCAGGGATATTGTTAGGTCCTTTCATTTACAGTACTTATGTTTGTGTGTGATGAGTTCTACTTTTGGACTACCGATGTTTGATTCCGGTATTTCCTTTATGGTCATGTAATGTTTAGACATTTATCCTTGTATGGTTTGATGACACGCCATAATCACGCGTGACATTCCATTTATCAAAGTGGGGTGTTACAATTATGGTATCAGAGCCAAGGCTTCGACCTGTAGGCTCTCAAAACATGACCTGTGATTAGTGGGTAGTCACTATGGTCTTCCTAGAACTGACAGTCGGTTTTCATGCATTCATCATTTTCATGCATACATATATATGTCATTGTCGCAGGTTTATGACTAAGTAATGGTTGGTACAGGACTGGCCCTATTTAGTCGCATGTGTTCTATCGAAACTTTTAAATTTGGGACCGACCCATAGGCATCCCCTCCCCATGTCTTTTGTTTTGAGTGAACTGACCATAGGCGTTCACTCTCGAGCATACAAAAGTTTTCATAAAACTGCATCATGCATTCATGTACGAAATTTTCTTGCATAAAATTTTTCTCATGATTTATTGGTATAAATTTTTTTCATGTATATATTTTATGTTTTGATCAGTTTAATCATGTATTTTATGTTATACTGTCAGACGGTTCTCACACGCGAGCAGGAACAACTCAATGCAGCAGTCCAAGCTGCAATGCAAGCTTTGCTTCCTCAGTTGAGGAACAAAATCAGGGCTGAGGTTCAGGCTGCCAACAACCAGCAGCAGCACCCAGTACCTCCTCCTCCTCCTCCAGCAACATTGGCCACATGGCTGGAGAGATTCAACAAGCTCCATCCTCGAGCTTTCGAGAGAACAGATAGCCCCAGCAAAGCTAAAAGCTGGTTGGCTCACATTGAGAAGATCTTCGATGGCATGGGTTGTGACCCCGTTTTCAAGTCTAGATTGGCATGCTACTGGTTCGAAGGTGATGTATTAAATTGGTGGATAGCACTGAAGCAGTCTGAGGGAGGTGATGATTGGGTGGCAGGTTTGACATGGGCTCAGTTCAGGGATAGGGTGATGGAGCAGTTCTTTCCTAAGGCTGAGCAAGACAAGCTGAAGAGGGAGTACCATGGGATCCGACAGAGAGCTGGGGAGAATAGCAACGAGTTCATGCAACGCTTTCTTCGCTTAGCTGGTTTCCTTGGTGCAACAGCAGGTACTCCTGAAGAGCATGCACACCACTTCAGGTGGGCTCTTCACACATTGGTCGCAAACAACTTGGTGTGTGCTACGTTCAACACGGTAGCACAAGTGGCCGATGCAGCACGTAAGCTGGAGATGCTGCAGGAGAGAGATGAGTTCGGGGAAGCAGAGAGACCCAATAAGAGGTAAACATTCGTATTCAAGCGGTGACCAATCCGTATTCTTTCAGTATATGTCAATATTTCATCTCTTTAAATTGTATCTTCCAGGCAGAAGACTGGGGACCGGTCTCAGCCGGCTACTCAACAGCAGCCTAATCAGCCCAAGGGAAACGGTCAGACTAACGACCGTTCTGCTATGGATAGGCGTGGCGGTATTGATAATTACCGTAACAACGCTGGACACTCCAACAACAGCAGGTCCTTATACTTACGCATTTTCTTATGATTACATGTTATGATTCTTATTCTGACACATTAGCAAATCTTCTACCAGGAATCATGGTAACGGTAGGGACCAGAACCAAAAAAGGTTCGCAGCCTAACCGTCCAACTATCACTGGTATTCAATCTTACGATTATCTGCATTATCCTTTGTACCCTATTATCATGTCTCATGTATAATGTATTATCAGGTTCTCAGCCAGTCAGGACACATGCTGGAGGATATACTCATCCTCTTTGCTCTACTTGCCATCGTAGGCACCCAGGGCCATGTCGCCGCGACAGTGACGCATGCTTCAAGTGTGGTCTTCCTGGTCATCGCATGAAGGACTGCCGCAAGGGCGAGATGGAGGGCACATCGGGACATGCTGATACCAAGCCGCCTCCTACTACTGGGCGCGTTTACACGACATCTCGCGATCAGGCCAACAAGTCTACAGGTACCATCACTAGAATCTTGTATATGTATGGTTAAGCTGCATGTGTTCTGTTTGATACGGGTGCTACTCACTCGGTCATTTCTACTGCTCATGCCAAGAATGTTAGGATACTCCCCATGCCACTAGAGAATAGACTCAGTATTTCCACTCCTTTGAGAGACTCTGTACTTATCACATGTGTACAAGATCCTTCCCCTAGATTTTGACGACAAGGTTCGTCCTGTTGACGTACTTCCGCTGGACATGAATGATTTGACATGATTTTGGGCATGGATTGGCTATCCAAGCATCATGCTACCATAGACTGCCATTCATATCGAGTCATTTTCGGTGATGTTAATGCGCCAGATTACATTCATAACGGGTTCGTACCCGGCAGGTCTGTACAAATCATATCAACCCTGCAAGCACGTGCACTACTTTCACATGGTTGCTAGGGTTATCTAGTTAATGTTCATGACATGGATGCTGAATCCTCATCAATTCAGGATCAGCCGATAGTGTCAGAATTTCCAGATGTATTTCCAGAAGAACTACCGGGCATACCACATGCACGTGAAGTGGAATTTAATATCAAGCTCATCCCAGGAGCTGAGCCGATTTCCAAGGCTCCTCATCGCGTGGCTCCCATAGAGTTAAAGGAGCTGAAGGATCAACTGCAAGAACTTCTAGAACGAGGTTTCATTCGACCGAGCGCATCTCCATGGGGCGCACTGGTCTTATTTGTTAAGAAGAAGGACGACAGTATACGTCTTTGCATAGATTATCGTGAGCTCAACAAGATTACCATCAGGAATGGGTATCCACTCCCACGTATAGACGATCTGTTTGACCAACTCCAAGGGGCCAAACATTTCTCCAAGATTTATCTAAGGTCAGGCTATCATCAGCTACAGGTTAAGGAGCAGGACATCGCCAAGACTGCTTTCCGTACACGCTATGTCCGCTACGAATTTGTAGTCATGCCATTCGGCCTTACCAATGCTCCAGCAGTGTTCATGGATTTGGTGAACAGAATCTTCTATGAATTTCTGGACAAGTTTGTCATTGTCTTCATCGATGACATCCTGATTTTCTCTAATTCCAAGGAGGAACACGAAGACCATCTTCGTACAGTACTACAGATTCTTCGCCAGAAGCAGCTGTATGCTAAATTCTCCAAGTGTGAGTTCTAGTTAGACAAGGTGGCATTCTTAGGTCACATTGTATCAGCAGAAGGAATCACTATGGATCCAGCGAAGGTTGAGGCTATTACTAAGTGGTCGAGGCCGACATCCACGACTGAAGTCCCAGCTTCCTAGGCTTAGCTGGTTATTACCGTAGGTTCGTGGAGAACTTTTCTCGCCGAGCACTACCATTGACCAAACTGATGCGAAAAGGGGAGAAATTCGTCTGGACTGAAGAACGAGAGAAGAGCTTTGAAGACCTGAAGCAGAAGTTAGTATCTGCATCGATTCTTACTCTCCCATCTGGTACGGGTGGATTTCAAATCTACAGTGATGCATCGGGGAAGGGACTTGGCTGTGTTCTCATGCAACATGGGAAAGTGATCGCGTACGCTTCACGGTAGCTTAAGCCTTATGAGGAAAACTACCCTACGTATGACTTGGAACTTGCAGCAGTCAAGTTTGCATTGAAGATATGGAGGCACTACTTATATGGAGAATTATATGACATTTTCACAGACCACAAGAGCTTAAAGTATATCTTCACTCAGCGTGAATTAAACATGAGACAGAGGATATGGTTAGAGTTGTTGAAGGATTATGACATTAATCTGCAGTATCATCCCGACAAGGCGAATGTACTAGCAGATGCACTTAGTAGAAAGTCTGGAATGATTAACGGCATTGAGATTGAGGAGGAAATCATAAAAGACTTGGAGCGACTAGACATAGAGATCATAGTACGTGGACAACACGGTTACTGGGCTAATCTTAGAGTAGAACCCGAGTTACTCACTAGGATCAAGGAAGCTCAGAAAGATGATGGAGAAATCTGGGCGATAATTCAGAATTTGGACAAGCAGACAGAATTTCGAGTAGATGCAGATGGTATCTTATGGCAGGGCACGAGACTTTGTGTTCCTGATGATCAAGAACTCCGGGAAGCCTTGTTAGCTGAGGCTCATAGCTCCCCATTCTCTATACATCCTGGTTCGACCAAGATGTACCATGACATCAAGCAGTACTTTTGGTGGAGTGGTATGAAACAAGATGTTGCCACTTACGTCTCCAAATGTCTTACCTGCCAGTTGTAAAACCCGCATGCTTTTACCATGAATAGTACCATTAAGATCGTACGTACTAGATTAAAACTTTCCTTTTATAGTATGATTACGTTCACGTGTTAGAATTTTACGTATTACGTACGTGTTAGAACACGATAAGTATTTATTACGTACGAACACACAATAATTATTTAAACAATAATTAATCACGAACATGTGATCATGAAATCATGAACGTAATTTAATCACGAACTAATATTAATTACGTATATATATTTATTACGAGCACGAATAAATATATTAAGTCACGGTTAATATTTAACGAGAACACATAAAACACGAACACGACTAAACACGAACGAACACTTAAATAACGAGACTCAAAAAGTGGTACGGGTACCCCATGTGGGGCCCCCTACCCGCGGCTACATCAAGAAGGATGGGCCAAGCCCATCAAATTTTACTAACAAATGGGGTTAAGGTAAATCTATTATTCACTTTTCACTTTACAGTAAAAACATCAAAACCCTAAAAAAGTTCTTCTCCATCCTTCTTGCTCTGTCTTGGCCGCTGCATATACAAGACACATAAGGGGGTGTTTGTTTGATTTTGATCTTGATTTTTGTGCAAGTGTTCGTGTGTGTTCATCTGCGTTTATCCACGCGTTCGGTATACCTTTTTAATCCTTTTTCTTTTTATTTTGATTTAATAAATTAAATAAGAACTAGATGTTTTTAAAACGATAATGAAAAACATAAATCAAACATGTAATTGGTTATGGGGTAAATCAAAACGGAGGTTTTAAGGGTGTTTTGTTGTGGCCGGCGCCTAAACCAAACCCCAAGGGGGTCTCGGTTTGGCTTGTGAACCACCACCGAGACCTCAAGGTCTCGGTTTGGTGGTGTGGGTCCCACGGCAGCAGCAAAAAGGGGAGAACCCCGAAGTGGTTCGGGGTATGGTGTTGATTTCGAGTCTGGTTCATGATTTCTAGGCACGATCCGGTTCATGGTTTATGTTAAGGTTATGTTTTTAATAATCATATGTTATAAATTAAATTAATAAAATATGACATGATTAATTTAATAAAACATGACTTAGGTTATTATTTAATTATTAGATCATGGAATTATTAACCTAAGTATTTATATTTTTCTAGACTTTATAATTAATTAATTATTAAAAACCATGGTTATAATTAATTAATTAACATGACTTAGGTTATATTATTAATAATTAATAATACATGTTTTAATCTAAGTATTTAACTTGATTTAATTAAAAACATGATATATTTAATTAAATACTTTTAACTTATAGTTTATTTAAATTGCATGTAATAATTAATAAACTATACCTTATATCATTATGACTTAGAAAAATAATCAGGAAACACTTAAGCTTATATACTTAGCTTATTTAACCAACTTATATGTAATAATGATAACTTTCTATTTTTAGAAACTTATTTAATTAAGGCAGCTAATCTATTTATGGAAACTTTCTATTTTTAGAAACTTATCTATTTTAAGCAGTAATTCTATTTTTGGAAACTTTCTATTTTTGGAAACTTTCTATTTTTGGAAACTTTCTATTTTTGGTAACTTTCTATTTTTAGAAACTTTCTATTTTAGGAAACCTGCTATTTTTAGAAAGTTACTTATTATTACACAGTAAGTATAATAATACATGAAATACAAGTAATACTTAATCAGAATAGACAAGAACATAAGATAAACACAGTTTAAAGCTTAAAACAGTAAAACATGACATGAACGTATAAAATAAGCTAAGACATGACATAAAACCAGTTACGTATTTAGTTCAGATACTTATACACGTATGTATTTATGTAGCATTAGTGATACCGAAGTAGGACTCTCCTCAGTTCGTCTTCTTCGTTCACTGGACATAAGGTACGGATTCCCGTCCTTTCAGTATGGACATTTTTTCCTTATTAGGATTTCCCGTATGCAGCCAACTGTTTTCCTGTAGTATAAGTTTATATGTTTGATTGCTTATGTTTAATTTAGAATACCTATAGCCATATAGATGCATGACCAGTTTCACCTAGTTATGGAGGTACCATAACCATAACACTAGAGGCACTGGTGTTATGACTTCACCACGGCGGAGTGATTGCTCGTGGCGTCCCTTCAGCTTTTGGTCATATTATTATATTTATCATGTGGGGCGTATGGGTGCATCCTAGTTACATGTTTTTCAGCAGGTTACTCAGTGTGAATGTGGTGTGTGCCTTGCATCCTTCACAAGGAGCTGATCCCTCCTACCCAAACCAGTATATTATATTAGAGGCAACCCCTCTAATTTGCATGATGAGGTCACCCCCTCCAAGTATTCATGCACGGTGGATTTTCATGACCTATATTGGCTAATGGTAGAATATGTTAAACAGTTTTTATAAAGATAAACATAAGGCTTTTCAAACTATAAAACCAGTTTTACCAAGACATAACCAGGTTACTCGGGACTTAGTTTCTTCCGCTGTTATGTGCTTATATGCTTATCCTATTCATGCTTTATTGTACATCCGTGCACTGAGCGTATTGCTCAGCTGTTTTCCTTTTCTATATTCCCAAAACGGCAGGTACCCAGGGACGCTCGTAGACTTTAAGCGTACGTGCATATGGACTGGAAGCTTTCTAGCCTTTCTTTACTTTATGCATTATCTTTACTTTGATACTCTTGCTATGGACATTGTTTAGTCCTTTCATTTACAGTACTTATGTTTGTGTGTGATGAGCTTTACTTTTGGAATACCGATGTTTGATTTCGGTATTTTCCTTTTATGGTCATGTAATGTTTAGACATTTATCCTTGTATGCTTTGATGACACGCCATAATTATACGTGACATTCCATTATCAAAATGGGATGTTACAGTTATGGTATCAGAGCCAAGGCTTCGACCTGTAGGCTCTCAAAATATGACCTGTGATTAGTGGGTAGTCACTATGGTCTTCCTAGAACTGACAGACGTTTTCATGCATTCATCATTTTTATGCATACATATATATGTCATTGTCGCAGGTTTATGACTAAGTAATGGTTGGTACAGGACTGGCCCTATTTAGTCGCATGTGTTTTATCGAAACTTTTAAATTTGGGACCGACCCATAGGCGTCCCCTCGCCATGTCTTTTATTTTGGGTAAACTGACCATAGGCGTTCACTCTCGAGCATACAAAAGTTTTTATAAAACTGTATCATGCATTCATACACAAATTTTCTTGCATAAAATTTTTCTCTGGATTTATTGGTATAAAATTTTTTTTCATGTATATATATATTTTATGTTTTGAGCTGTTAATCATATGTTTTATGTTATACTGTCAGATGACAAACACAAACAATCTTTGGGAGATGTTTGCAACTGCTGATGCAAAATGCAAGACATCCTTCATCAGAACGACGGCTATCCTCCCCCGCCTAACATTTTCCCCATGGAAGGAAGGAATCGGCTCATGAGGGAATACTATACAATTAGACAGCGACCTGACGAAGACAGCAATGACTTCATGCAGCGTTTTCTTCGTTATGCTGGTGTCCTGAGAGCATCTGCGGGCACCACTGAAGAGCAGGCACTACATTTTCGTTGGGCTCTTAATCCAATGATCTCCAATAACTTATCAGGTGCGCCGTTGGATACGGTAGCACAAGTGGCCGATGCAGCACGTAGACTGGAGATGCTGAAGGAGAGAGATGAGTTCGGGGAAGCTGAGAGACCCGACAAGAGGTAAACATTCGTATTCAAGCAGTGACCAACCCGTATTCTTTCCATATATGTCAATTATTCATCTCTTTAAACTGTATCTTCCAGGCAGAAAACTGGGGACCGGTCTCAGCTGGCTACTCAACAACAGCCTCATCAGCCCAAGGGAAACGATCAGACTAACGACCGTTCTGCTACGGATAGGCGTGGCGGTAATGATAGTTACCGTAACAACGCTGGACACTCCAACGACAGCAGGTCCTAATACTTACGCATTTTCTTATGATTTCATGTTATAACTCATATTCTGACACTTTAGCAAAACTTCTACCAGGAACCATGGAAACGGTAGGGACCAGAACCAGAGAGGTTCACAGCCTAGCCGTCCAACTATCACTGGTATTCAATCTTAAGATTATCCGGATTGTCCTTTGTACCCAATTATCATGTCTTATGTAAAATGTTTCATCAGGTCCTCAACCAGCCAGAGCACCTGCTGGAGGATATACTCATCCTATTTGCTCTACTTGCCACCGTAGGCACCCAGGGCCATGTCGTTGTAACACTGACGCATGCTTCAAGTGTGGTCTTCCTGGCCATATCATGAAGGATTTCCGTAAGGGCGAGATGGAGGGCACATCAGGACATGCTGATACCAAGCCGCCTCCTACCACTGGGCGTGTCTACACGACATCTCGAGACCAGGCCAACAAGTCTACAGGTACCATCACTGGAATATTGTATATGTATGGTCAAGCTGCGTGTGTTCTTTTCGATACGGGTGCTACTCACTCGGTCATTTCTACTGCTTATGCTAAGAACATTAGGATGCTCCCCATGCCACTAGAGAATAGGCTTACTATTTCCACGCCTTTGAGGGACTCTGTATTAATCACCCATGTATATAAGAGTCTTCCCCTAGAATTTGACGATAAGGTTCGTCATGTTGACGCACTTCCGCTGGACATGAATGACTTCAACATGATTTTGGGCATGGATTGGCTATCCAAGCATCATGCTACCATAGACTGCCATTCATATCGAGTTATCTTCGGTGATGTTAATGTACCAGAGTACATTCATAATGGGTTCGTACCCGGACGGTCTGTACAAATCATATCTATCCTGCAAGCGCGTGCACTACTGTCACATGGCTGCGAGGGCTATCTAGCTACGGTTCACGACATGGATGCTGAATCTCCATCAATTCAGGATCAACCAATAGTGTCGGAATTCCAAGATGTATTTCCAGAAGAACTTCCGGGCATACCACCTGCACGAGAAGTGGAAGTCAATATCGAGCTAATTCCAGGAGCTGAACCGATCTCCAAGGCTCCTTATCGAATGGCTCCCATAGAGCTGAAGGAGATGAAGGATCAACTGCAAGAACTTCTTGAACGAGGTTTCATTTGACCGAGCGCATCTCCATGGGGCGCACCGGTTCTATTTGTTAAGAAGAAGGACAACAGTATGCGTCTTTGCATAGACTATCGCGAGCTCAACAAGATTACTATCCGGAATAGGTATCCACTACCGCGTATAGACGATCTATTTGACCAACTCCAAGGGGCCAAACACTTCTCCAAGATTGATCTTAGGTCAGGCTATCATCAGCTACGGGTCAAGGAGCAGGATATCGCCAAGACTGCTTTTCATACCCGCTATGGCCACTACGAGTTTGTAGTTATGCCATTTGGCCTGACAAATGCTCCAGCAGTGTTCATGGACTTGATGAATAGAATCTTCCATGAATTTCTAGACAAGTTCGTCATTGTCTTCATCGATGATATCCTGATTTTCTCAAAGTCCAAGGAGGAACACGAAGACCATCTTCGTACAGTACTACAGATTCTTCACCAGAAGCAGTTGTATGCTAAATTCTCCAAGTGTGAGTTCTGGTTAGGCAAGGTGGCATTCTTAGGTCACATTGTATCAGCAGAAGGAATCACTATGGATCCAGCGAAGGTTGAGGCCATTACTAAGTGGCCGAGGCTGACATCAGCGACGGAAGTCCGCAGTTTCTTAGGCTTAGCTGGCTATTACCGTAGGTTCGTGGAGAACTTTTCCCGCTTAGCACTACCATTGACCAAACTGATACGGAAAGGGGAGAATTTCATCTGGACTGAAGAACGAGAGAAGAGCTTTGAAGACCTGAAGCAGAAGCTAGTATATGCACCTATTCTTACTCTCCTATCTGGTACGGGTGGATTTCAAATCTACAGTGATGCATCGGGGAAGGGACTTGGCTGTGTTCTCAAGCAACATGGGAAAGTGATCGCGTACGCTTCACGGCAGCTTAAGCCTTATGAAGAAAATTACCCTATGCATGACTTGGAACTTGCTACAGTCGTGTTTGCATTGAAGATATGGAGGCACTACTTATATGGAGAATCATGTGACATTTTCACGGACCACAAGAGCTTGAAGTATATCTTCACACAACGTAAATTGAACATGAGGCAGAGGAGATGGTTAGAGCTGTTGAAGGATTATGACATTAATCTGCAGTATCATCCCGGAAAGGCAAATGTAGTAGCAGATGCTCTTAGCAGGAAGTCTAGAATGATCAACGGCATTAAAATTGAGGAGGAAATCATAAGAGACTTGGAGCGACTAGACATCGAGATCATGGTACGTGGACAACACGGTTACTGGGCTAATCTTAGAGTAGAACCCGAGTTACTCTCTAAGATCAAGGAAGCTCAGAAAGATGATGGAGAAATCTGGGCGATAGTATAGAATTTGGAGAAACAGACAGAATTCAGAGTAGATGCAGATGGTATCGTATGGTAGGGCACGAGACTGTATGTTCCTGATGATCAAGAACTCCGGGAAGCCTTGTTAGCTGAAGCTCATAGCTCCCCATTCTCTATACATCCTGATTCGACTAAGATGTACCATGACATCAAGCAATACTTTTGGTGGAGTGGTATGAAACAGGATGTGGCCACTTACGTCTCCAAATGTCTTACCTGCCAGTAGGTTAAGATCGAGCATCAGCGATCTGGCGGTCTCCTTCAACCGTTAGATATTCCAGAGTGGAAGTGGGACAAAATCACCATGGATTTTGTTACTAGTCTTCCGCCTACCAAGAGGAAGCACGATGCAATTTGGGTTATCGTAGATCGACTTACCAAATCAGCTCATTTCTTACCGATCCGCAAGGAAGATCCGGTAAGTAAACTCGCCGATATGTATAGAAGAGAGATCATGAGACTCCACGGTGCTCCATCCAGCATCATCTCAGACAAAGATCCTCGCTTCACTTCGCGATTTTGGAAGAGTCTGCAGAAAGCTTGGGGTACACAACTTAAGCTTAGCACGACTTTTCATCCTCAAACAGACGGACAGTCGGAGCGAACGATTCAGACATTGGAAGACATGTTGAGGTCATGTGCGTTGGAATGGACGGGTGATTGGGACGATTATATCTATTTGGTGGAGTTTGCATACAACAACAGTTGGCAAGCAAGTTTCAAGTGTGCTCCTTTCGAGATGTTGTATGGCAGAAAGTGTCGCGCCCCAATCTGCTGGGATCAGGTTGGCGAGCGAACACTTGAAGGACCAGAAATCATAGAGATGCCCAGTGAAAGGATCGCAGTATCTAAGCAGAAACTTCAGGAAGCACGGTCACGTCAGAAGAGTTACGCCGATAAGCATCGTAGGGACATACATTTAACGTAGGAGATCACGTCTTCCTTAAGGTTTCGCCGGCACGTGGTGTTAGACGCATCGGGATTAAAGGGAAGCTCAGTCCTCGTTTCATCGGACCGTTTGATATCATTGAACGAGTCGGTGAAGTATCTTACCGGTTAGCGTTACCTCCGCAGCTTTCGCATGTACACAATGTGTTTCATGTGTCCTTACTTAGAGGGTACCAGTATCATCCCCTTCACATGGTTCAGTATCCACTGGAACAGATACGTGAAGATCTCACCTTCATAGAAGAACCCGAACGAGTTCTTGACAGACAAGAACGAGTCATGAGAAGGAAGATAATTCCATTCGTCAAAATCCTTTGGAGGGATCATACCGAGCGGGAAGCCATTTGGGAAACAGAGGAGTCTATCCGGGCTTCTTACCCTAATTTTATATTTTGAATTCGGGTATGTTCTTCTTTTTGAGTTTACTTTATCTATAATTCGGGGACGAAATATTCTTTTTAGGGGGAAGAGTTGTAAAACCCGCATGCTTTTACCATGAATAGTACCATTAAGATCGTACGTACTAGATTAAAACTTTCCTTTTATAGTATGATTACGTTCACGTGTAAGAATTTTACGTATTACGTACGTGTTAGAACACGATAAGTATTTATTACGTATGAACACACAATAATTATTTAAAGAATAATTAATCACGAACATGCGATCATGAAATCATGAACGTAATTTAATCACGAACTAATATTAATTACGTATATATATTTATTACGAGCACGAATAAATATATTAAGTCACGGTTAATATTTAACGAGAACACATAAAACAAGAACACGACTAAACACGAACGAACACTTAAATAACGAGACTCGGAAAGTGGTACGAGTACCCCATGTGGGGCCCCCTACCCGCGGCTACATCAAGAAGGATGGGCCAAGCCCATCAAATTTTACTAACAAAGGGGGTTAAGTTAAATCTATTATTCACTTTTCACTTTACAGTAAAAACATCAAAACCCTAAAAACGTTCTTCTCCTTCCTTCTTGCTCTCTCTTGGCCGCCGCATATACAAGACACACAAGGGGGTGTTTGTTTGATTTTGATCTTGATTTTTGTGCAAGTGTTCGTGTGTGTTCATCCTCGTTTGATCCACGCATTCGGTATACCTTTTTAATCCTTTTTCTTTTTGTTTCGATTTAATAAATTAAATAAGAACTTGATGTTTTTAAAAAGCTAATTAAAAACATAAATCAAACATGTAATTGGTTATGGGGTAAATCAAAACGGAGGTTTTAGGGTTGTTTTGTTGTGGTCGGCGCCTAAACCGAACCCCAAGGGGGTCTCGGTTTGGCTTGTGAACCACCACCGAGACCTCAAGGTCTCGGTTTGGTGGTGTGGGTCCCACGACAGCAGCAAAAAGGGGAGAGCCCCGAAGTGGTTCGGGGTATGGTGTTGATTTCGAGTCCGGTTCATGATTTCTAGGCACGATCCGGTTCACGGTTTATGTTAAGGTTATGTTTTTAATAATCATATGTTATAAATTAAATTAATAAAATATGACATGATTAATTTAATAAAACTTGACTTAGATTATTATTTAATTATTAGATCATGGAATTATTAACCTAAGTATTTATATTTTTCTAGACTTTATAATTAATTAATTATTAAAAACCATGGTTATAATTAATTAATTAACATGACTTAGGTTATATTATTAATAAATAATAATACATGTTTTAACCTAAGTATTTAACTTGATTTAATTAAAAACATGATATATTTAATTAAATACTTTTAACTTATAGTTTATTTAAATTGCATGTAATAATTAATAAATTATACCTTATATCATTATGACTTAGAAAAATAATCAGGAAACACTTAAGCTTATATACATAGCTTATTTAACCAGCTTATATCTAATTATGGAAACTTTCTATTTTTAGAAACTTATTTAATTAAGGCAGCTAATCTATTTATGGAAACTTTCTATTTTTAGAAACTTATCTATTTTAAGCAGTAATTCTATTTTTGGAAACTTTCTATTTTTGAAAACTTTCTATTTTTGGAAACTTTCTATATTTGGAAACTTTCTAGTTTTGGTAACTTTCTATTTTTGGAAACTTTCTATTTTTGGAAACCTGCTATTTTTAGAAAGTTACTTATTATTACATAGTAAGTATAATAATACATAAAATACAAGTAATACTTAATCAGAATAGACAAGAACATAAGATAAACACAGTTTAAAGCTTAAAACAGTAAAACATGATATGAACGTATAAAATAAGCTAAGACATGACATAAAACCAGTTACGTATTTAGTGATCGGATACTTATACACGTATGTATTTATGTAGCATTAGTGATACCGAATTAGGACTCTCCTCAGTTCGTCTTCTTCGTTCACTGGACATAAGGTACGGATTCCCGTCCTTTCAGTATGGACATTCTTTCCTTATTAGGATTTCTTGTATGCAGCCAACTGTTTTCCCGTAGTATAAGTTTATATGTTTGATTGCTTATGTTTAATTTAGAATACCTATAGCCATATACATGCATGACCAGTTTCACCTAGTTATGGAGGTACCATAACCATAACACTAGAGGCACTGGTGCTATGACTTCACCACGGCGGAGTGATTGCTCGTGGCGTCCCTTAAGCTTTTGGCCATATTATTATATTTATCATGTGGGGCGTATGGGTGCATCCTAGTTACATGTTTTTCAGCAGATTACTTAGTGTGAATGTGGTGTGTGCCTTGCATCCTTCACAAGGAGCTGATCCCTCCTACCCAAACCAGTATATTAAATTAGAGGCAGCCCCTCTAATTTGCATGATGAGGTCACCCCTCGAAGTATTCATGCACGGTGGATTTTCATGACCTATATTGGCTAATGGTAGAATATGTTAAACAGTTTTTATAAAGATAAACATAAGGCTTTTCAAACAATAAAACCAGTTTTACCAAGACTTAACCAGGTTACTCGGGATTTAGTTTCTTCCGTTGTTATGTGCTTATATGCTTATCCTATTCATGCTTTATTGTACATCCGTGCACTGAGCGTACTGCTCAGCCGTTTTCCTTTTCTATGTTCCCAAAACGGCAGGTACTCAGGGACGCTCGTAGACTTTAAGCGTACGTGCATATGGACTGGAAGCTTTCTAGCCTTTCTTTACTTTATGCATTATCTTTACTTTGATACTCTTGCTATGGACATTGTTTTTTCCTTTCATTTACAGTACTTATGTTTGTGTGTGATGAGCTTTACTTTTGGACTACCGATGTTTGATTCCAGTATTTTCCTTTTATGTTCATGTAATGTTTAGACATTTATCCTTGTATGCTTTGATGACACGCCATAATTACGCGTGACATTCCATTATCAAAATGGGGTGTTAGCGATCTGGCGGTCTTCTTCAACCGTTAGATATTCCAGAGTGGAAGTGGAACAAAATCACCATGGATTTTGTTACTGGTCTTCCGCTAACCAAGAGGAAGCACGATGCAATTTGGGTTATCGTAGGCCGACTTACCAAATCAGCTCATTTCTTACCGATCTGCAAGGAAGATTCGGTCAGTAAACTCGCCGATACTTATAGAAGGGAGATCATGAGACTCTACGGTGCTCCATCCAGCATCGTCTCAGAAAGAGATCCTCGATTCACTTCGCGATTCTGGAGAAGTCTGCAGAAAGCTTGGGGTACACAACTTAAGCTTAGCACGGCTTTTCATCCTCAAACAGACGGGCAGTCAGAGCGAACGATTCAGACATTAGAAGACATGTTGAGGTCATGTGCGTTGGAATGGACGGGTGATTGGGACGATTATATCTGTTTGGTGGAGTTTACATACAACAACAGTTGGCACGCAAGTATCAAGTGTGCTCCTTTCAAGATGTTGTATGGCAGAATGTGTCGCGCCCCAATCTGCTGGGATCAGGTTAGTGAGCGAACACTTGAAGGACCAGAAATCATCGAGCTGACTAATGAGAAGGTCGCAGTAGCTAAGCAGAAGTTGCAAGAAGCACGGTCACGTCAAAAGAGCTACGCTGACAAACATCGTAGGGACTTACATTTTAACGTAGGAGGTCACGTTTTCCTTAAGGTTTCGCCGACACGTGGTGTTAGACGTTTTGGAATTAAAGGGAAGCTCAGTCCTCGATTCATCGGACCGTTTGATATCATTGAACGAGTCGGTGAAGTATCTTACCATTTATCGTTACCTCCGCAGCTTTCTCATGTACACAATGTTTTCCATGTGTCCTTACTTAGAGGGTACCAGTATCATCCCCTTCACATGGTTCAGTATCCACTGGAACAAATTCGTGAAGATCTCACTTTCATAGAAGAACCCGAACGAGTTCTTGACAGACAAGAACGAGTCATGAGAAGGAAGACGATTCCATTCGTCAAAATCCTTTGGAGGGATCATACCGAGCGGGAAGCCACTTGGGAAACAGAGGATTCTATCCGGGCTTCTTACCCTCATTTCATATTTTGAATTCGGGTATGTTCTTCTTTTCCAGTTACTTTATCTATAATTCGGGGACGAATTATTCTTTTAGGGTAGAAGAGGTGTAAAACCCGCATGCTTTTACCATGAATAGTACCCTTACGATAGTACGTACATGGTTAAAACTTTCCTTTTATAACATGTTTACGTTTCACGAACAAGAATTACAATTATTACGTACGTGTTATAACACGATAAGTATTTATTACGTATTAACACACGATAATTATTTCAATAATAATTATAATCACGAACATACGAACATGAAATCATGAACGTAAATTAATCACGAGCAAATATTACGTATGTATGTATATTTATTACGAGCACGAATAAATATATTTAGTCACGAAGATTAGTAATAAAATCACGTAAAATACGAACACGGGAACACACTTATATTTTAAACACGAGAAAGGTTCGGGTTACCCTTATGTGGGTCCCTACCCGCGGCTACAACAAGAAACATGGGCCAAGCCCATGTAAAATTTACTAACTAGGGAAAAAGGGAAAAACATGTTTCATTAATCATAAAAATTTAGAAAACAAGAAAACCCTAGTTCTTCCTTTTGTCTTCTTTTGGCCGCCGGGTTTACATAACCAAAAGGGGTGATTCAGTTTGATTTTGGTCTTTGATTTGTTGCAAGGATCGTTAGTGTGTTCATCCTCTTGATTTCACGTGATCGGTATAAACTCTAACTCTTTTATTTCATGTTTTGATTTATTTAATCACATAAAATCATGAAGGTTTTTAATAAACTAATTAAAAACAAGTAGTTAAACATGTTATTAATCATGGGGTTTAATCAATTTAGGGTTTATGGGTGTTTGTTGTTTGGCCGACGCCTAACCGAGCCTAAGGGGGGTCTCGGCTTGGCTTAAACTCACACCACCGAGACCTTAAGGTCTCGGTTTGGTGATGGTGGTGTCACGACAGCAGCAAGGGCAAGAAACCCCGACCTAGGTCGGGGTATGGTGGTGATTTTGGGTCCGGTTCATGGGTTAAAACACGGGTCCGGTTCACACATGTTAGATTTAAAACACGGTCCGGTTCATGAGTTATTTTTCAAGGTTTACTATTTTTTTTACAAGTTATATTATTTTTTTACAAGACTTAAATTAAATTAATTAAAAGCATGAAAATGATTAATTTAATTTACATGACTTTGGCTATTAATTTTATTATTAATACATGAATTTTAGCCTAAGTATTTATCATTTAATTAGACTATATAATTAATTAATTATTAAAACCATGACTATAATTAATTAATTTACATGACTTAGGTTGTATTATTAATAGATAATAATACATGTTTTAACCTAAGTATTTTACCCTTATTTAATTGAAATCATGTTATATTTAATTAAATACTTTAACCTATAGTTTATTTAATTCACATGAAATAATTAATAAACTATACTATATAATCACATGACTTAGAATATTAATCAGAAAACACTTAAGCTTATATAATTAGCTTAATTATCCAGCTTATATCTAATTATGGAAACTTTCTATTTTTAGAAACTTATTTAATTAAGGCAGCTAATCTATTTATGGAAACTTTCTATTTTTAGAAACTTATCTATGTTAAGCAGTAATTCTATTTTTGGAAACTTTCTATTTTTGGAAACTTTCAATTTTTGGAAACTTTCTACTTTTGGAAACTTTCTATTTTTGAAACTTTCTATTTTTGGTAACTTTCTATTTTTGGAAACTTTCTATTTAGGAAACCTGCTATTTTTAGAAAGTTAATTATTATTACACAACAAGTGTAATAATACATGAAATACAAGTAATACTTAATCAGAATAGACAGAATATATGATAAACACGGTATAAAGCTTAAATCAGTAAAACATGACATGAACATATAAAACAAGCTAAGACATGATATAAAAATAGTTACGTACTCAATAATCAGATACTTCTACACGTATGTATTTATGTAGCATTAGTGGTACCAAAGTAGGACTCTCTTCCGTTCGTCTTCTTCGTTCACTGGACATAAGGTACGGATTCTCCGTCCTTTCAGTATGCACATTCTTTCCTTATTAGGATTTCCCGTATGCAGCCAACTGTTTTCCCAGTATATGTTTTATGTGTTTATGAATTGCTTATGTTTACTTAGAATACCTAAAGCCATATACATGCATGACCAGTTTCACCTAGTTATGGAGGTACCAGAACCATAACACTGGAGGCACCAGTGTTATGACTTCACCACGGCGGAGTGATAGCTCGTGACGTCCCATTCAGCTTTTGGCCATTTATTATACTATCAGGTGGGGCGTATGGGTGCATCCTAGTTTACATGTTTTAAGCAGATTATTCAGGTGAATGTGGTGTGTGCCTTGCATCCTTCAAAAGGAGTTGATCCCTCCTACCCAAAACCAGTATATTAAATTAGAGGCATCCCCTAAAATTTGCATGACGAGGTCACCCCTCCAAGTATTCATGCACGTTGATATTTCATGACCTATATTGGCTAATGGTAAAATATGTTAAACAATTTTTACAAGATAAACATAAGGCTTTTCAAACTATAAAACCAGTTTTACTAAGATATGACCAGGTTATCCAGGACTTAGTCTCTTCCGCTGTTTCATGTCTATATGCTTATGTTATTCATGCTATACTTGTATATCCGTGCACTGAGCGTATTGCTCAGCCGTTTTCCTTTTCATGTTCCCAAAACGGCAGGTACTCAGGGACGCTCGTAGACTTTAAGCGTACATGCATATGGACTGGAAGCTTTCTAGCCTTCTTTACTTTATGCATTTATCTATACTTTGATACTCATTTCCATGGACATTGTTTAGTCCTTTCATTTACAGTACTTATGTTTATGTGTGATGAGTTCTACTTTTGGACTACCGATGTTTGATTCCGGTATTTCCTTTATGGTCATGTAATGTTTAGACATTTATCCTTGTATGCTTTGATGACACGCCATAATCACGTGTGACATTCCATTTATCAAAATGGGGTGTTACAGATATAGCCGTTGGATGTTTGTCTTATAAATAGTGGACCATTCTCAGACTTTCAATCCACCTCTTTTGCACATACATTTCTAGATTCTTTTATACTTCTTAAATCACTCAAATCCTTGATCATTTGTTTGATTACTACTTGTTTAGAAGTGAATCTTTCTCCTCTCATCTTTTCCTCTCAAAGTGCAAAGAGAAGAACACTATCATTCTTGAAGTGTCGTGTCTACCTCAAAGATCCATTGAAGATCCAAACTTATTTATTCATTGTTGTGTCATTGTTGTGAAGATCCAATTAGTTGTGTCTATTTGGAAGTTGTGTATGTATTAGGCTTAATACTTAGTCCTCAAAGTATATTGGTGTAGATTGGTCCTAGCTAAGATTAGGGCTCGAGTTTTAGCTTAGAGTCGGAAATTGGTTAAGCGACGTTGTGTACGGTTTCTCCATTTTAAGGAGCTTGTTGATTAGTGAACTCTCGATTAAGGAGTACTCGAGGAGTGGAGTAGGAACGAGGAGTGAGCTTCGTTGCCGAACCACTATAAATCCTTGGTGTTTGGTTTGATCTTTCCTTCCCTTATCTCTTTACATTCATTATTCTTTATACTTGTGATTATTAGTTTAGTTGCATTATAAATTCATTATTCTTTATACTTGTGATTATTAGTTTAGTTGCACTATACCTTGTTCATATTGTATATAAGAAGGTTTCACATAAATACTCAAGCTTAAGTTTTTGAAAAAGGATTTTTTAAAACCAACATTTAACAAGTAAATTTAAGAAACTATTCAACCCCCACCCTTCTAGTTTCTACAATTGGTATCAGAGCGTGGTTGCTCAAGACTTTTTCAAATATATTGTATTTTAAAACCTGAATCGATCTATGGATTCCAACAAGTATCTAGAAGGGCAATCCATGCAAAGACCACCTCTTCTTGAAACCGATAGTTTTATTTATTGGAAAAATAGGTTTGAGACTTATGTGAAATCAAAAGATTTAGATCTTTGGCATATTATTACCAATGGTGATTTTTTTCCATTTCAATATAATGAAGTTTCTAAAAGTAAGGAGATAGTCACTTTTGACAAAGCTAACAATGACACTAAAAGGAAACTTGCTAAAAATAATGAGGCTAAAATGGTGATTTATAATGCTTTACCAAAGAAAGAGTACGAAAGGATTTTTATGTGTGAAATCGCTAAAGACATTTGTAATACTCTTTTAGTAACCTACCAAGGTAATAGCCAAGTCAAAGAAAGTAAAATCGATCTTCTTGTTCAACAATATGAACAGTTTGTCATCTTAGAAGATGAAACCATAGATAGTGCATTTGCTAGATTTAACACTATTATTACTAGTCTAAAAGCACTTGATGAAGGTTTTTCTAGCAAGAACAATGTTAGAAAGTTTCTTAGGGTGTTGCATCCCAAGTGGAGAGCTAAAGTCACGACGATTGAAGAATCAAAGGATCTCGCCAAATTATCACTCGATGAACTCATTGGTAACTTGAAGTTTCATGAGATGATAATTTTGAAGGACTCGGAAATGGTGAAAACTAAGAGTGAAAGAAAGTCTCTTGCACTCAAAGCGATGATGAGGAATATGCCTTGGCGGTTAGAGACTTTAAGAAGTTCTTCAAAAGACGAGGTCAATACGTGAGGCAACCAAACAACGACAAGAAACCCTTCTCCAAAAAACGATTTGTCAAAGATGATAAAGGTGATAGGAAATGCTTTGGATGTGGTGATCCAAATAATTTCATCGGTGATTGTCCTAAGCCTTCACGCGACAAGAACCACACGGCTTTTGTTGGAGGTTCATGGAGCGATAGCGGTGAAGATGTTGATGACAACCCCAAAGATGAGAAGTGTCTCATGGCTCACACTCCTAAAGAGATATGCTTGGGAAGCGATCTAGAGCCCGACGAGTGGATTAAGGATAGTGGTTGTTCTAAACACATGACGGGTAATCGAAGTTTGTTCTCACACTAAAAAGCATATGATGGAGGTAATGTTACATTCACAAGTAATCGAAGTGGTAATATCATTGGCAAAGGTACGGTCTCTCTTGACTCTATGACTATAGAAAACGTAGAGCACGTAGATAACTTAGGTTTTAACCTTCTAAGTATAGGTCAAATTTGTGACAATAAGTGTAAGGTCATCTTTTCGGAATATGACAGTGAAATCGTAAAAGATGGAAAGGTCATTGGAAAAGGTGTTAGAAAGCATGGGCTTTATGTCATGAAGGTTAATAGGAAGTCAAAGGACAACTTATGTCTAGTGACTTTAGATGATAGTTCTACTCTTTGGCACAGGAGATTAGGTCACGCTAATATGCGTTTAATTCAATCTTTAGTCTCTAAGGAGTTGGTAAGACATCTCCCCAAGATGAAGTTTGATAGTCACTTTTGTGACGCTTGTAAAATTGGGAAGCAAGTTCACTCAAGTCACAAATCCAAGAATTTGGGTTCGACCTCTCGGTGCTTAGAGCTCCTACATATGGATATCTTTATACCTTCCGCCATACGGAGTTATAGAGGTAACCTTTATACCCTAGTTATAGTTGACGACTACTCTAGATTCACTTGGACTAGATTTTTGGCGTCTAAGAATGAAGCTTTCGATCACTTTGAAACCTTTAGTCAAAGAATTAAAAATCAACTAGGATGTTCAATTGTCTCTATTAGGACGGATCATGGTAGGGAATTTGATAATGAAGTGCAATTTGGTGCCTTTTGTGAAGCTCGTGGTATTACCCATAACTTCTCGGCTCCTCGCACTCCACGATCAAATGGGGTAGTTGAAAAGAAGAATAGGACCATCCAAGAGATGAGTAGGACGGTGTTAAATGAGCAATCTTTGCCTCAAAAATTTTGGTGCAATGTCGTGGACTCATCGACTTACATTCTCAACCGAATTCTTATTCGACCTTTTCTAGGAATGACCCCCTATGAGATTCTTAAAGGTAAGAAACCCTCATTGGAATACTTTATGGTGTTTGGAAGCAAGTGCTTCATTCTCAACACCAAAGATTACCTTACAAAGTTTGACCCAAAGTCTTACGAAGGTATCTTTTTAGGTTATACTCAAACTAGCAAAGCCTACATAGTCCTCAATAGAACCTCGGGTGTAATTGAAGAATCACTTAACGTGACATTTGATGAAACCCCGCCTTCATCTAAGAAACCACCTTTGGTAGATGATGACTTAGATGAAATAGACATAGTTAATGCCAAAGATGTTAGAAACATAGGAGTTGAAGACCTTAGTGTTGAAAAGGGAGTAAACATTAAGGAGTTTAAGGATCATGCTCTCTATAACGTCATAGGCGAATTAAATCAAAGGACCTTAAGATCTCAAGTCCAAAATCAAAGTAACTTCTTTTGTTTCGTCTCCTTCATTGAACCAAAGAATGTTAAAGAAGCTTTGATGGATGAGAGTTGGGTCATCGCTATGCAAGAAGAGTTGAATCAATTCATTGCTAATGACGTTTGGGAA
This sequence comes from Glebionis coronaria, assembly GCA_025667525.1. Lineage (NCBI taxonomy): Eukaryota > Viridiplantae > Streptophyta > Magnoliopsida > Asterales > Asteraceae > Glebionis > Glebionis coronaria. Next base: position 72,445,528 of record CM046877.1, on the reverse strand, counting down.
CTTGTTCCTCCACCTAGAAGTTCGACCATCATAGGAACCAAATGGGTATATAGGAATAAGTTAGATGAGAATGGTGTTGTGTCTCGTAACAAGGCTAGACTTGTAGCTCAAGGCTATAATCAACAAGAAGGTATTGATTATGACGAGACATACGCACCCGTATCTAGATTAGAATCCATTAGAACCCTTTTAGCTTACGCTTGTGCTTTAGACTTTAATCCTCAACAAATGGATGTAAAGAGTGCATTTCTTAACGGTTTGATCAATGACGAGGTATATGTGGCTCAACCTCCCAGATTCATTGATTTTGAGAAACCGAATCATGTTTACAAGCTTAAGAAAGCTCTTTATGGTCTCAAACAAGCACCCAAATCTTGGTATGATAGACTTAAAGCGTTTCTTGTAAAACATGAGTATACCATGGGGATGGTAGACAATACACTCTTTACAAAGAAGAAAGGCTCTCACTTCATTATCGTACAATAATATGTTGATGACATTATATTTGGTTCAACTTGTCAATCATTGTGTGATGACTTTGCCAAAATCATGCATGACGAGTTTGAAATGAGTATGATGGGAGAACTTAACTTTTTTTAGGACTCCAAATTAAACAAATGGACGATAGTATTTTCTTTAATCAATCCAAGTATGTTAAAGAAATGCTAAAGAAATTTAGATTAGAAGACTCTATACCAATGAAGACCCCTATGGCCTCGGATACTAAACTCACCGTAGATGATGATTGTGAGTCGATAGACAACACCAAATATAGAGGTATGATTGGTAGTTTGTTGTACCTAACGGCAAGTCGACCGAATATCATGTTTAGTATTTGCCTTTGTGCTCGCTTCCAAGAGGCACCCAAAACCTCTCACCTTGAAGCGGTTAAGCGTATCTTCCGATACATTAAGGGCAGCATACATTTAGGATTATGGTATCCTAAAGGTACCGGTGTAGAAACCATTGTCAACGCGGACTCAGATCATGCGGGAGACTATGTGGACCGGAAAAGCACTAGGGTGGAGTTTGTACCATCATGGGTTGTTGTTTAACTTCTTGGTTCTCCAAGAAACAAACCTCTCTTGCTATATCCACCACGGAAGCCGAGTATGTGAGTTCTGGTAAAGCTTTTCAACAAGCTCGATGGATGAAGCAAGCGCTTGTTGATTACGGGATTTCTCTTGATGATGTTCCCATCATGTGCGACAACAAGGGTGCAATAGACCTTAGCAATAATCCCGTGCAACATTCACGAACTAAGCACATAGAGATTCGCCACCATTTTCTTAGGGATAATGTTCAAAAGGGGAACATTTTGGCAGAGAAGGTACCCTCGGTATAAAACTTAGCCGATATCTTCACTAAGCCACTTAAGAGGGAACCTTTTAATTACTTGCGTTTAGGTCTAGGTTTAATGGAACATATTCCTTAATTATGCATTCTAATTTATCAATTATCTTTTATCTTTTGAGTCTTTTCTTTCTTTGAGCTTTTAAGTTTAATAAACTCTTTTTGGAAAACTTCTCTTCCCTTTTTCAAAATTCTCAAAGCTCTTTTGAAAATAGTCGAGAAATGTTTTTGCATTGTTAATTCAATCTAAAAATGTTTTTCATAGCTTCTTGCTATTCATAATGATCTTACATAATTCATATGTATGGGTCTCTCAAATATAGCAAGAATAAAAGAGAACTATAGAGGATCATTGTGTCATGACCTTGTGTCTAGTTCTACACACCTCCTACATTGATTTTATTAAAAATCTATGTATTTTGGTCTAAACCTTGTTTGGTGAGCTCTTGTGTATTTTCATTGTCTATCTTTGCTTCTTAGCATATCCCCATGATTAGTTAGACTAGAAAAATAAGATTTTATGAATTGGAAAATCCTCCCTCATCACCATACTCAACCCACTGTGGGCGGTTCTTTATTGATACCGCGGTTCCCCAGTGATAAGGAACCGCCGGCTGAGGTAAGGAACCCCGCCCAGTACTCTACTTTTCGGGTATTCCTGAAACTCCAAATTTGTTCCAACACTTTTTGGAATCTTTGTTTCAACCCTTTGACCAACCCTAAATTATCTTGGGCTTTCTCTATTTAACCTAAAGCTTTTTGCATTCTTTCTCAAATCAAAATGTCTTATTCCCCAAATGAAAGCTTTGATTCTCCTCCATTCTCTCCAATTGCTTTCAACCCCAATTCACCCAAGAACACTCAAAATCACATTTCTTCTCCTTCTAAGAATGTTCATTGTGGAACTTCTTATCTTCCACCACTAGCCTTTAGTGTTCTACCTCCTTCACATGATAATGTCATGCATCATGGAACATATTGTCAATGTTGTCAATATCAACATCTTGCTATGGCTCACATCTATGAAGAGTTGAATTACATCAAGAGTCTCTTAGTCAAACCTCCTCTTTACTATAACTATGAGATCTCTACCAAGCCACCACCACCTCCTTCCGCCACTACCTTGTCTTTTATCTAAGCATTTGTTGCTTATCTTCAAGACATCTAGTTCAAGCAAATCTTAGGGTTCTAGCTTAACTATGATTAGGTTTATGCTTTTTATTTTAGCTTGTGTTTGTGTCTCATACATCTTTGTATGATTTATTTCCTTGTATCTTTTATCATGTTCTCTTTTAACATGACTTATCTTGGATCTTTTGTTTCTTATTTTTTTGTGATCTTTGCTATATATTGTTGGGTGTCTCTTCTCTACTACTAACCCTTCTATGTAGCTTGTCACCATATATCGATTCCTTGGTGCCCCAAGCAAGGGGAGTAAGCACCAAGGGGGAGCATTTGCAATGTCCGGTTCTTTTCTTCTTCAAAGACTTTTGCAACCTTTTTGCTTCGAAAAAGGGGGAGAAATGATAAACTCGTCTTCGAAAATCTTGTTTTATTAGATGATTGAGTTTATGGATTGTCGGAATAAAAAGGGGGAGATTTTTAATGCAATGATGCCTAAAAACGTTACATGCATTTTTCGGTCTCACTTTGTTTTGATTATGACAATATGTAAAACCAAGCATTTACGAAAACAATGAAAAACGAATTCTTAAGTTCAAGTATTTTTCATTTCAACCATTATCACATAAGGTATGAACAAACAAGTAATTATCCTAATTAAGTGATCAAGGATCTAATCTTTTCTTAAAACTCCTTTTTTATTAAGTGTAACAAAGTTTTATTATTAAAATTTCATTTTAAGAAAATGTTTTATTAAATTAATTATTTGTAAATTTGAAATTTGAAAATGGCATAAACTATCTTGGTTTAGAATATCCTTTCAGGATATTTTAATCCCCAGATTCGAACCAACCCACTAATAGACAAAAGGGAGCGGACTCTACGTCGGCGTTTCCTTAGCACCTACGGCGGTTCCTTATCGATAAGGAACCGCGGGCAGATATAGCCGTTGGATGTTTGTCTTATAAATAGTGGACCATTCTTACACTTTCAATCCACCTCTTTTGCACGTACATTTCTAGATTTTTTTATACTTCTTAAATCACTCAAATCCTTGATCATTTGTTTGATTACTACTTGTTTAGAAGTGAATCTTTCTCCTCTCATCTTTTCCTCTCAAAGTGCAAAGAGAAGAACACTATCATTCTTGAAGTGTTGTGTCTACCTCAAAGATCCATTGAAGATCCAAACTTATTTATTCATTGTTGTGTCATTGTTGTGAAGTTCCAAGTAGTTGTGTCTATTTGAAAGTTGTGTATGTATTAGGGTTAATACTTAGTCCTCAAAGTATATTGGTGTAGATTAGTCCTAGCTAAGATTAGGGCTCGACTTTTAGCTTAGAGTCGGAAATTGGTTAAGCGACGTTGTGTACGGTTTCTCCACCTTAAGGAGCTTGTTGATTAGTGAACTCTCGAGTAAGGAGTACTCGAGGAGTGGAGTAGGAACGAGGAGTGAGCTTTGTTGCCGAACCACTATAAATCCTTGGTGTTTGGTTCGATCTTTCCTTCCCTTATCTCTTTACATTTATTATTCTTTATACTTGTGATTATTAGTTTAATTGCATTATACATTCATTATTCTTTATACATGTGATTATTAGTTTAGTTTCACTATACCTTGTTCATATTGTGTATAAGAAGGTTTCACATAAATACTCAAGCTTATATTTTTGAAAAAGGATTTTTTTAAAAACAACCTTTAACAAGTAAATTTAAGAAACTATTTAACCCCCCCCCCCCCCCCTTCTAGTTTCTACAACCCCTTAAAAATATAAAAACAAAATTTTAAAAACAAAACTAAACCAAGATGATTTAAAAATCATTAAAATTCATCCTAACATGCATATCTTAACTAAAGAACACAAAATGAGCACAAATTTAACACAATTACAAACATTAACCTATAATCACCAATTTAAACTTAAAACCAAACTTTTGTAACAGAAGGGTTCAAGCCTAAAGAATTACGTTGTGGGACCTACTTCTAGGCCCTACTATGGCTGAAAAGACATCTCCAAGTTAGCTTAAGCTTAGGGGTTTTGAGCTAAGGGTAAAGGTGGTTGCTGTTTGAAAAGGGAAGAAGAAATGGTGGACTACTACAGTCCACCTGAATGTCTTGTGTTACCTGCTAAACAACCACAACACAAAAAGAAACTAAACAAGCTCAATAAGTTGAGACCAAAAGCTTTGTCTAAGGCTTATGGCTCAGCTTATTAAGCTGTTAAGGTTAATGAAAAAACAGAAAATAACATTTTTCTTTAAAACCTTTGATGGAATCAACCTTGAAACTAAAAATTAAAGGACAAAAAATAAAACATAGGCTATAAACTAAATCAATAAGCTTTAGTTGTCAGCTTAAGCTTATTGATAGCTTATAACTTATGGGTCTCTAAAAGCTTTTTCTCAAAAACTTTTTGGATAAACATGTAAAGTAAATTTTTGCAAGAAAATAAATGATTAAGCTAAAAATAATAAGAAAACAATGAAACTCAGCCTATAATTGCAAGATTTTTTATAAACTCTAATTATTTTTTATTAAAAATAAATTACAAAATACAAGCTGGAACAAAGTTATATGTGTCACAGGTGACACACACACACACACACACACACACATATATATATATATATATATATATATATATATATATATATATATATATATATATATATATATATATATATATATATATATATATATATATATATATATATATATATATATATATATATATATATATATATATATATATATATATATATATATATATATATATATATATATATATATATATATATATATATATATATATATTGATACTAAGATCATTCTAGAAACCTAAAAAAGATAAACCCTAATACAAACTATTGCCAATAATGCCCTTGAAGGTCTTGTTTGGAGAATCTGGTCAAACAAAGTTAGTCCATGCCATGGGATCTTGTTTGGAGTTTTGTTGTTGACAGGTGTTATCAAGCAATCTTGGACCGTAGATGATGCCTTTGGGAAGAAAAAAATGACGTGGTTTGTTGATGGTCTGTAAAGATGCCTTCTTTTCCCAAATTGGTGTGACACGGGAGACACGTGGGGACCATGTTGATGAGATGTAGTGGGTTTGGAGGGTTGGGAAGTGATATTGACACCTTGAATCACTGATCTGGAGGTGTCGTTATGTTAATTGTTTATAAACAATAAATGAGGATTAGGGTTCATACAAGTACAATGGTGTGTTTGATTGGGGATTAGGGGTTTAATGAGTGTTTACCGGGTAAAAGATTGGTTTAAAAATGGGTATTAATTAAACAAAAAAGGGTGACGTGGACTGGGGTTAGGTTCTAGGCTAGGGTAGGTTCGGGTATAGGGAGTGAAGATGGGCTTGTGGTGTAAGTAATGGGCTGGTAATGGGTATAAAACCGGGTATATAGGTAATAAGTTTGTGGTTTTGGAAATTTCGACCCGTGGACTTCCAATAAACCTTCATATTAAGTTTAATAGCGTATCCTCATATTCCCTTTGTATCAACTTTGGCATAATTACAAATTTAGTTCTTCCACTTGATAAGTTTTAAAACAAGGACCATTAGTGTAATTTTGGCATTCATCAAGGACTTTTGTAACACCCCACTTTGATAAGTGGACCGTTACATGAAAATTATGACGTGTCATCAAAGCACGCAAAGTAATATGTCCTAAAACATACATGACTAAAAGGGAAAACCGGAATCAAACATCGGTTCCCAAACATAAGCCCAAAACATAATTAAAGTAACTGAAATAAGAAGGACAAACACGTGTCCAAGCAAGCACAAGTATATGAAGGCAAAAGGAGAAGAAGTCTAAGGTAGCTTCCATCCTATGCACGTCCTCTAAATGCTCAAGTCTGATCTTGTGTACCTGCTGTTTTAGGACATGGAAGAAAAGTAACGGTTGAGCAATACGCTCAGTGAACGGATATATAACATGGTATAAATGACTAAAACATAAATAAGAACTAAAAAGCAGCGAAATATGTGTAAGTCCTGGAAAACCTAGAACATGTTTTATAAACTAGTTCATATCTGAAAACTTATGTTTATATCTGAAAACTATATTTTAATTTGCCAAAAGCCCATATAGGTCATGAAAGTATCATCTGGCATGAATACATAGAGGGGTGAACTCATCATGCATTAGAGGGGTGACCTCTAATTATACAGGTCTGGGTAGGAGGGATCAACTCCTTGTGAAGGATGTAGAGCACACATCACATTCACCTGATAACTATAAGCTGTAAACTAGGATGCACCTATACGCCCCACATGATAATACTGATAATGCCCAAACTGAAACTGAAGGGACAACACGAGAAATCACTCTCTCGCAGAGGAGTCATAACACCGGTGCCTCAAGTGTTATGGTTACGGTACCTCCGTAACTAGATGACATGGTCATGCATGTATATAGCTCAGGCATTTTAAAATAAACATAAGTATTACTGAAAATCTTAATAACATAAAAGTACATGGGAAAACAAATGGCTGCAAACGGGGAATCCTAATCATACATACGAAGGGAATGTCCATACTGATGGACGAAATATCCGTACCTCGTGTCCAATAATGAAGTGAGAATGAAAGCTAAAGGATCTACTCCGACTTCACGGATACTACATGAATAAGGGACGCGAATGAGTTGTCAGCTTACTGTATACTTTACTGGTTCTTATCATGTTTTACTGTTTCATGTATTATCTTGTAAATATTCATGGTTTTCATGTATTCTGATTACTGTATTTCATGTATCCATGTGTTATTATACTTTTTTGTATCATAATAAGTAACTTTCTAAAAATAGCAGGTTTCATAAATAGTAACTTTTCAATAAGAAAGTTTCCATATTTAGTAAGTTTCCAAAAATAGGAAGTTTCCCTAAATAGTAATAAGCGTGATTAATAAGTCCAAAATATAAGCTACTGCTTAATAGTCATAATTTATAAGTCATGATGATTAAATAGTAAAGTTTATAAAATAATTACTTAGGCTAAAATGATGGTTATTAATTAATAACATAAAGCATGGTTTTAATCAGGATTATTAATTAATAACATAACATGATTTATTTTAATTAAACTTTACCTTAGCCAAATAATTAAATTAAAGTATGGTTATTAATTTAATTATGTCATAACAAAATACTTAGGCTAATTTCATGAATTATTATATTTAATAATTATAACCTAAGTTTTCATGAATAATTATATTTTAAATAATTATATCTTAAATCATGGTTAATTTAATTAATATTTCATGTCTTGATTAATTAAATTAATAAGAGTAATTTAATAAAACATATCCTTGTGTACCCGAGCCCTTAACCCGAGCCTACCGAGACCCTGTGTCCCGGTCGCACTTAACAAATCAAACGAAACACTAAACCAACATCACAGCCTGATTAACGACATAAATATATGTCGTTGTTCTGTCGCGAATCTGCCAAAGGGGAATATGCGACAGAATTTCTGTCGCAGAAAATCTGGAAAACAAACCAAACCAAGCCCTTGCTGTGCGGTTGTGGGTTGTAGCCGAGAACAAGAAACAGCCGCCGCTCCCCTGTGGGTTGCGGACGGCTTTGATAAAACTGCACCGAGACCCACTGTGGTCTCGATTTCCCGTGACTAACCTAACCAAGCCCGGGTTGATTTCGTTTAATACATGTTTTAACAATATTACTATCATGTGTTCATAACATAACTGATTTATTCACGAATTAATAAACAAGAAATGAGATTAAGGATCTAGTGAATACCAATTAGTATAAAGATTAAAGGGTTATGAACATAACAAATACCCAAATGTTTTAGAGATCAAGCCTGATTTTTTCCTCTTTGTTTCTTGACAAAATCCGGCGGCTGCAAGGGTGGCTGCTAGGGTTTTGGTTATTTTTTTGACAAAGTGTAAATGAGAAGGAACAAACATCTCTGGTGGTTTAATTGTGGTTATGGGTTGGGCCTAAAGCCCGTTTTGTTTTCTTTTCGTTTTGATGTCGTGGCCCAACATACACACACACGCATGTGTTCTTTAGATTTCGTGTTTTACTTATTTGTCGCGTACATACGTGTTTTAATTCCCGTAATTAATCTGACATGCATTATTTATTATACTGCATAAATAATAATATACAAAATACTTAGATACGCACATTAATTATTCTTGAAACATGTCGTGTATTAAATTAATGTAACGTTTTAATTTAATTCGTGATTTCGTGTAATAAACGTATTCATAGATTTTAAGCGGGTTTTACAATTCTTCCACTCTAAAAGAATAATTCGTCCTCGAATTAGAGACATGATAATGTTGCGGGTTTTACAGTTCTTCCCATCTAAAAGGATCATTCGTCCTCGAATTAGAAACATGATGTTGCTGAAAGGACATGAACATGATATGACTGAAAGGAACATGGAACGTGACATGACTAAAGAGGACATAGAAACATGATATTGCAGCCACTTAGATGTTTATGTTCGATAAGATTTCATAAACTTTCAGCGACAAACATTACATTACAATCGTAAAAGTGAATCACTGAATAATATCGCGATGAACAAATTTTTTTTCAATTTATTCAACGCAAATCTCCATATTACATGGACACAAATCAAGGTCAAAATTTTTGAATGCACACATTATTTTACCATTATTATTCATAAATGAATTGATGGCATTAAAACTTAATCACCCTTTAAATAGCAAAACCGTCCAAACATATTCTCTACCCAATTACAAACATGTAATTCATTAAGGGTGCGTTTGGTTCACAATATATTTTGAAAGGAATTGTAATTGACGAAAGGAATTATAATTTGAATCAATTGTAATTAAAAGAGATATAATGTGTTGTAAATGTAATGTGTTGGAATTGTAATTCATATATTTTACCATTTTGTTTGGTTAGTTACCAAAATAATGTAATTTAGTTTTTAATAAAAACTTAAAATAATATAAATTAAAAAAATAATAATAAACAGAAATAATTGTAATAAAATAAATAAAAAATAAATATTAACAATAAAAATAATAAATATAATAATAATAATAAATATGTTAAATAATTATAATTCTAAATAAAATAATAATAAATAATAATAAAATTATTATTATAATATTGTTAATAATAAATAATAAAATAATTTTTTATTTTAAAAAATGTTTAATAAAAATATTATTATAATACTTAATAATATTATTAATATTAAATAATATTTTATAAAATTTATTAATATTATAGAAATTAAATAATAAGAAATAATAACATTATTATCATAACATTTAATAATATTATATAAGTAAAAAAATTATTTAATAAAATTATATTTTTTAATAAAATTATTATTATATTATTTAATAATTTTAATAATAATAATTAATAATACTAAATAAATTTAATACAATTAATAAAATAATAATTATATTAATACAATATTAAATATATTTAAATATAATATTATATTTATATTCGTATAATATTTTTTATTTATTTTTCTAATTGTAACTTTTTATTTATAATTAATTTTTTATAATTATTATATTAATAAACAATTGCCATTTATTTAACATAAAACATAAAATGTAAAGTTAATACCGTCATATTTTGATTGTTTAGTTCAAAGAAACACGAATAAGGATGATTAATAGAAGGAATGGAGATTAGAAAATAGGCGCACGACTTACAGAATGTTGAGGCGTGTGATGCTTAGATTTTCTTTAAGACAGATTCGTCCTTTCCACGGTACTTAAGAATCGTAAACATCTATCTCCCAGGATACAAATGGATAATCTCATTTAGCACAAACGAATTATCTAGGCGAACGAATCCGTACCTTCCTTCTATTACAAATAGGATACACAATAGCCAATATGAACGGTATTGAAAAGGAGAGGAGTGTGTGTAGGTTTGGTGGATTTTGATGATTATGAAAATGAAAGACTCACTCTCAATATATAGAGACTAAGGTGTCGTTTGGTTGGAGATATCGGAGGATATTGAAGGATATTTAAAATATTTATATCTTAATTCTCTTCAAATATTGTGTTTGGTATCACTAAAGAAGGAATTTAAAATTCCCCAAATTTCCAAAATGAAGGATATTAGAATTCCTTTAAAAAGTGAGTAATTTTAATTTACTTGAAAAATATCTTTTAAATTTTTTTTTCTAATCGCTTTTATTCGGGTTTTTAAGTTAATATAAAAAACTATAAAAATTATTTTTTCGGTTTTTACTCTTTTAAATAGTAAAAATAAAATTTATATAATTTTTTTATAAAATTTATATAAATTGTTTATAAAATTTATAGAAATTTTTAATAAAATGTATAGCAATTATTTAAAAAATATATATGGATTCTATAAAAAAATTATTGAATTTTTTTATAAAATTTAGAATTTTTTTTTATAAAGTTTATATAAATTTTATAAAAAAAATACTATAATTTTTTATAGAATTTATATAAATTATTATAAAAATTATATAATTTTTTTAAAAAAATTATATAAATTTTTTATAAAAAGTCAATAAATTTTTTATTAATATTATATAGATTGTTTATAAAGTATATAAATTTTTTATAAAAGTTTTATAATTTTTTTTTATAAATTTATATAAAAAAGTTAAAATTTGATTTTTACTCTTTTCAATAAAACTTTGACAAAAAATATTTATTCGTTAATTGGTTCAACACAAAATCAAGATTTTTTTTTTGGTAACCGTGATTTCCGACTCTTTTGCCGACTAATCCACGGGGTTTGAGCCCACCGTCACACAGACTCAAACCAGGTAAAGCCCTCCCTTTTCAGGAGGTTGGCGTGGCCACTTAAAGGTTGTTTGCACCTAGTGGAAATTGAACTTGAGACCTCACACACTTTGGAGTGATAGCCACAAATCTTTTTGCCACTAGGCCACCCTTGAGTGGTATTATAAATTTTTGCCAATCAAACATGCGTATCCATTTTAAATTCTAGAATTTTTAATTCTTAGGAATTCTAATTTACTAGAATTTAAAATTATAAAATTTTAATATCTTCAACCAAACGGCATCTAAGGATAGAAAAAAAAAAGTTCAAAATTAATTAATAAAATTAATTTCACTACTAATCATGAATTAAAATAAGAAAATTAATTTATTTAATATTTAATTCATATTAGTATTTTTGATGACACATTTTTTGACTATATTTTCCAACAAATTTCACAACGATAATTAGGTTTCATGCACTTCAAAATCCAGTAAACACGATGAACATTTACATGTCAATCATAATAATCATCATCATGCTACAAACAATCATTAATGCACGCATGTGTTAACGTTTTAATTATGTTTATCTGAGTCTAAAGATAATTCATGTACCAAGACAACTTCAATTATCGCATGAAAATACACAACCCTAGATATTTATCATAGTATCTATATCGATACTTTCGTGTTTGTCCGATGTTTAGCCAATCTGACAGTCTTATAATGCAATGGCTCCAAATCTACAATGGTGATCATAACCTTCACGGTTAAATAGCTTGTTTTTAAATTCGGCAAGGCTAAAAACTTGCTTAGTTGAATAGGTTTACAAACATGATACAAAACATTATCAGGATCTTGATTAGCCTCAAATACAATAATCCCTTCCTTAGAACTTGCAAGAATACGTGCATTCGTTGGTTACGAAATCAAGATCAAGAGTCTTTGAATCACGCGACCGTGCAAACATGTGGATATGTAGTCACAACTAGATATCATATGTTGTATTAGAAAGCCAGAAAGTGGTATCTTTCTATTGTTTCATGATTATGTAGATGGCATCTCAAGCATATCATTATGTCAAACAAAAGCTTGGAATCCATTAATGATAATTTTTTTAAATATAAAATTGCTCCTTATTAATATATTATAATTTACATATTAGGAAAAGTCAAACGGGTAACAAGCTGCGCCGCTAGTCTATTAGTCTGTGTATACTCGTATTTGATATATTCCTTGTATTAGGCCCACTCTTATATAAGGCCTAGCCCGTATGGCATATTTAGGTCACTCTCTGTATTATATATTCTACCAATTGTAATGCTATTAGGCAAGGAATCAATTAAGCCTTCAATATGGTATCACAGCCACAATTATTCTCCTAAAATCTCTCCTCTCACCGTTTGTTATTTTTTTTTACCCTAATCATCACAACAATCGGCTGCCATGGCTGTAGATGATAATACACCACCACCATCCTCCTCCACCGATAAAATCATACCCTTTAGCATCCCTAACAAGGTCCCAATCAAATTAGACCTTGAAAAACACAACTACAATACATGGAGTTCTTTCTCATTAATTCATCTAGGAAGCTTAGGGCTTAAATCTCATGTCAAAACCAACACTGCCTCTACCAACCCCGAGTGGTGCCAACTTAATGATCTTATCAAGATGTGGATACTTAGCTCTTTATGTGATTCATTACAAGAACAAGTTGTTACCACTCCGGGTAATGCCAAGAACTTATGGGACCGGTTGAAAGACTTGTTTCAAGATAACAAAGACTCTCGGGCGATCAACCTTGATAATCAACTTCGCTCTAACAAAGACTCTCGGGCGACACCTCATCTTTGTTGGAAAGTAGCTCGTCATCTCCTACCATTCTCATGGCATCATCATGGTCCGACAACAAAGGTAACACGAGCACGACCCCTAAAACTCAAAACATTCCTCCATTATGTAATCACTTTGCTAAGGGAACATGTAGATTCGGGGATTAGTGTAAGTTCATACATGATTCTCGAAATAAGTCGGGGTCCAATTCTAGACAAAACTCCACTCGAAACAGTGGTGGACAACAAACATACAACAGTTTTTTTGGTTCATCTCCAAACATCCAAGCTATGCGTCTGGCCCATACCAGGCCCAATCCCTTTTCCCCACAGGCCTTCATTGCACCTATGTACTACCCAACAGCCAACCCATCACACTCCCTGGCCCACCAGCAGCAGCAGCCCCATGGTGCGACCCAACAGCAGGCTGTTTTCACGGCTTAGTCGCATCCCTCTTTTAGACAGTCCGCGAGCAATGGTATCTTAGGAGCAACCCCTCTCTATTATCAGTCTCAACCGACTGCCCTACCGAGTGCGTTTAGCACAATATCTTTGCAAGACCCAACGTGGAACATGGATACAGGTGCAACTTCTCATCTAAACTCTAATGCTCATAATTTAAGTACCCTTTTTAATAAACGTTTGTTCTCGTCTATACGTGTTGGTGACGGTAATTCCATTCCCGTCACAAACACCGGTCATAGCATTATTCTTTCATATCATCGACCATTACATCTTAACAATGTTCTTGTCACTCTTAACATCATTAAAAACCTCATTTCTGTTCGTCAATTTACTAGAGATAATAATTGCACTATTAAACTTGACGCGTTTGGTTTTTCTGTGAAGGATTTCTTGACTCGCCATATCCTCCTTCGATGTGATAGTGCAGGCGATCTCTATCCAGTTACCAAGACGTCAACTACTCCAGCTTCTTTTCTGTCAACTAGTTCCTCCACTTGGCACCAACGACTTGGTCACCCCGGGGATGAAGTGCTTCGTTCTCTTAATTCTCGTCGTTTTATTTCTTGTAATAAAGTGAAGTCTAAACACATTTGCCATGCTTGTCAACTTGGTAAACATGTAAAACTTCCATTTCATAGTTCAACTTCTTCTGTTAAACAATGTTTTGATATTATTCACTCTGATCTCTGGACTTCACCCATTGTTAGTTCGAGTGGTTTCAAATACTATCTTCTTTTTCTTGATCATTTCTCTCACTATGTTTGGATATACCCTCTCAAGAATAAATCGACACATTTAGTAAATTTGTTCATTTCCGTAAATATGCCAAAAATCAGTTTCAGTGTGAAATCAAAAGTTTTCAATGTGATCATGGTGGTGAGTTCGACAACACCTAACTCCACACACTTTTCAACAATAACGGCATACAAATCCGTTTTTCTTGTCCAAAAACATCTCAACAAAATGGCAAAGCCGAACGAATGATACGTACTATTAATAATGTCATTCGCACCCTCCTGTTTCAAGACCACTGATATGAGCAAAATCTCATATCAATTAATCAACAAATCACCCTAAAACACATGGAAAATACCTAACTTTTGTGCTATAAAGCGGAATTATGTGGTATGTTTTGTGTTTGTGCTTAAATAAGTAACATGGATACATTTTCAAGCAAACAAGAAGAAACCAAGCTTATTTGTGATGAAAAAGACAAAGAAGGATCAAAGATGACAAGACTTTGAAGATGAAGGACCTATCTTGACAACATTCCAAAGTTTAGGGACTTAAAGTGCAATTTGGTCAAAGTCAAGATTCAAGTCAAACCTGGTCAACTCTAAAGTCAACCAAGTCAAAAGGTCAAAATAAACAAGAATGCAAGTTGAAGGACTAAAAATGACATTGGAATGAAGAATTAAGCTTAAATGATGAATCTGCCAAAGTCTAGGGACTGATTTTGCCAAAAATACTTCAAGATTGGACATGATCCGTGTGAATTTGCTATAAGCCAATCAAAACTCAAGAAAATAGAAACATGGATTGCCAGCTAACTGAGCTAGCTCACCAGCTCATTAAATGAGCGAATCTGCACAGTGCAACCCACTATCTAATTTTTTGGCCAATAAGAAAACGACATGCAATAATCTCATTTATCCATTATGGATAACAATCCGTGTGACATGATATCAACCAACCACATCATCCCACGTATCATCTCCTTCTTCAAACGAGCCCAGAACAGAGATTCCTCTACAATGAGTTTCAACAAAAGTGGTCTACATGAAAAGTGTTCGTTTTTGGACGACGAATTCAACCCACTCACTTAATTAGCCTGAAAGTCAACCAAGAAGAAAAGCCCAAGTTCAAGTTCATAGCGGCTAGTATCAATCAAGAGTTTAAGGACACCTGGCAACTTCTAATTGGTGGGAACACGTCACTGACATCCCCTGCACTTCATCCAACCTCTATAAATAGGCATCTAGGCTTTCATTTTGTACAAGTAGAAAAGTGTGTAAAAACACACACACCTTAGATTTCTCTCTACATTCTTGTTATTCCTTAATTAGTGAACTTCTCTCAAGAGTTTGACACACTCTTAAGAGTTAGTTATAGATTCAGTTAGGAAGTTGTAACTGTTTTACCTACTTCAATCAATAAAAACATAAAAATATCCATTTCCTCTTATCAATCTCAATTCACTTACTCAATCCTTCTATTCGGTTGATATTTGTGCTTCCATTGATCATAACTGATCAAATGGAGTTTGTTTGAGGAGTTTTTGGAAGATTTCATCCAGTTTATTAGCAAGAGCAGTTCATTCCAGTCCTTAGCAACAGTTTTTGTAGCAGTTGGTTGATTTGGTTCAGAAAGAGCATTTGGAGGTGATTAAATGGTGTATGGTGATGATATTATGGTGTTTTGATAGAATTGAGTTGGTTCAGCACCACACTCCTCCATCAAAGGAGGCCTAAGCTCACAAGTTTGCAAAATCCTGTTTTTAAATTCCACTCAATTGTTGAATGCATGCTTGAATGCATGCTTAATTCTAGTGTAAAACAAATTTGATGCTCTGATCAAGTGTTTTGGTTTGATTTAGTGTGATTCTGATAGACTTGATAGCTTGTTAGTAGTTTGATAGCTTCTAGTTTGATTTTACTTGATTTTGTCCTTTATTTCATCAGTTAAGTGATTGTAATTGCATTTTGTGGTTTAACCTGTTTACAAGTTTGTTTTTGGTCTAGAAACTCTTAATATTGCTCATCAATCATGTTCTGATATAAGTCTTGGTTCATTTTAATCAATTGCTATAATTCTCTTCATAAAAGTTCAAATCAGTTTACATAAGTAGTGTTTGGATCTGTGAGTTTTTTGTAATTCAAGTGTGATAAATCTGTTAATCTTTGCTTGTTCTTGGTTAGTATACATTTGTAAACATTTGTGTTCAAGTTTGTGGTCAAAATTTAAGTCAAACACGCAATTGGTCATAAAAATAGTTTGGGTTCAAGTTCTTGTTATTTTTCATCAGAAACTGGCAATTTTCAGTTCCTTGCCATTGATTCATTTTTTAACCAGTTTCATTGAAACCAGTTTCTATTCGTGCCTTAACATCCAAGGATTACTTCTTTAAAAGGAATTTCTACTGTATTCATGATTCAGCTAGAAAACAGCTTTTGAATAAGCACTTAGGCAAAGCCAAGTTTTTGTAATATTGAAGAGGTCTGTTTTCTTAGATAGCCAAATCCACTTCACAAAAGTTGTAATTTTCTTTCACATTCTTGTTTAGAAACATGTCCTAAGAGAAATATGAGCTTTTCAACCTTTTTAACTTTTGGTCAACAAAAGTCAAATAAGCTAGGTTTCAGCTTAATTCTATTTTTCTGCTTATTCACTTGATCATTTTCCAAAAGGAAAGACATTCCATACTCACAATAAGCTGTTTAACAAGATTGGGCTTAAAAATCTAAAAGTGCATGTCTGGATTTTCATTTAGCTTATTCATGGCTTATTGGTTTGAGCTTATTTGAGTTTCATTGAGTTTTAAGCCATTTCCTTAAACAGGTCTAGCTTATTTTCGATTTTAAGTCGTTTGAAACTTGTTTGAGCTTATTTGGTTCATAATTAAGCTCAAACGAGCTTATTCTTGTTTGATACCCGTTTTTGATAAATAGTTCCTTTAAATTGCATTTTGGTCCTTATTGTTTGTTCTTGTTTGCACTGTTAGCTAAACTTGCTAGTTATTATGGTTTGCAAATTTTAAGTCCTAAACTTTTAACTAATTGTCAATTTCAGTTAGTTAGTTTACAAGTTTGTTACATTTAGTTAGATAGTTGTTAGAATTTACATATTTGGTCCTTTAACTTTCTGGAATTTACATTTCAAGATTAGAACTTTCATTTACTTCACAATTTTTGGCACATTACTTTCATAATTTTACAATTTTGTCCTTTTGTGAATATTACTTGGTAATTGCTAAATGTTTTACGGTTACGTAGCTTAATATTTTTCACCATTTTTACGTGTTGTTTTAAATAGAAATAGAATATCCAAAAAACCCTATCAACCAATAACGATAATAAACTTGATATTGTTAGGACTTTCAATTGGTTAAGAATCGAGAGAAACGAACTTCAATTTACTAAATTTCAAATGGCGCCGCTGCCGGTTCTTTGACTTTACGAGAGACTATCGATTGACGGTTTTCATTGGCTTTTGGGATCCATTCACCTCGTGAACGTTATTTTTACGTATCATAAATCAAAAACATAAAAAAATCAAAAATATAAAAACTAAAAAATAACAAAAACAATTCTTTTCCTAAATAATTGACCAAAAAATAAAAAAATCAAAAAGCAATCTTTTTCCTAAGAGATTGCAACCAAAAATATATATTATTGGATTTCCTTGGTTTTTATGTACATATAGTATTTTCTTTAAAAAACCCCAATAAATACAAAAATATTTTCTCTATATTATTATATGTAAATACGTATACGTATAAGAACAACCAATACACATATCTTCCATAAGTATTGCCAAGGCAATACACCGTGTTAGGGGGCGTTCCGGTCCTTGACACGTGTATCGATCAAATTCAATAAAGCAAGAATAGATAAATACTTCCAATAGGCAATAGTTCGAAGAATACAAACTACAAAGTGAATAGAAAGGCGATGTGCTATAAAATACCATCTAAGGGTAAATAGGTACTTAAGTGCTTCGCGCCACCTAACCCCCCGTTCACTAGTGCGTATTCTAAGAAGGAAGGCTTGATTGGGGGTCTTGCACCCAAGTAGTAATTACATATATTATACTTTCTTGTGGATATTTCATATTGAATCTCGAAGAGGATAATCCCTTCTTCTTCAAAGTCGAACGAGAGATTCTCTCTCATTCCTTGTATTGAGTTGCATGCTCACTCGCGGGCGTGCACAAATACCGATTGGTGTACAACCCCTTCCTCCGAAAAGGAAGAAAAAGAGAAAGAGTAGGAACACCACCGTCTATCAAGCCGATCCCAAGAATCGTGCTTTGATCCACATACAACAAGAAGCCATGGCCGGAGTTGACACTCGACCTTTGATGGAGCACTTGCAATCCAATGTGCAAGGATATGTCGATGCTATCAAGATATCCGATATTCCCGCAAACACATTTGAGCTAAAAACATCCATGATTAACTTGGTTTCAAACACACTATTTTTTGGGAATAAGAATGATAATCCACATGATCACCTTAAGAAGTTTCTTGCTCTTTGCAACACCATTAAGTATAATAGAGTACCCCATGATGCCATTAAGTTGATATTGGTACAATTTTCACTAGAGGGTCATTCTAAGTATTGGTTAGATACACAACCACCCGAGAGCATTACCACATGGGATGGTTTCACTAAGAAGTTTTTGAACAAGTTCTTTTCCCCATCTAAGACCACAGCTTTGAGGAACTTAATTATAGGCTTTCAACAAAAACCTAGTCAAACCTTTAGTGATGCTTGGGAGGAGTATAAGGAGTTATTGAGGAAATGTCCAAACCATGGATTCTATGAAGTTCACCAAATCAACACTTTCTATGATGGATTGAGACCACACCACCAAGATTCACTTAATGCTTCCGCGGGTGGAAATATTCTTGCTAAATCCATTCAAGAAGCTTGGGATATTATTGAGACCAAAGCAATGGTGCAAACTAACACTCAATTTGAAGAAAGGGTTCATGTTATCCAAAATAATTCTCAAACACCTTGTGATAACCAATTCCTCAAGAGTCACCAAGAGATACTTAAAGTCAAGATTTGATCCAAGCCATTAAGGGCCTTTCATTGAACAATTCCACCAATGATGTACATGTTATTACTCTTTCATGTGAGACTTGTGGAGGTCCACATTCCTACCAACAATGTGATAAGGTGCAAGGATATCAAGCGGAGTGTTATGCTTACCAAGAAGAACATCGAGAACATTTCAAACCCAACATAAATCCGAACAACCTTTCTTACAAGTCTCAAAACTACCTCGCTCCACCGGGATTCCCACCCACCCACCCACCATTACTCAACCCAATCTACCTCAATTGTTACAAAGGAACCAAGGTCCAAGACCACAATACCAAGGGAACAATTACAAGGCACCTAACACCTTTCAAAATCAAGGAAATAATTTTCATCCACCCAATCAAGGATTTCACCCACCATCACCCTTCCTAAATCAAGGATACCCTCAAATTAAAAATCAAGGATGTGTGCCATATGATAATCATGAGTATGTTGAGAGGAGAATTCGTGAAAATGAGAAAAGAATGCAAGAGCAAATGAAACTTATTGCGGAGGAGAAAACTAAGAGGCTTTTAATGACATTTAATCAAAGACCACAAGGGGCTTTACCATCTAACACACAAACAAACCCGAGGGAAAATGTCAATGCTATTACAACAAGAAGTGGAAAAATGACCAATGATCCTTCACCTCCTACACCTTCTATTGCTAAGACTACTTTGGTTCCAACATGTGATAAGCCTTCTACATCTTATTCACCACCTCCAAGCTCTACTACTTCACCACTAACACATTCTCAACCTATTCTCACTTCTCCTTTACCTTCCACAACTCCCAATCAAGAAGCTAACAAAGAAAAATCTTCCACTACAACACCTACTCCACCTACACCTAAACCAAACCTTCCTTACCCTTCAAGATTGAAAAAGGACAAATTGAAAAACAAGGATGATATACAAGTCTCAAATTTCTTAAGGATGTCCAAGCAACTCAACATAAACATCTCTTTTGCAGAAGCTCTTGCTTACATGCCAAAATTTGCTAAGATGTTCAAGGATCTACTCTCCAACAAGGAAAAATTGGTTGATTTGCCCAACACATCCCTTAATGAAAATTGTTTCGCCGTGTTGCTCAAAACCTTACCTACAAAACTTGGAGATCCGGGGTGCTTTTTGATCCCTTGTAATTTTCCCGGGGTGGAAAATTGCATAGCATTGGCGGATCAAGGGGCAAGCATAAATCGCATGCCTTTATCGGTTTGGAAAAAACTCTCTCTTCCCGAGCTCACTCCAACTAGGATGACACTTAAGTTAGCCAACCTTACCATAGCTTACCCAGTAGGTATCATAGAGGATGTGTTTGTAGGTGTGGATAAGTTTACCTTTCCGACCGATTTTATACTGGTTGATTATGACATAGATCCAATAGTTCCTTTGATTGTTGGTAGACCATTTTTGAGGACGGGTCGTACTCTAATAGATGTGGCGGAGGGAGAACTAATTATGAGAGTTGAGGATGAGAAAGTGGTGTTTAAGTTAGGAAAAGTGTGTGATGAGAAAGTGACTAAGAAGTCTAAAGCTTGTGAAACCATTAACATAGTTGATGTACTAGATGAGGTGTGTGATGAGCATTTCCATGAGGCTTGCAAGAGTAATAGTGAAGATATGCCCCATGTTGAGACCGTGGCCTCAATTTCTCTCTCATTAACACCTTTTAGAGAGAGTGATTTCTTATTGGAGGAATTTGAGTCCAACTTTCTTGGTAATGATGATTCTCCCATTAATTGGGAAGAAGACATTCTCACTATCCAAAAGTTTCTCAATGAGGATCCCATTCCTTCACCTATTCCACAAGAAGTAACCAATGATGATCCATCTATAGTGAAACCTTCCATAGAGAGTCCACCTCCACTTGAACTTAAGGACATTCCATCCCACCTAGAGTATGCTTTCTTAGAGGGGAAAGACCAATTACCCGTGATCATTGCTAAAGATTTGAAAGAGGATGAGAAAGAGAAACTTATAGAAGTTCTTAAGAAACATAAGCAAGCCATAGCATAGAAAATATCCGACATAAGGGGAATTGATCCACATTTTTGTACACACAAAATCCTTATGGAGGACGATTACCAAACCGCTATTCAAAGCCAAAGAATGGTTAACCCTAAAATCCATGAGGTCATTAAAAAAGAAGTTATCAAACTACTTGATGCGGGCATGATTTACCCCATTTCCGACTCTCCATGGGTTACCCCGTACATTGTGTTCCTAAGAAGGGTGGAATCACCGTAGTGCCTAATGAGAACAATGAGCTTATTCCTACGAGACTTGTTACGGGTTGGAGAGTTTGTATTGACTATAGGAAGCTTAATTATGCTACTAGGAAAGATCATTTCCCATTGCCTTTTATGGACCAAATGCTTGAACGTCTAGCGAGAAATGAGTACTATTGCTTTCTAGATGGATTTTCGGGTTATTTTCAAATACCCATTGACCCTAAGGATCAAGAAAATACCACATTCACTTGTCCCTACGGTACATTTGCTTACAAGAGAACGCCTTTTGGCTTGTGTAATGCACCAGGGACATTTCAAAGGTGTATGATGGCAATTTTCCATGATATGATTGAGCAAACTATGGAAGTTTTCATGGATGATTTCTCGGTTTTTAGAGATTCATTCACCTCTTGCCTCTCCCATTTAGAACGCATGCTAAAGAGGTGTGAAGAAACACGTCTTGTTCTTAATTGGGAGAAGTGCCATTTCATGGTTAAAGAGGGGATAGTCTTGGGACATAAGATATCTAACAAAGGATTAGAAGTGGATCGTGGTAAGATAGATGTGATTGCTAAGCTTCCCCCACCCACCACGGTGAAAGGAGTTAGGAGTTTTTTGGGTCATGCGGGGTTTTATAGACGTTTCATACAAGATTTCTCTAAGATAGCAAGACCGATGACCCACCTCTTGGAAAAATAGGCTCCTTTCATTTTAAACCAAGAGTGTTTGGATTCTTTTGAGATTCTTAAGGAGAAATTGACTAAGGCTCCCGTTTTGGTTTCTCCAAATTGGGAATTGCCTTTTGAGCTTATGTGTGACGCTAGTGATTATGCCGTGGGGGCCGTGTTAGGACAAAGGGTGAATAAACATTTTCAACCTATACACTATGCTAGTAAAACCATGACGGGTCCACAACTTCATTATACTACCACGGAGAAAGAGTTGCTTGCTATAGTTTATGCCTTTGAGAAATTTAGACCTTACCTTGTGCTATCCAAAACCATAGTGTATACGGACCATTCCGCTCTCAAATATCTCATGACAAAGCAAGATGCTAAGCCTAGGCTTTTGAGATGGGTTTTATTGCTCCAAGAGTTTAAGATAGAGATTCAAGATAAGAAAAGAGCCGAGAATTTAGCGGCGGATCACTTGAGTAGACTTGAGCATCCTTTTCAAGGAGATTTGCCTCATAAGGAAATCAATGAATCCTTTCTATTGGAGGAGCTCATGTCTATCTCTTCTCAAGAGGATGCCACCCCTTGGTTTGCGGATATTGCAAATTATCTTGTGGGGGATGTGCTAATAGAGGGTCTCACTTCCCAACAAAAGAAGAAATTTCTTAAGGAAGTGAAGTATTACTTTTGGGATGACCCTTACCTCTTTAGGCAATGTGCGGACCAAATCATTAGACGGTGTATAGATGGGCCCGAGGCATTTAAGATTTTAGAAGCTTGTCATAAGGGACCTACGGGTGGACATTTTGGGCCCAACTATACCGCCAAGAAAGTCTTTAATTCGGGTTACTATTGGCCTTCCATATACAAAGATGCCAAGAGATGGTGAAATTTTGTGATGTATGTCAAAGACAAGGAAAAATTACTCAACGTGATGAGATGCCACAAAACTTCATTCAAGAGTGTGAGATTTTTTATGATGTGGGGAATAGATTTTATGGGACCTTTTCCATCTTCCAATGGAAATAAGTACATACTCGTAGCGGTGGATTATGTGTCAAAGTGGGTTGAGGCCAAAGCCTTACCTACTAATGATGCTCGAGTTGTAGTGAAATTTTTGAAGCAATTGTTTGCTAGGTTTGGTGTACCTCGGGCCATCATAAGTGATCGTGGTACTCACTTTTGTAATGATCAATTCACGAGAGTTATGAAGAAGTATGGAGTTAATCATAGACTTTCTACCGCGTATCACCCTCAAACCAATGGTCAAACCGAGGTCACAAATCGTGGTTTAAAGAGAATTTTGGAAAGAACGGTGGGAGAGCATCGAGCTTCTTGGTCGGATAAGCTTGATGATGCTTTGTGGGATTTTAGGACGGCTTTTAAGACACCAATTGGTTGTACTCCATATAGATTTGTCTATGGAAAAGCATGCCACCTCCCATTCGAGTTAGAGTATAAAGCTTCTTGGGCTCTCAAGTGGGCTAACTTTGATTTAAACCAAGCCGGCTCACATAGAAAGGACCAACTTAATGAAATGGATGAATTGAGAGCCAATGCTTATGAGAACTCATTGCTTTATAAGGAGAAGACTAGGCAATTGCATGATGCTAAGATTAAGAACCGTGAGTTCAAAGTTAGAGAGTCGGTTCTCCTCTTTAACTCAAGGTTGAAACTCTTTGCGGGCAAGCCTAAGTCGAGATGGTCCGGTCCATTCACTATTGCTCAAGTATTTCCATATGGAACTATTGAGTTGTCACAACACGATGGTCCAAATTTTAAAGTGAATGGTCACCATGTTAAGCACTATTTTGGGGAGGACATTTCCGTGGAAATGGTCCAAGAGATCCCCATTTTCCCTATGAATTAATTCATTATAGGAAGATTCGAGCTAGAGACTCATTAAATCAAGCTTGAATAACTAGGTTTAGAAGTTTTTAGACTTAGAGTGTTGTAGGTTAGAAATAAGTATGGAGAGTTGATGAGAAGTGTAGGGGAGACCTTCTTTTGTCTTCATGTTGTTTGCAGGGTTGCTCACTCATCACGTGCTTTGGAGCTTATGGAGGAGGCCCTTGTATCCGGTTCACTTCGTTACTATTGTGATTTTTCTTAGACACATTGTCCTTTAAAAATGAATTCACTATAGTTGATCTTTCCTTAGCTTGGGTTAAGCAACGTTTATTCATTGTCATAAGTGTATGGGAAGTTTATACTTCCATGCTCTTAAACATTGAGGACAATGTTTAGCTTAAGTGTAGGGGGTCTTATATCGAAGTGACCTTACCTAGACTTTGTCATTGACCTTCATGATAACACGGAAAATTAATTTTTCAAACATTTTTCCAATTTTTAATCTACTTTGGCCACCAAAAATATGCATTCATAATTTTTGCATAAATAATTTTTCATTTGCATAACACATTTGCATTGTATATATTTCGTCTTTTGTTCTTTATGAAAAGTTGAAAAAGAAAAAATATAATAAGGACATGGTTTAACAAATTTAGACTTCTGTGACATATTAGGTCCGCTATGGATATTTTGACTCAACCCGAGTTTGCTTATCTAAGCATTCTCTTATCCTTAACCATGTAGTCCTTCATTGGTCTAATAGGCTAAGCATCTACCACTCTCATTATTTGAGATTTTAAATTTGTGGAGAATGGGAAATGATAGAGTTGAAGCAAGTATAAAAGGGCTAGATAAACTTCATGATAATTACTTGTGGCTAAACCCTTCTCTTATTTACCTATATTTTCTTCGCATGTATATATGTTAATAAATAATCAAGAACGGTTTTAATTGGTTTGTAATCTCTTATGCATTTTTGTCTAATCATTCATGGTTGGTATAAGTACGTCTTAAGATTCTAAGTTATAACGTTTTATGTGTACTAGACTTATGTCATGCTTAATACTTAGCGGGTGTTTTTCCTTTTATTCTTTTCAACTTTCTTTGTGAGGAATAAAGAAAAATAAGAGCGGCTTACAAAAAAATGAGTGGCTAGCAAAAAAAAGAGAAAAAAAATAATTATACAAGACTCCCAAGAGGGGCAGTGAAGTGTTAATTATAGTAACTATTAAATTCCAATATTACCTTGACGGGTTGCGGGGATTTAATAGTTGCTCCAATCCAATAGTACCTTGACGGGTTGCAGGATTAAAGATCCAAAGTCTCAAAAAGGCGGAGGATATAAATTATTACGTGAGTTTTATTTTTCTTTCCTTAGCGAGTGCGTAGCTACTTATTAATGCATGACATGAGGATTTTACACATAAGGCGAATGACTTATTACTCTTGAGACAGACTTATATTAATTGTGAGCGGTTTTTCAAGTAATGGATAAGAGGATTACTTAGGATTAAAACCGTGCTTCCTTATTTTTGGATTTTACATTTCTTATATTTCACACTTGAAATAATGACAAATTTGCCTTCAAGCAAATTGCTCAAATAATAACCGGTTCCACATTTAATTGTCATGAATAAGTTGATGCACTTTTTACTTGTGAATTCAATGATCCCATTTTTAAGCTTGGTGTGGGAAAAGTGAAACTTGAGGGTGATAAGTGTCCATGGTACCAAAGCCCTAATCTAAGTCATTGACTTCTTTATGAGTTTTTCCATCAAAGCCATTTCAAGAAAATAAAAAAGATATATATAGAATTGTTTTCTTTGCATTGCATTGTACAAAATCAAAATCATGCATCATATAGAGTAGTATAGTGTAATAGCATTCCGTATTGGTCAAGGTGGGTTAATTATGAGGAAAATGTAAATTTGTGCTTTAAAATATAGCATTGCATGAGGTCATGGAAATATTCAAGTGTAGGGGATTTGATATGAGCAAAATCTCATATCAATTAATCAACAAATCACCC
This sequence comes from Glebionis coronaria, assembly GCA_025667525.1. NCBI lineage: Eukaryota > Viridiplantae > Streptophyta > Magnoliopsida > Asterales > Asteraceae > Glebionis > Glebionis coronaria. The sequence continues at coordinate 72,419,386 of CM046877.1, read as the reverse complement.
TAAAACACATGGAAAATACCTAACTTTTGTGCTATAAAGCGGAATTATGTGGTATGTTTTGTGTTTGTGCTTAAATAGGTAACATGGATACATTTTCAAGCAAACAAGAAGAAATCAAGCTTATTTGTGATGAAAAAGACAAAGAAGGATCAAAGATGACAAGACTTTGAAGATGAAGGACCTATCTTGACAACATTCCAAAGTTTAGGGACTTAAAGTGCAATTTAGTCAAAGTCAAGATTCAAGTCAAACCTGGTCAACTCTAAAGTCAACCAAGTCAAAGGGTCACAATAAACAAGAATGCAAGTTGAAGGACTAAAAATGACATTGGAATGAAGAATTAAGCTTAAATGATGAATCTGCCAAAGTCTAGGGACTGATTTTGCCAAAAATACTTCAAGATTGGACATGATCCGTGTGAATTTGCTCTAAGCCAATCAAAACTCAAGAAAATAGAAACATGGATTGCCAGCTAACTAAGCCAGCTCACCAGCTCATTAAATGAGCGAATCTGCACAGTGTAACCCACTATCTAATTTTTTGGCCAATAAGAAAACGACATGCAATAATCTCATTTATCCATTATGGATAACAATCCGTGTGACATGATATCAACCAACCACATCATCCCACGTATCATCTCCTTCTTCAAACGAGCCCAGAACAGAGATTCCTCTACAATGAGTTTCAAGAAAAGTGGTCTACATGAAAAGTGTTCGTTTTTGGATGACGAATTCAACCCACTCACTTAATTAGCCTGAAAGTCAACCAAGAAGAAAAGCCTAAATTCAAGTTCATAACGGCTAGTATCAATCAAAAGTTTGAGGACACCTGACAACTTCTAATTGGTGGGAACACGTCACTGGCATCCCCTGCACTTCATCCAACCTCTATAAATAGGCATCTAGGCTTTCATTTTGTACAAGTAGAAAAGTGTGTAAAAGCACACACTCCTTAGATTTCTCTCTCCATTCTTGTTATTCCTTCATTAGTGAACTTCTCTCAAGAGTTTGACACACTCTTGAGAGTTAGTTATAGATTTAGTTAGGAAGTTGTAACTGTTTTACCTACTTCAATCAATAAAAACACAAAAATATCTATTTCCTCTTATCAATCTCAATTCACTTACTCAATCCTTCTATTCTGTTGATATTTGTGCTTCCATTGATCATAACTGACCAAATGGTGTTTGTTTGAGGAGTTTTTGGAAGATTTCATCCACTTTATTAGCAAGAGCAGTTCAATCTAGTCCTTAGCAGCAGTTTTTGTAGCAGTTGGTTGATTTGGTTCAGAAAGAGCATTTGGAGGTGATTAAATGGTGTATGGTGATGATATTATGGTGTTTTGATAGAATTGAGTTGGTTCAGCACCACACTCCTCCATCAAAGGAGGCCTAAGCTCACAAGTTTGCAAAATCCTGTTTTTAAATTCCACTCAATTGTTGAATGCATGCTTGAATGCATGCTTAATTCTAGTGTAAAACAAATTTACTGCTCTGATCAAGTGTTTTGGTTTGATTTAGTGTGATTCTAATAGACTTGATAGCTTGTTAGTAGTTTGATAGCTTCTAGTTTGATTTTACTTGATTCTGTCCTTTATTTCATCAGTTAAGTGATTGTAGTTGCATTTTGTGGTTTAACCTGTTTACAAGTTTGTTTTTGGTCTAGAAACTCTTAATATTGCTCATCAATCATGTTCTGATATAAGTCTTGGTTCATTTCAATCAATTGCTATAATTCTCTTCATAAAAGTTCATATCAGTTTACATAAGTAGTGTTTGGATCTGTGAGCTTTTGTAATTCAAGTGTGATAAATCTGTTAATCTTTGCTTGTTCTTGGTTCGTATACATTTGTAAACATTTGTGTTCAAGTTTGTGGTCAAAATTTAAGTCAAACAGGCAATTGGTCATAAAAATAGTTTGGGTTCAAGTTCTTGTTATTTTTCATCAGAAACTAGTAATTTTCAATTCCTTGCCATTGATTCATTTCTTAGCCAATTTCATTGAAACCAGTTTGTATTTGTGCCTTAACATCCAAGGATTACTTCTGTAAAAGGAATTTCTACAGTATTCATGTTTCAGCTAGAAAACAGCTTTTAAATAAGCACTTAGGCAAAGCCAAGTTTCTGTAATATTGAAGAGGTCTGTTTTCTTAGATAGCCAAATCCACTTCACAAAATTTGTAATTTTCTTTCACATTCTTGTTTAGAAACATGTCCTAAGTGAAATCTGAGCTTCTTAACTTTTTCAACTTTTGGTCAATAAAAGTCAAATAAGCTAGGTTTCAGCTTAATTCCATTTTTCTGCTTATTCACTTGATCATTTTCCAAAAGGAAAGACATTCCATACTCACAATAAGCTGTTTAACAAGATTGGGCTTAAAAATCTGAAAGTGCATGTCTGGGTTTTCATTTAGCTTATTCATGGCTTATTGGTTTGAGCTTATTTGAGTTTCATTGAGTTTTAAGCCATTTCCTTAAACAGGTCTAGCTTATTTTCGATTTTAAGTCGTCTGAAACTTGTTTGAGCTTATTTGGTTCATAATTAAGCTCAAACGAGCTTATTTCTTGTTTGATACCCGTTTTTTTATAAATAGTTCCTTTAAATTGCATTTTGGTCCTTATTGTTTGTTCCTGTTTGCACTGTTAGCTAAACTTGCTAGTTATTAGGGTTTGTAAATTTTAAGTCCTAAACTTTTAACTAATTGTCAATTTCAGTTAGTTAGTTTACAAGTTTGTTACATTTAGTTAGATAGTTGTTAGAATTTATATATTTGGTCCTTTAACTTTCTAGAATTTACATTTCAAGATAAGAACTTTCATTTACTTTATAATTTTTGGCACATTACTTTCATACTTTTACAATTTGTCCTTTTGTGAATATTACTTGGTAATTGCTAAATGTTTTACGGTTACGTAGCTCAATATTTTTCACCATTTTTACGTGTTGTTTTAAATAGAAATAGAATATCCAAAAAACCCTATCAACCAAAAACGATAATAAACTTGATATTGTTAGGACTTTCAGTTGGTTAAGAATCGAGAGAAACGAACTTCAATTTACTAATTTTCACCCACCTACCACCATCCTTCTGGGTCGAGGCTCTTCATATGGCATGCTACCTTCTTAACCTTCTCCCTTCCACGTCCATTAATAACGAAACACCCTTCACTAAATTATTTAACAAAGAACCAAATTACTCCCGCCTACGCATCTTCGGATGTCTTTGCTACCCTCACCTTCACTCACCTCATAAACTAGCCCCCCGTGCCACACCATGTATTTTTTGGGGTTTCCCACCTATCATCGTGGCTACCGTTGCCTTGACCTCGAAACCAACAAAATCATTCTCTCAAGACACGTCACCTTTGACGAAAACCAATTCCCGTACAAGTCTATGACACCTTCCGTTCCACCCTCCTACATGTTCCTCGACTCACCTTCTTCTGTCCCGATAATACATCATATCACCAACAATGGACCCACTTTGCCTAACCTTTAAATTCCTCCTAATAGTCCCAACACCCAATGTTGCAACACCCACAAATAAAACTCCAACATATACCACCCCACTACCTCCACCAACTGGCCCACTTCATCAACCGGACCCACTACCCAACCAACAACCCCCTAACTCTTATTCCCCACTTTAGCCCAACACCAACTTTCACCAGTCGACCCACCCCCTCGACAGCCCACTCACACCGACCACCAAATTCCCCACACTGCTCCCACTAATCACAATGAACCCGCACCCTCTCGAACTCATACCATGGTCACTCGGTCTCAAAGCGGCATCGTAAAACCCCTTGAACGATTGTCTCTTCTCGCGTCATCTATTTCTCCTATTCCAAAGTCTCATTTTCTTGCTCTAAAAGATCCAAATTGGTCTAATGCTATGTATGATGAGTATAATGCGTTAGTTAAAAATGGTACTTGGAAACTCGTTCCGAGGCTGACTGATGCAAACCTTGTTCGCTCTATGTGGTTATATAAGCATAAATTTCATGCTGATGGTACGTTGAGTCGCTATAAGGATCGTCTTGTTGCTAATGGTAGTAGTCAGCAAGTAGGTGTTGATTTTGATGAGACTTTTAGTCCGGTTGTTAAGCCTGCCACCATTCGTACAGTTTTGAGCGTCGCTGTATTGAGACGGTGGCCCCGAAGTTCGTTCAGTCGGTAAGCATCCCGTTAGCTCTTCATATTTCCTAGCCCATCTATCCCCGCTATCTCCGAATTCTGTAAGCCGTAAGAAGTCCGTAAAATGTGAATAAAGTCCTCACCCATAACTAAGTAGTTCCTCCGGAATCTAATGAACAACAATGATTACTTAGGATCAGCTTCCGAATTTGTGGCACCGTAGTAGAATCATTACCAATGGCACGCAATGCCCCTAAGTGCGAAAAGACAGTCCAAGCTAATTCACCAGCTTGATGTTAAGAATGCATTTCTTAGCGAGGACCTTTCTAAGACTGTCTATATGCATCAACCTCCGGGATTTGTTGATCCTCGCTATCCTCAGCATGTGTGTCTTTTACAGCGATCTTTATATGGGTTGAAGCAGGCACCTCGTGCTTGGTTTCAACGTTTTGCAGGTTATGCCACTCGGGTTGGATTTTCTCAGAGCTGATGTGATTCCTCTTTGTTTATCTTTACACAGGGCTCCCAGGTTGCTTATTTACTTATATATGTGGATGATATCATCCTCACAGCTTCACGTACTACACTTCTTCAGCAACTTATAAACTCTCTACATAAAGAGTTTAATATGACAGATCTTGGGGCACTTAACTATTTTCTTGGCATTTCTGTTGTTCGTCATCCTACAGGTTTATTTTTGTCACAAAAAAAGTATGCTCTTGAACTTCTTGAGCGTGCTCAAATGATTAATTGTAACCCGTGTCGGACTCCCGTTGATTTTGAGGCCAAACTGGGTCCGAACGGTGTTCCAGTGCAGGATCCTACTTTATATCGCAGTCTTGCCGAGGGCCTTCAGTATCTTACCTTTACTCGACCAGATTTATCTTACTCGGTTCAGCAGATATGTCTTTACATGTATGATCCTCGAGAGCCACACTTTCCTGCTCTCAAGCGCATCCTGCGCTATGTTCAGGGCACTCTTGAGCTTGGACTTCACTTATTTGCTTCCGCTACTAGCTCCTTGGTAGGATACACTGACGCTAACTGGGCTGGATGTCCCTCTACTCGCCGGTCCACTTCCGGCTACTGTGTGTTCCTCGGTGATAATCTCTTGTCATGGTCTGCTAAGCGGCAACACACTATCTCCCGCTCGAGTGTTGAAGCAGAATATCGTGGTGTCGTCAATGTTGTTGCTGAAACTGCGTGGCTTCGCAACCTTCTTTGTGAGTTACACTCTCCCCTTTTGACTGCAACGCTAGTCTACTCTGACAACGTTAGTGCTGTTTACATGTCTGCTAATCCCGTTCAACATCAGCGCACCAAACACATTAAGATTGATATACATTTTGTTCGTGATATGGTTAAGGCAGGTCATGTTCGGGTGCTCCATATTCCATCTCGTTTTCAGTATGCTGATATCTTCACCAAATAACAATAAAAGGCCTAGCTTGTTTGAGGATTTTCACCATTTTGTTCGTTTTCAGTATGCTCCATATTCCATCTCGTTTTGTTCCTTCATCTTTGTTTGAGGATTTTCGCTCCAGCTTGAGCGTCCGCCCTCCTCCCGCTCAAACTTCGGGGGCGTATTAGTCTGCGTATACTCGTATTTGATATATTCCTTGTATTAGGCCCACTCTTATATAAGGCCTAGCCCGTATGGCATATTTAGGTCACTCTTTGTATTATATATTCTACCAATTGTAATGCTATTAGGCAAGGAATCAATTAAGCCTTCAATATAGCCATTTTTGTATAGCAAAATCAAGTTTATTAAATACAACGTTTGTAAATTTAGGAGTCAAAACATTACTATTTATAACACGTTGTATTCTGGGTGCAATGAAACCAAATGTATCAAACGCAAAAAGAATAAATACGTGTTGATTTTCAACACATGCTTTCTCGTGTTTAATGATAATTAGGGTTTACGTTCGAGGTTTTACAGGTGAGTGTTGTTTTTATCTTTTTTTTCTTCACGAACGAAAAGTTCATTTAGTTTACATATTAATAGTTGGGCCGAGCCCATATATTACTTACAAAAATAAATCTGCAATGTTATGTTTTGAACCTTTATTTATGTTTACGTGGTTTTGAAGTACAAGCTTGAAAGATATCATTCCAAGTATTTTTACCTTGTGAACAACGAGGATGTAAATCCGCATTCTGTTGCAAGGTGCGAATCTGAGATTTTACGTTAAGAAAACCAATTTTGCAACGGATCTATAGCATAAGAGATACAATTACGTAAACCGGTAGGGTAATAGGACTTACACGTCAGAAAAACTAAAATTCTTTAAACATCTACAATGGATCCGCCCTTACTCGTGAGATGTTCAACAATCGGTGACCAAATTACACTAGAGTTAGTATAGTATACATGTAAAATTATTTTTAACGCACACCCACTGAAACAGCCTAAATAACAATAAAAAAGGCTGCATTTTTCTTCCATAAAGTTTAAGCCCATCAATGTCTTGTTTGGACTCTTCTTATTCGTATCACCAATTGAATTTTTAAATCTTTTTGAATACACTACAACAAATTTAAGGTTCGTTCACATTTTTTTCTTCGCACTTTAAAAAGTGTGAGTTTTATTTGTAAATATTCACACTTGTAAGTGTAAATTATTTGAAAGTGTAAAGTATTAAAAAGTTCACACATAAAAGTGTGAAGTATTAAAAAGTTCACATATAAAAGTGTGAAGTATTAAAAATCTTCACACTTAAAAGTGTTAAGTTATTTGTTACACCCAATTTGTTCACACCAAAAACACTAATAAAAGAGTGAAATTTTCAAATTCACACATTTTAAAATATGAACAAGTGGCATAATAAGTGTGAAAAATCAATCAATTTGTTGGAGTAGCTAAACATTCTTAGAAAACTATCTACTATTTAGTTACTAGATTGTACCTTCCTGGTGGTATTGCAAACCATGAATCGCCGGTTGAGAATTACCAACTCCTGGTTATGCGCACTTGTATAAAATAAAATCTGGTGTTTGATGCATAACTGTTGGGTGTGTAAACCCAAGATTTCACATTTTACAAACATAATTTCAAATTCAACATATAAGCTTATTAGGCTACTCCTTTTATCCCTAATGTGTTTAAAATGTAACCTCAATTGGACTTATATTTTAACGATTTCGGACCTCCGAGAATCTTATTGCACTTAGTCTAACTAATGCCATTAAAATTTCTAAAAACTTTTTTTATTACACAGACATGTTATGGCCATCTTCAACCATTTATCGTGGATACTTTATAACTAGCACTAAACAACAAAAGAAAGAAACATGGAAGTTGAACATTTGAACCTCCGGTGAATGTAATCTACCAAAACTTGACCTAACATAGAGATAAAAGTCCAAGAATTCTTCGTATGTTTACCAAGACAGTTTCTTAGTTTCATTATTAAATTTTACTTTATATACGTAATATTTAAGACAGTCAAAATTTGAACTTTTAAGGTAGAAGATTCAAAAGGTATACGTCTTGTCATTCTAGACTTGATAGTTGTTTCTTCAAAAACCAGATCATGAATTCGTGATACCTTTTGTCAAATTTGTGCATAAATGCATAATTTTCCTAATTAATGATCACCAAACTTATATGTACATGACTACATTCCTTATTTTACTCTGCAACAAAAAAGATTTTCCTTATTTTCCTTAACTTTTTTCTCGGTTACTTAGCGAAAATAGTTTAGAAAATGGTACGAGGCTAATTCACCTCTATAAGAGTTTATTTCCTCAACTTTTTTCTCGGTTACTTTCCTCAACATTTTTCTCGGTTACTTTGCGAAAAGAGTTTATAGAGGCGAATTAAGCTCGTACCATTCTCTAAATTTCGACATTTCTCACTAGGTATAAACAACCTTGAAGTGGCCACGCCAACCTCCTGAAAAGGGAGGGCTTTACCTGGTTTGAGTCTGTGTGGCGGTGGGTTCAAACCCCGTGGATTAGTCGGCCAATGAGTCGAAAATCACGGTTACCAAAAAAAAAAAAAAAAATTTTGACATTTCCTTAACTAGTTTAGAAAACGATACGAGGTTAATTCGCCTCTATAAAAATGTCAAAATTTATAGAAAATGTTTACTTTGAATGATGTTGTACGAAGAAAATGATGAAAACTACGTACACGATACGATTTTTTAGTTTTAATAGTTCTTCTTCCATAACTTAAAGCTCCTAAAGAAGTGTTCATGGTTTAGTTAACTTATTACTATTTATATAATCGTAGAAGATAAACGAATAACAAGTTGCGTCGTTAGTGGTCTAACAATGCGTCATTTATTTTTCTTGTTAAGTAGCCTAGTGTAGACATAAAGAAGATTACAATTCGACGAAAACTTTGCTAATAGTGTCTATCTAACTAACGAATTTGGTTTCAAATACGATCGCTGATCCCCATTTTGATAATGATACTTTTTATCATGTTTTCACAAATCAGTAAAAAGAAGTTAAATGGTGCGTTGATTTAAAGAAGGATGGAAAATTGAAAAACTATAAACTTTGACTGAAAGTCAACTAAATTCTAAATTTTATGGAAAATGATGAGTCATGTATTGACCAGAAATCAATAAAAATAAAACCCTTTAGCAGCAATTGTTGAAGGAAACTAAATTTTACATATTTCCTTATTTTAATTAGTCTTAGATACTGTGTTCCTTGTAGTACCATGTGCATATATTGTTGTACATTCAAGCATTTATTAGGTATTGAAATTAAAGTAGGCATTGACTATTTATTATTTGACCAAGTATTGTTGGCTTCAAGTAATCAAGTTACTTGGAGATTAACATTTTCCTTAATCTTTAGTGGGAAAAACCTAAAATTGTCAGCATGTTGGTGAAAATCCATGATAACTACTTAACTTATACATCGCATAATTGTATTACCTAAATTAATTGATGGTAGGGCTTATTAATACATATTGGTTTGCAATGAGAACCCTAAGTTTAATATTTTTTGGCGTTTCAAGCACCAACTCATTTTAGTACTGGAATTCAATGGCTTATTAGAATGGATAATGTTTTAAAATTTGGGTTGATCAAACTGATCCCTCAGCCAGAAATTAAACCGGTGGCTAACTTAAACATGTTTTAAGTAATAAACCGGTTGAATTTTAAACTGAAAGTTCAACCGAGTCATATTGAAATTTAGGTTTTAAAACATTTTCTTTGAAGTTTATAACTGGAGTTTGTGCGTACCCTAGATTATGACCTCAAGTCTCTCCAACAGTATTAAAAACAGATGTTACAAAAAATAATTGTTCACATGAATATTCTTTTGTTGACATGAGTATTATTTTGTTTATTCAATTCTTTTATCTGAATTTGACGCTTTAGGAATTATATAAAGGCATAAAGCTTCATTTATATGTGCTAAAACAATACTTTACAAACATATAATAAAGTCTTCACAACATTTGAACCTTATGAACTAATTAAGGCAAGGTTGAATAACACATAGTGTAAGGAAAACTTGTAAGCAAACAAATAAAGTTGTGATAACAAACCAACTAGCCAAGCTTTTGAATGGCATTTTTCACAATGTAATGATGCTTTAGTTTCATAAAAGTGTCACACTATAATCTACATTATGTTTATTATTAATTAAAAGGACTTTTATAACAGATAACCTTGTATAAAAATTAGAATTCAAGATAAAAAAAATTCATAGATATGGAGATCCTACTTTTGTCAATCAACCATTTTACCCAATCGACACCAAACCACTAATGTCTTTTTCTCAAACACACACGCACTTTAAAGCATAAATAAAGATAGAAAGTAAACCAAAAAGACTTTAACCTAAAACCACTTTTCATTGATAAGTAAAATCAACTCTTTATATCAAGCATTTCACACACTCATGGCCATAATACACTATGTGTTTTGAAGCTTCACCTTTCTTTGAATGGCTCAAGCCATCATTGCCATCTTCATATGACACCATGATGATCTCCAATGAACAAGATTTCGCACACGAAACAATCGAATGCCTACCCCTACTCAATAGACTACTCGAAAAAGATGAAGCCACTAGGGTTTTAAAGATCAAAGAAGAAGATAACATAGATAAAGTGACGATATCACTTCGCATCGGTTTATCAAGTTATGACGATTCAACAACAGAAAATTTAGTTAGCACTAACAAGTTGTATGATGAATTTAAGGAAGAAGATGATCATAAGATATCAGATATGAAGGTGAAGTTTAGTAATCATAACAGTGGTTTGTACAACATTGTAAGTGATCATGACCATCAAGCTAGGTTTTGGATACCAACACCAACTCAAATCCTTGTTGGTCCCATGCAATTTGTTTGTTCTTTATGCAACAAGACCTTTAATAGGTACAATAACATGCAGGTATGTCTTTCTATTTTATACAAATGCATTCCAATTTTCTTATAACAAGTCATGCACGCAAGGACGAAGCCAGAAATTTATGATAAAAAAGAACAAACTTCGATAATTCTCATAAACTAAACTACACATTTTGTTGATAGGGAGAAAATTACAAAAATAACTAGTAATATATTGGTATTTTAGAAAATTATCACTACAAATTATTTTAGCTAGGTGGGACGTGACTTCCCACCTTGCTACCTTCTTGTGTCTCCGCCTCCCATGCACGCATGTCGTGATAAAACTTTGGTCCATATATGTGCTTACTGGTTAGCTTTGCCGGTAAACGTCTTGTTTAACTATCTCCGATTAGGGTTTCTCTTAAATTGTTGTTGATCACTAGATAATTCTGGGAAGTAATTAGCACATAAAGTGTTCATTAACATCTTTTGGGTAGTTGAAATTGGGAAGATATAAGGAACTTTATAATAGTGGAAGACTGACTGACTGATTGACAAAAGTTTACGTTGAAATGTTGCCCATTTTTTCGTTTTGGAATTTACTATTTACGACCCCATGAATTTTGGCTATCATTGGGATGATTAAAGTTGCTTTATTTCTTTGTTGAATTTCAAAGACAAATACTTTTTTCGATAAGTGTTTTTTACTCAAATCTTCTGTTCATTTCATCCCAATGAGAGTTGAAGTAGTCGCATAAATATTTACTAATCAAGAATGTTTTGTTAGGTTTTATGGTACAATGCAATGAATTCTTAATGTTCACCGGTATAAGAACATTTTTTCGATGTGTATATTTGATGTTTTAGTATTTGCAATCGATACAGATGCACATGTGGGGGCATGGATCAGAATACAGGAAAGGACCCGAGTCGCTCAAAGGCACACAACCGGCAGCCATGCTAAGACTTCCATGCTATTGTTGTGCTCAAGGGTGCAAGAACAACATCAACCACCCTCGAGCAAAACCCTTGAAGGATTTCCGTACTCTTCAAACACACTACAAGCGAAAGCATGGGGCTAAACCATTTACATGTAGAAAGTATTGTTCAAAAAAGTTTGCGGTGAAGGGAGATTGGAGAACACATGAGAAAAACTGTGGCAAGCTGTGGTATTGCACTTGTGGATCGGATTTTAAGCATAAACGATCACTCAAGGATCACATTCGCTCATTTGGAAGCGGACATTCTCCAAATCCTAGTCTAGATGGGTTTGATCATGATGACAAAGAATGCGTTACAGGTTCTGAAGACGAAATTATGCACTAATCTTAGTTAAACCAATGAAACTATCCAAGGGTTGATACTTTTGGCACTTTGAAGATTGCACAACATCAATTATCAGAGTTCTAGAAGGATCAATACTTTTTTTCTATATATATTCAAAAGTTTGAGTGTTTTAATAAGGAAAGAAGATCATCTTAAAGCCATGAAGTCGATAAATTTTCATCTCTATACAAGTGAGAGGAAAAGCATATATAAAATGCCTCTCCTCTATCGGAGAAAATTTATCGGCTTCATAGCTAGATGTTGATCTTCACCATATGATTGTTATTTCCTTTTCGTGTCTAGCTAAGCTATAATATTATCTTTCATTTTCTTTCTTTTCAAGTGTTATATATTGAGCATTTGAGCTACTGATTTCATAGCTTATCTTATGCTTGTTACATATATGAGATGCACATTTACAGAATTACAACTACAAAATTTATCAAATCATTGAATTGTCAAGTGCAAATGATATGGATTATAGTTTGTTTATACAAATGAAAGTTTTTGTGCAAGTTTTAGTTACACTTTACTTTCACTCTAATACGTAATTAGTCAATCACAACATAAATAACCAATTGACTTAACTTAGTTGGGTACCTGAGTTTCTTCTGGAGCTTTTCAAGAGTTTTGCTCAGCACTCAAGTTTAGCAAAATACAAATATATTAAATTTTCCTCCTCATGCGAGATCGTAAATTATAAAAGTTTCCTTTTACGGGTCTTTCCTAGTGTTCGGTCCCGAAGCCACCCGTTTGAACAATTTAACTCGAAGGTTGGATTTATATCGGTTTAAAAAAAATTACTAACATAAACACAACATGGAAATTAGTAGGGGTGTTAAAAAAACCGAGAAATCGATGAACCGAGCCGAACCGCTCAATCCGAAACCGAAAATACCCGAAACTGAAAAAACCGAAACCGAAAATAACCGAAACCGAAAAAACCCGCTTATAACGGTTCGGTTACGGTTTTCATTTTTAGATATCCGTGGTTAACCGAGCCGAACCGCACATATTATACATGAAATTTTTTAACTAAATATTCAAATTATAGTACATGTATTAATTGTATTAGTACCCTACTTTTATTATATATGAAAATTTTTTACCAAATTTTCAAATTATAGTACATGTATTAAACATGTATTTGTAAATTTAATTAATGTGATCGTAGTTTATAAATATCGAATAAATAATTTTTAGTTAATATGTTATTTATAAATATTCTAATGTACTTTTTGTAACGAAATAATTTTTATATGATTTTTAGCTATTTAATGTCGTTGAATTATACGAAAACGACATTCTATGTTCTAAATCATGTTATTATTTATAAACTAAAACTTTATGAAATTATATAATGGTTAACCGTGACCCGAACCGTGGGTAACCGCTCATTTCGGGTAACCGTATGTCCGGTTAACCGCCTTGTACGGTTCGGTTACGGATAGTAAATTTAACTAACCGAACCGCGATAGATAGTCAAAATCGTCTAACTAACCGAACCGAACCGACCCGTAAACACCCCTAGAAATTAGTATAAGATTAGTTTATTTTTTCTACAAAACCCTTGGAATTATTAGGTCAAGGTTTTATTATGAAAGCAAAAAAGGGTTTTTCTCACGGGATATGAAAGTGTCCAATCATGCAAAATCAACATCTCCGAAATCAACGGCATTCTTTTACATCTTCTTTATTTCTAGTACAACCTTTTCCCTATTTGAAGTGTGAACATTTGGGTTAAAACTATAAAAAAAGTCTATTATGGAGGGTTGAAATGAAAAAAGGTGTTTAACTACTCCAACTATAATATCTTTGTGACAAAAAAAAAGTTAATAAAAGTATAATATGTATTTTTTTCAGTTGTTAATCTTGAAAACTAACATAGGATAGGGAAACCCAGCCATATATATTTTCAAGTGGTCGAGTCAAATAATGGGGTCTTATTATTTTTTTCTCGCGTTTTCAGTTTCACAGTTTTATAACAAATACAAAATTATAAAAATAAAATAAAATAAAAAAAGAGTCCGGTTATTTAAGATACCTTGTATCTTTTGGATACAAGGGGACAAATCTGAGCCACTCATCCACTTAAATCCAACGATCCACGTTTAAACAAAAAAAAGCGGATGGGTAGTTACGTCATTTCACTACCCTGCCCAAACCCTAACCCCCTCTTTTCGCTACATTCAACCGTCATTTTTCATTTCCATCTAAACTCACACACACACACAAAAAACACACAGTGAAACACACACACACATAAACCACCATCTTCCATCGACGATTTCACCTTCAAAACACACATCCGATCAAATAATCAACAAATACGATGAAAGGGAAACCGAAAAACGAGCCATCTTCCAAAAAACCAGATCAAAGGACGATAAAAACAAGGCAAAAGGTATAAAATCACAGATCCATCCTTTTTCTATGCTTTTTTAGTTTTTTAAATGCTTTTTAAGCTTTTCTGAGCTTTTTCTCTGTTTTTTTTATACTTTTAAGCTATATCAATGATTCTTCTATGCTGTTTAACTAAATGTATGATGAATATAGTAGATCTATGAAAATAAACATCATTTGATACTTTTAAGCGAGTTTTGTGTTTAAAAATAGATTGCATGTGAATATAAGCATCTCGGTAGGTTAAAAAAATGAACAGAATAGATTTAAAAAAGTTGAGAAAAATAGTTTCCTAAACTGATAGAACATATATGATAAAAAAGTATAACATATATGATAAAACATTATCATATATATGATGAGTGAAAATACAATAAAAAGCACTAGGATTAGAACATATATGATAGTTTTAAGCGAGTTTTCCATATGATAGTAGATTAAAAAAATAAACAGAATAGATTTAGAAAGGTTGAGCAAAAATAGTTTCCTAGACTGATAAAACATATATGATAAAACCTTATCATATATGATGAAACCTTATCATATATGATGAGTGAAACAACAATTAAAATCAGTAGGATTACAACATATATGATATTATATTGCTTGCATCATTTGATAGTTTTAAGCGAGTTTTGGGTTTAAATATTGCTTGTATGTGAATATAAACATCTCGGTTGAGCAAAAATGGTTTTCTAGACTGATAAAACATATATGATAAAACCTTATCATATATGATAAAACCTTATCATATGTGATGAGTGGAAATACAATCAAAAGCAGAAGGATTAGAACATATATGATATTATCTTAACGTATATGATACATCAAATTTGATAGTAAAAAAATGAGACATCATATTTGATAGAACCTTATCATATATAATTCATCATATTTCATAAGTTATGCAACATATAAAGCTTTAAACAGATGTAATTTTGTCTAACTTTGCGTTTTTATTGCAGATGAACAGCCTACAAAAAACAAGGATGACGAGATAGAAGAACAACCTAAAAGAAGCTTAGGTAAAAAAAGCAAAAAAAATACAGAAAAGTAAAAATAAGTGTCATATCTGATAAGTTTTTTTTTATCAGCAGTTACTATAAAAATAATGAAAGAAAAAGCTGCAACGCTTGAAAGAGCAAGACAAAGCAAAGAGAAGGTCAAAGGTGTCACTGAAGTTGTCACTCAAACAAAGGCCAAGGGAAAAGCTGTTGAAACAAAGGGCAAAGGAAAAACGGCTGCGAAAACGAAGAAAGCTGAAAAGCCAATAGAGAGTATAGAAGGTAAGAAAAATATACTACGTATCATATTACTTCATTAGGAAAAAACATACAATACTGAACATCTCTTTGCTTTGTAAAAAATGTAGAAGAAATTGGTACAGAAGAAGATGATGTTTCAGAAGACGAGAGAATTAGCAGCGGGGAAGAATATGTAGATGAAGAAGCCGAGTCTGAACAAACCGAGACAGAAGAAGGTCACAAGGATGAGGAAAACGAAGAAGAGCCAGAGGGCAATGACGAGGGGGAAGACGAGGGACATGACGCAGACGAGGAGGAAGACGATGGAGATGAAGAAGACGAGGAGGAAGACGATGTCAATAATGAGGGTGAAAGTAGCGAGGATGATGATGAAGACCAGGATGAAGAGGAACCTATGAAAGAAGAGAGGGTCAAAGACGTTTCGAAGAAAATAACAAAAATCAAGTTCATCAACCCTTCAAAAACAAAAAAGGTAACAATTAATGATAATTTTATCAAATACGATATAGCATAAACTCTGAAGAAAATATTTATGTATCATTTATGTTGATTGTATAATACTAACACGTTTCATTCTATTTTGCAACACAGCAAGCTTTCCTGAAGTGGTAAAGAAGGATAAAAAAGCCGGAAAAAGGAAATTGGAACAAAAGCAAGAAGCAAAACGTCCACATAAAGGGACAAAAAGACAAAAGCATACATACATTGGGGGCAAAAAAACAACCGGGAAAAAGAAATAACTTCGCAGGAAGAATCAAGTGAAGGAGAAGAAGATGAGCAGATGGATGAGAAAATCGAAACCGACGATGACGAGGAGAACGAGCAGATGGTTGGCACATCAAAGATGCTAGTTGTCAAACCTTCACCTTCTAAAGGCAACAAGTTAAAAAAATACAAAACTGAAGAAGAAGACGACGACTACGCGATGGTTTTGGTAAAAAAGAAGAAGGGTAGAGGTCCTACAAAAAAGAAGCAGACAAAGGTATACCCTACTGCCTTGACCAGATGCTCACCTAAATCGTTGTTCGAAGCAACCTCGGGACTGTCAGATGAGAGAAAGAAAGTTTTAAAACAAATTGGTTTTGAGAGGTACATTGAGTTTCCCATAGACGAGCTGTCTTCACACCTTCTGTACCATATTGTCGAGAAGTTCCATCCACAAAGCATGGAACTGAGACTCCCCAAAGGATCAATCAAAATAACAAGAGAAAGGGTGCAACAAATGCTTGGTGTCCCGATGGGGACAATATCTCTTAATGAACTGCCGGAAAGGGAAAACGATGATGCTTTCATCGAAGAATGGAAGGCTCAATACGACACATTAAAACCAAGCCCAGCAACAATTGCAAAAAGGATCCAGTCGACCAACACAGCAGACTTCACCTTCATAATGAACTTCCTTATGCTCTTTGGTGGCACGATGTGCAACTTAGACTCTGGTGGGAAAGTTCTTTTGAAGATTTTGAAGAAGGTCACAGAGAAACAAAACATTAATGAGATAGACTGGTCGTCCTATATACTAGAATGCCTCAAGAAAAGTAAAAGCAAGTGGAACGACCAAGCTGTAAAACGATGGTACAACGGACCTGCTACTTTCTTGTGTGTAAGTAAAACCAACTGTTTTTTTTTAATTTAAAACTTACTTTATATATTTTCGTTGTCTTTAACCAAAATAAACTTGTTCTTATCACAGCTGCTTTACTTGGACTCAACTTACTTCCCAGGAGTAGCCGTGATGCGGCGAAGACCAGCAATAAGAAGCTGGAACGGTCGGTTGATGAAGTTGAGAATACAAGAAGAAATGAAAATTCAACGTTTGAGGAACCTAGAACATCAAGATGAGTACAAGGAAGAATATGTCCACATGGGGATTGATGTGTACAAAAACAACGACTTCTATCTAGAACCAATTAAAGACAGGAAACCACAAACACTAGAGGTAAAACAAAAAACTATGACATATATGATAGTATGAACTTTCATATATGATAGTATGAACTTTCATATATGATAGTATGAACTATCATATATGATAGTATGACCTATCATATATAATATAATAAAGTATCATATATGAAAGATACTAATACACTTACAACATACTTTTTTCTATGCAGGAGTTTGTTGAAAAAAGTATTGATCGATTTGGAGAGATATATGAGGCAAGAAGAGTGCTTGCTGAAACACTTGGAGAAGAACTTAGAAAGTTTGAAAATGATGAAACATTGATTGGTCTATGCAAAGAATACCAGGTGGTATTCAAAAGAAACAAAGACGATGACCTTGATGTGGATTTCATGGATTGGGAGCAAACCTCCACGGACGATGGGAAAACAAAAGATGCTCCTGTTTCAGTAAAACAGCCGGTTACTCTTGAAAGTATACAAAATGAGGATGAGGAATCTGCTCAAAAAGCTCAAAAGGAAAAAGATAAAGAAAAGGAAACTGCAAAAGAGGAACTGGTCACCGAAGCTGGGTTGGTTCACCATCCAAAATCAGCTAAAGAAGCAGCGATGTTTCCTGAGGTTCATAAGACTGTTTTCACAGACGAGCCATTGTCCGGGGAGTTTGAAAACGACCCAGAGTTTGATGAATATCTGGACAGGTATTGCATGGAGTTGGAACGCCAAGCTGCAATTGAAAGCCAAAAAAAGAAGCTTGTTGAAGAAGCGATGGCGACAAGGAAAACCAGAGGAACGAGGCAACCAAAGTCTCTCAAATCAACACCATCTTTCAGCCAAATCACAAAAACGCCTGAAACAACACCTAAGCAGATAGTGATGATGGTAGAAGAAGATGATGCTGCAAAAGAACAAAAGAGGCCATCCCGCTTGCTCCTTTCTAACTACATAAACAAGAAAGCACCAGCACGGGGAAAGCTCACTGTAGCAGAGTTGATGATAGGAGAGAGTTTGTTCTCAATGCTTAATAACAACATGTAAGTAAAAGCTAAAACACTAACAAACTAATTATCATTCAAGTAGGATCATATATATATGATAAAAGTAAGTAATTGTAATATGTTTGCAGGGATTTCATATTTGAGTCAGCGGACCATAATTATGCTTGCATGAGGGATAACATGCAGACAATGGCTCCGGGCTTAAAGGTAGATGCACCTGTCATTGACACATACTCAAATGTACTAAACTTTGAAGAACACACTCGCACAGGAGGAAAAAAGAAGAAACAGTACTTCATGTCAACTATGACTGTAAGTACATCTTACATCATATGTGTTTTTTATAACAAATTATGTCCACAAACTAAAACAAAAAATATATTGTTGATTATGCAATACAGACAGCAAACATGTTTGATTGGAAACTGGAAAACAGACAGTATGACGTCCAGAAGCAGTTTCAAAAGTTTGAAGAGAACATGAGAACCTCCATGGGAGAAGATGAGGACTTACTGAAGTTGAAGAATGTAAATCTGGTAAACACTTGACTAACATATATGATAAAAAAGTAAAACATATATGATAAAAACTTATCATATATGATGCGTGACATGCAATCAAAAGCAGTAGGATTAGAACATATATGATATTACAGTTACAGTCTATTTTATATAATAAAACAGAATATGTTACAAGTCTTTAAAGCAAAAGAATTAAATGAATGAATTAAAATGCCTACCATAAATAACCTATGTACAAGACCTCAATGCAAAGATCAATTTAATTTATTACCATAATTAAGGCATTCATAATTCACAGCTTAGATGCAAAAAGTCTCAGAATTACAAAACTTCTCCTATAAGCTTTATCATTCAAGTTTATCATCTTCTGTTACGAATCTCATTCAACGATGATTCAAACTCATCTAATTCTTCTTCTACACTCTTCTTTCCAACTTCACCTATTTAAACCAATCTCTATCTAACAATGATCAAATAATTCAATTTTGATTCTGTATTGTGCAGGTTTTACAGGTCAGTTTATAATGATTTGCATAGATGCTTGATTCGAACAAAAAATTTATGTAAGATTTAGTTGTGTTGAAATCCATTTGATTTATATTATTAATTGTTCTGTTTTATTTTTTATATATATATATATTATCAGGTTTGCTATGCTTCGTCTACATGTGAGAAAACAAAGGTGTGTCTTCTATTTTAGCCTTTTCGGTTTGATTATTGGTAACGATTTATCCAGATTGGTTATTTGCTTTTCAAAATCATTATGTGTTTCTTTTATTTTCTCCTAATTTGACAAAAAAAGTTTCGATCGTTCAATATGAATTTAGGTTGAGATGAACACCGATCTTTAAGCGAAATCTTCTCCAATAGTTTTAATTCAATTTCAATTTAAAATCGTCTCAAATTCAGTTTCAATTCAAAAACATAACTTTTAAATAAATTTTTAGCGCACGCCAAATGTTTGATGAAACGTCGCATTCAAATAAATCTTAAAAAACTAATTGCTTATATCTATGATATTTGCATGCCAAGGTTCACTAATATTTATGATATTTGCAAAAGACGAGTGACATGTAACTGGGTTACAATATAAGACTGAAATAACGTTTTCTTAAGGAACTTCATGTGGTATACATTTTGGATATTCAACATGTGGTAAATTAATTGCGGTTGTATACTTTAAAAAACATTACTTTATAATTTTTACATTATTCGAGCCCCTCCAAAAATGAAGCGAGAGGTGCCCGGGGAGTAGTTTGACGCTGAGGTTGCGGAGATTAAGGCGTCGATCGATCGTTAATAAAGTAATTTAGCTCGGAGAAAAGGGTTTGTTTACACCTGCAGAATGAGGGTATAGTGAGGTTGTGAAAGGAAATGTTGCTTATACCACTATACGAGTATGTTGATGCATGTTAAAAATAGAGGACCATATAATTTATTTTGGGTAGACTTTTAAACAGTCGGAATAAGACGAGTGCTAATATTGTGTTATCATGCCAAAAGAGTGTTTGGATAATATATGAACCTACGGTGATGGTGACTTGATTATTTAGGGATAAGAATAAAAAATTTCCATGTAACTTCTTAAATAACAAAAAATTCCATATCATGTCTCTTGAGCATGTTTAGCTACAACTATTTATCTGTTAATAACTATTCCAAATGCTTAGTAAATAGTATATGTTGATGGTTATACATGTACACAACGTTTTTATAGTAATGTAGTGGAGTAGTAATGCAAGACACCGCATCTTCGATATCAATATATTAATTGTTATATTAATTGTGTGTTTTGGATCCAAAACCCATGCTTCGATATCTATATATTAATTGTTATAAGTTTAATCCCACAATTTAATTTCAGCGATTCAATTTTTTTTATGTGTTGATACAAATTAAGTGATTTAAATCCTTTAGTAAAACTTATTGAATGTGTTGTTTTTGTTTAGGGTTTGGATTTCGACTAATTTCAATTCAAAAAAATGATGGTTTTTACCTTGATTCGATGAAAGGATGTATGGTCTTTTGGTTGCATTTTACTGGAGATTGCTTTGAGAGATTGTTTCCAGGTAAGACTTTGCTACCCTCCATTTTTATAATTGTATACAACAACACAATGAACTGATGCATTTTTTCTATTGATTCACCTTTTTATTTCATGCTATTATATTTTTAAAAGGCATGAGAATTTTGTGTAATTGAAGAGGGTCAACATGGTTTTGCTTTGTGATTGGGGTTTGAGGTCCATAGTGTTAAAATGGTAAAGGACTAATAGGTTATGCTTTGTGATTCACACATATTACAACAAAAAATGTGTATATTGGGTTCTTAATAGTAGCTCAACCTATTTCAGCTCTTCATGTATACAAGTACCAGAACTATCAAGTTTTTTCTTGATGTTTCTGCCAATATTATTTGATTCAAATTTGTGCAGTTTTCTTATTTTCGGGGGTGTTTAGGACTGCTTAACTTTCTGCTTATGGTTATAATAAGAAGTATTATTAACTTTTAATCTGCTTAAAAATGAACGCATCTATACATAGTGTTTGGGTTTGCTTACTTTGTTAAATTTCACATGTAGTATTAGAGATTGTAAAAATTAAGCAATTAGTGTCAAATACATTTAAATTTAGATATATGTAATACTCTTCTATGTGAACCAAATAAATTTTAATTTTAACTCCTGATGTACCAAATTCAAGAGTTGTCTGAATGTGTGTTTTGAAAGCATGATTCTGGGTGTTTGAGCCTTCTTGAGAAAAGTTTGATTAATATTAGAAGTTGAATAGTAAAAATTGACATTTCTTTGAAAAAGGAAAATGATTTTCTAAAATGCAGATATATGTTTTTGAAGTAGGATGTTATGATTTTGCTATTTATTTGTGAATTTGTATCATGTAAGGTTAGGAGTTAAGCTGTTGTTATTCATAAAGTAGGATGTTATGGTGTTGGTTTATTAATTCACCTCAAAAAACAGATAAAAAGTGATATGGGTCATCCTGTTTTGACCCGTTACAGATTCACATGGTAAGTAGACTGTTAAGGTATGTTCAATCTACCTAATTTATTCATACATTATTACAGATATGTGGCGAACCTTGGTGTTCATCTCATATTTTCATTCTCAAACTGAAATTTTACATATTATGGTGCTTGGCTTATTTCATTTTTAACCCTTACTGAAACTTCCTTCACATTTGTGTTTGCAGAAACCAACAAAATTTGTCAATCAACGACCCCGGATCTTGAAGAACATGACCCTTCCATCTCTTAGGTATAATTTTTAACTGTTACACGATCAATCGGTTTAAGACTCTCTCCCATTTATGTAGAAGTTACATTGTTCGATATAATTCATGTTATAAATATAATTAGAAAATTAAAAGAAAATGTCCAAATTGGATTTGAGACCAGACAATTTGCTTAATAGGTTTGGTAATATATATGCAAAAGTGTCGGGCGAAAACTTTAGTTCTGATGTATGAACTATAATTCATGTTATCACATGACATAACCTCGCCCTAAAGGGAAACCAAATACATGTACCTCCTGTAAGATTAATTAAGCATTGGGTCGAATGTATGAACTATTATTAAGTAGTGACATCATATGCATTGAAAATGGGTTATCACAGTCCCACTTAAGGATTAATAGAACAAAAAACCAGGGATAACATGAATACTTTATGTTGCCACTATTAATAATATTGTACAAGGTTGGTGACTTATAACTATTTTTAGCCTCTTTTCACCTACAGTTTTACAAAAGGTAAATGGCATGCTAAGCAAAATTCAATAAGATCAAATGTGTATAAGTGGAAAGCATGATACACACTTAATGAATATGCATTGAGGATTTGGGACACAAAATGGACTAAAAATTTCAAATAAGAAAGTAAAAACATGTATAAGTTAGATCTTTATCAATTTTACACTAAAACAAAGCATTTTATTAAGTTAGTAATTTGGGCGGGTGGGTAATGGGTCACAGCGACTCGGACATGAATTATGAACAAACTTTAAAATCGTAATAACAACTGCGATTAAGTACTATCTGGTGCAAACATAATAATTTAAACTTTAGGTGAAAGGTATGGGAATATCTACTCTACTTACATTGTTGAAAACATGGATACAAACCTTCTGAGTTGTTATCGCCATATTTTAATTACAAACATTGCTTATGTGTTTATTTTTATTTGACCTTTTATTTCAGAATGAACCAATTATTTCAATTTTGAAGCTACTCAAAAAGTTGTATTTTTAATACAATCCCAAGCATTGGTTATTTGACAATGTATGCTGAGATATAGTATACTTTTAATGCGTCGAGTGGATCAGTGTATGTTTTGCTACATACATGGGATCATATGGGTTAGAATAGGCGAGTGTATCTTTTGTTATATAAAAATACATGAGATCAAGTGACTGGTGTCAAAGCTTCTATAACACTTAATAATATATATTCATTTACTTTATTTGCAGCTTTGATTTTTTAGGAGTAGAACAACTTCTAAAAATGTTCCAACTTATTTACCAGTGTGAATATATAGGTGTCAAATATTTTAGTTACTTGCGTATAACCTTTCGTCTTTTGAAAATTACTCAACTGGCCAAAGTTATACACAACTGCAAAATCAAATATGCCTTATCTTTCATGGGTAAATAAACAACTTAAATTCACTTAAAATGGAAATGAATACTCTTATCAATAACTTCTTTTTTTGGTAAAGGGGAAACAACCCCGGTAAAATATAATAACTTCTTTTTACTTTGACTTTGGTTTTTACTATTTTAGGCTTTCAGGGAATATGTGGCATTCAAAGCAGACCTTTGCTCTTCAAGATTGAGAGTTGAAGCAGATGATACATGCATGTATTTTATTTTAATAGTTACAAACCAAATTTTTTATCTTATCATTTACCTTTTACTTATTACGGAGTATCTCTCTTGAAAAATAGTAGTACATGGTTACAATTCACCTTTTTCTTATTTAACTCGCACACATAATTTCTTATAAAAATATTTCTTTAAAAAATCCCGTGATCCCACGGGTCTTTAAGCTAGTTTACAATAAATCTGGTAAACACTTGACTAACATATATGATAAAAAAAGTAAAACATATATGATAAAAACTTATCATATATGATGAGTGACATGCAATCAAAAGCAGTAGGATTAGAACATATTTGATATTACATTTTACAATAGATTCAAAAAAATATAACTTATAAAAACTCTGCAGGTGTTCTTCCCGGTCATATCTCACCAGCACTACTACTTGGTGGTCTTTAACCTTATCAACGGCGCCGTCTCAATCATCGACAACTCGAAAGTCGCCAGCACATATGAAAGCAAGTACCAGACGTACTGTGACCTACTGTAAGTCACTAAATACATAAATAAACTAAAAAAAACATGAACATCTGTGCATTTCAAAAAGCATCTAAAAAAATAACACACCAAAGAATATGGTAAACTTGGGGCTTTTTTTTGCAGATGAAAATGTTTATGATGTATATGGAGAGCGTCCAGCACAAAATGACGAAAAAACTCAGGAAGCATACAATCATTCGACCAAAGTGGGGAACAATGTACAACGACATCGATTGTGGGGTGTTTGTGATGATGCACATGGAGCATTATGAGGGCGAAAGTGCAAAAGGTTGGGTTTTGGACTTCCGGAGTGATTCAGATGAGCAAAGAAAGAAAGGAAATACTGAAGCTGAGGTTCAGGATAGCTGCAAAGATATTATCACACGAGAAGAACATCAGGAGGCAGCAGGTAACCGATGAAGCCTATGAATTTGCAAGAACCCACCAGATGCAACCATACAAGACAAAGGTTATCAAAGAGGCAATCAAAGCAAGAAAGGAGGAACAAGACAAAGATGTGGCCAAGAGCGCCATCTGAAGAAGGAAAGACAAAAAGACAATACAATTTAAGACATTAATTTTTAATTTGGTCTGTAATAACTTAGATTTTTGTTTAAGACTTACGCTTTGCTTAGCCTATCCACTGGGAAAGGGGTACGCGACATGCAGGAGAACCCATGGTGGGTTGCTCCAAACTTGGGGTCAACTAGTCGTAGATCATGGATCGGTTAATAGGCATCCATTAGTCCGACTACCCCCGAGTCATACGCCTACCTAAATAAGCTTTAACGCTTAACCCACTGGAACATTAGGCTAGGCAAAGAGATTAGTGAACTGATTTAGATTAGAAGCAGTTAGATGACTTATCCAATCGGAAAAGGAGTACGCGGCATGCAAGAGAACCCATGATGGGTTGCTCTAAGCTTGGGGTCAACTGGTCGTAGATCGTGGATGGTTTAATAGGAATCCATTAGTCCGACTACCCCTGAGTCATGTCGCCTACACCTGACGTACCATTGGAAAACATTTGGATAGAATCGTAGGGAAGACAAGTTGCTGGCGGTAAAGTAGGATGTACCGCATTTTGTGGATACAACTTGTTTTAACTTGTAACCCGTCGAATTTTCTATTATGAAATGGAACATGAATATTTTGTTTCATATGTATTGTTTTTGTATTAAATTTTTAGAGAATAGAAGGATATTGAAAAACATGTAAACCGTTAAAAACAAAACTATCATATATGAAACATTAGTTTCATATATGATAGTCCAAAAAAAACTTGTAAAAACACACTTGCTCTGGAAACGAAATTCTAGAAAGAAGTAACATTAGTATCTTAAAAACTATCATATATGATACATACGTATCATATATGCTTGTGTTGACAACTTAACATATATGATACATTACTATTATATATGATAGTCCAAAAAAAACTTGTAAACTGACAAAAGCAAACTAGAAAAAACTAAAGGATTGAACACAACTTAACATATATGATACATACGTATCATATATGTTGTGTTGACAACTTAACATATATGATACATCAGTATCATATCTGATAGTCCAAAAAAAACTTAAAAACTGACAAAAGCAAACAATCTAAAGAAAAAACTAAGGGATTAAACACAACTTCTCATGACTCATTGACATATGATTATCCAAAAAAAGATAGTATCAAAAACAACTTCTCATGAATCAAAGTGATCAAGACAAAATAGCATCATACATCATAAAATAACATGTTCAAAAACTGCAAACAGTAAAATAAAACGGGAAAAAATTCCTAAAACAAAAACTTTTCTTCTATCCAAGCTCATCCACTCGTACTTGCATCTGCAACAGCTGGATCCTCGACAACGACTTCCTCCAATCACTTACCGGTGCAAGTCCTCTTGTTATGATCAGTACCCCCGCACACCGAACATGTAATCTTGTTCTTCTTGCCTTTCTCAATAGCTATCTCTCTACCACCTTTAATACGCAGCTTTTGACGCCCATGACGTCCTCTAGGGGTTCCAACATCTGGATTATCAACCAAACGTACAGACGGATGAGAGACACCAACGAGCTGCTCCAAACAGTCTATCTTCTTCTTAGATGGAGGATTTGGGCAATCCGCTTCAACATCTTTCTTCAGCTGCTTCAAAGTTTCAACAAAAGCACCCAACCTAGGCTCGTCTTTGCTCAACAAATGAACACAATGATCAACAATAGATGTCGCCTCGCTCGAATAATTCTCCAATACAACATTCTTCTCCCCATACCTGTTCCTCTTGTTCCTCAACGCAGCCGGGATAAGGTTCTTGGTCCAACGCTTAAGAATGTATTGCTGAGGAATCATCTTGATATTGGCATTCTTGAACACGCAGAAAATATGCCTGCACAATATCCCAACCCTCATAAACAACTAGCATGTATAAATAACTGAACCATCCTCTAAGTTGCGCAAGACCTGGGAAAAAAAACCAAAAAAAAGAAGTGAATAACATATATGATACATGTGCTTATATAATATGATACGCTAAAAAAAATATATATATATATTACATCAACCAAAAACTCACATACCTTGTACAACCCATCTTCTCTAGTAAACATGTCAACCTCATCATCTTCCTTCTCCTTCTCTTTATCATTGTCATTTTCCTTATCTTTCACATTATTAGAAGACTCGCCAACTTTACCCTTATCAGTAACCTTATCATTCACCTTTTTCTTGTTCTTCTTACCAGGCTCTTCATAAACAAAATGCCTAACTCTGATAACAGAAACCTCAGAACCCTCGAGCACATTCTTAGTATCTATCTGACAATATCATAATCCAACAAAAATCTCTTTCTGAACCAACTCAAACAAGGTACGAGTGTAAACCATTGCAGCATGCTTCTCAATCTTGAGAAAAGTCCTTAACTTCGGAACAGTATCCATTGTATTATGATCCATTCTCTCTTGAACACTCCTTTGCTTTTCCATCGTTGTCTTAAAGCAATTCATAAAGTTCATAAGCGTCGAGCTAGAATTGGTAAAGTGGGAGAAGAAAGAATTCTCGCTCTCTGATCTAGACGTAGTCCTCATCAGTCCACACAACGGCGAGTCAGAAAAATAAGCAGGGATCCAAGTTGAACGCATATCATACATCTTCGTCAGCCACTTGTGTCCCACCAAATCATACTCTGTCATCAGATCACCCCATCTGGTGTCAAAATCCTCGGGACCAATGTACAAGTTCCAAATAATCTTGTTCAACTTCTCTTTAAAAACCCGATCATTGTATATTTTCTCACATATCTGCAAAGACATACAAAAACCAAATGATATGAATAAAAATTTTGTTCTCACATCATATATGATGCTACTTCAACATATATGATACTATTAAAATATCATATATGATGCTACTTCATCATATATGATACTAGTCTTAAAAAAAGTACATTCGCTGGAAGCTTCTGCGTGATATGCCACATGCACAGCCTATGCTTTGTACCAACAAACTCGGCTTCAATGGCATTCCTCATCGCCTTATCTTGATCGGTCAATACTATGCTAGGTGCTTTACCAAACGCTTTGATGAAGGCTTTAAGTAACCAAACATACGATTTCGTGGTCTCGAACTTGAGCAAACCAGCAGCAACCGTAACACACTTCCTATGGTTGTCAATCGCCGTAAAAGGAACAAATACCATTTTGTACTTGTTTGTCTTAAATGTAGCATCAAAAGAGACAACATCACAGAACTCCTTGTAGTTGTACTTGGACACTTCATCAGCCCAGAATAAGCCAATAAGCTCAGCCTTGTTAACCAAATAATCAAACGAAAAATCAGCAACGTACTCCTTCCTCTTCTCCATCTTGTTTATCAACATCTGCGCGTCATAGTCCCCGATGTAACAGTTGACTCTACGGAAGAAGTTCATAAAGTCAACAGTAGTGCCGTGAATGAGCAGATAAGAACCCTTGATCCCGGTCAGAAGGTGATGAGCTCTTGTAGCACCAATATTCACACTCGCAACCTTGACAATAAACACCTGCTCTGCGTATGTTAACTGCCTCTGATTCTTTGACAGATGCTTGTACTCCTCACGTTCAAGCTCGTGGTTGTGGATAGTATCAAATACACTCAACTTGAACTTCGTCGTACCAGGGATCAAGTCAAACACAGCACGAGCTTTACAACCGGTGATATGCACATTTGAATGCCTCAATTGGTTATAACCATTCTCCAAATCTAGGGTGTCTACATATATATCCTTGGGGGAACCCTTCCTGTTGCAAACCAAATACTTTTGCTTCACAATCCTGCTCCTCAATCTTTTCTGACACGATTTCCTAACAACAAAACCAGCTTTAACGGCATACTTCTTGTAAGCAGCAATGCAATGCTCAACTGAATCGTACTCGTTCCCTTTAACAAGTAAAAACTCGGCAGGCACTTTCGGAATGTAGTAAACAGTACCACCAGGAGTATCAAAGTTGGAATGAGTGATATACGACTCAGGAGTCCGCACAGCATTCAACTCTACAAAAAGAAACATATACTATCATATATGATTACAAAATACTAGAAAAATTCAACACATATCATGTAAACATCATATATGATAGACATGTATCATATATGATAGTATATGTTACATGGCTATCATATCTATGTAAAAATACAAACATCATATATGATACGTTGCTATCATATATGATACATTGGCAACATGCACTAAGCTCAACAAAGACTAGAAAACTTACTCTTAACAACTTCCGCTTCTTCACCGTCTTGTTCATACGCAGAAATCTCATCCGCAAGACTATGAAGAACACATTCGGATGGCAGATCCAAACCTTGATCGACACTAGACTGATCATTAGTCAAATCAACCAACGTAGAAGGATCAACAACACCACTACGACCACTAGAATCACTCGAATCCATCATTAAAACCTAAGAAAAATCGAAAAAACAACAACTCATAAAAAGCTTATCTAAAACCTAAAAGAATCAACGCTTATTAAATAAGCTTATAAACAATATCAATAAAAATAGACCAGACACATATAAAAAGCTTATAAAAAAGCATATTAATCGTTCCGATCGATTAATAAGCTGATTAATAAGCTTATTAATCAATCCGCTCGATTAAATACGCTTATTTATAAGCTTATTAATCAATCCGAACGATTAATAAGCTTATTAATCAATCAGATAGTTAATAAGCTTATAAATAAGCGTATTTAATAATCCGATCTATTAATAAGCTTATTAATAGATGCGAATTGCTTATATATAAGCTTACTAATAAGCTTATTAATAAGCAATATTAACAAACAGTATATCTAGAGAGAGAAACATAGAGAGAGAAAGTACCAGTTTAATCGGGGAAGAAGAAGGAAGAATGAAACGTGTTTGTTAAAACGTATATATATATATATCCAGAAGTAAAAAGACGAAAATACCCCTGTAGTATAAACTGGGGGATTTAATCTCAGCCATCGGATGAGATGCAGATGGACGGTGGGGATGAGTCCTCTTGTATCTTAGAAAACTTTGGTATCCAAAAGAACTTAAATCATAAAAAAAATAAGAAGGTATAGCTTGTAAAAAAGAGGGGTCTTGATAACCTTGCCCTCAAATAATATGTGCCAGTAGTTAAGCCTTTGTTTTAAGATGTTACTGTATCAAGGTTTATATGTCTCTAGGTAAGAGAAAGCATAACATTCTCTCATACTCATGAATCACGATGACATGAAAGTGATATTTGCTTAAGGTGATACAAGCACTCGTCATCGTAGTTGATGAGGTTTAGTTTATCCCAACAATATTGATACTACATCGGCGACTCACTTTAATATCAACGTATGACGACATTTAATCATCTTATATGATTTAAGTCGAGTTACTAATCAGGCTGAAAGTAATAACAAGACCTTACACAATCGCTCACCTCATTTTCACCCCGGATACACTACAAGAATTATAAGATCATGTGACGGTGTTTTTCCGGCGAGACAATGTCGCCGGGGAAAACATCTAATCCTTGGCGACTTTGCTGACGTGGCAAAAAGTCATGAAGACTTTTTGGTCAAAACTTGACCATCTTATCCTGGCGACATGTCGCCAGAGAAACGTCGTCCAACTTTGACAAAAATAGTTTGCCAAAAGAAAAAGCGAGATATTTTCCTTCCAGATTATCATCGACGACATGTCGCCAGGGATAACGTCACCTTTTGATATCCTCCTTTAGTCACCTTTTGATATCCTCCTTTAGTCACGCCTACTACCCTTCGTCTTTTGATCTCATAAGCAACCTGTCGTCCATAGCTTCAATTCATTGGCCATGGAACGAGCTTTCTTATGAGTGTACGATTCGAAGCCATAGGGGTTTGTGTTCTCTGGTTTGGATATGCCATCATTGTCTTCCCCTAAACTATTTGTTCGATCTCTTCTTTCCACCCCTCATCGAATAACAATCGATTAATGTTGAATCAAGTAATGCAGTTTCTGTTCGCTACTATCCTGGGATGGGTTTTAGGCTTTTGATTAAAATCAATCCCTAATACTTGTGTGATCAGGTGGTAAACCGTGGATCTGGCTCTTACTTTGGTTTCCTTTAATTTATTATTATTTAATTAAAGTGGTTTTTAGGGTTTGTTCATATAGTTTTTTAGGGTTTCTTTTGGGTTTTAATTTCTTATGGCTCCCGTTCGCACCAAAGAAGATGATCTGTCCAAAATCTCTGTTTCGGTCTTCATTACTAATTTTCCTGATACTTATTCGGCCAAAGATTTGTTCTTCACTTGCAAAACCTATGGTCATGTTGTTAACTCATTCATCCCTGACAAAAAATCCAAAGGAGGTAAACGGTTTGGTTTTGTTCGCTTTATTAACGTTTTCAGCATTGATCCTTTGGTACAAAACTTATGTACGATCTGGGTGGGCCGACTAAAACTGCATGCTAATGTAGCCAAGTTCCAAAGACCTTCACGTGTTGAGCCTAAGTCTTAGGAGCAGTCTAAAGGTTATTTCTCTGGTCCCAAATTCAGTCCCAACGTTGCACCCAAATTTGGGACCAGTGTTGCACCACCCAAGGCCGATTCTCGCTCGTTTGCTAATGTACTCACTGGAAGCCAAAGATCAGAGGCTGATTCTACACCCTCCATTCTGTTGGACGATGACTGTCTTAATCACCAGGACCTTTCCCTCTCTCTTTTAGGAAGGGTGAAAGACTTTTCCTCCCTTCCAAATCTGATTAACGTGGTTGATAACTAAGGATTTTAAGACATTTCTATCCGATATATGGGCGAGCAATGGGTTATGTTGGTTTTCACTAATAACGTTACCAAAAAAGCGTTTTGTGAATGTGCCGGTATTCATTCTTGGTTCTCAGTGTTACGAGATGCCACTATGGATTTTTATACAGATGGAAGAATTGTTTGGCTTGACTTAGAAGGTATTCCTTTCAAGCTTTGGTCTAATAACACCTTCCGAAGGATTGCCATCAAATGGGCCATTGTTCTTGACTTTGATGATCAAGAAAACTTAAGCTATCACACCAAGAGGTTATGTATTCTCACCAAATTGAAAACAAACATCATTGAAAGTTTTAAAATCATTTTTCGTGGTAAAATTTTCTGGATTAGGGCAAAAGAAGTTACAGGTTGGGCTCCTAACTTTACGTTTGATACAAACGATGAGAGTTCCATCAACGAGGAAGTTCTAGCGCATAGCAGTGATATGACTGCAGAGAATGATATCAATGAGGAATTTCTAGCACATAATAGTGAATTGCCAGCAGAGATTGACCCCAATGTGCCAGACGTAGACGTTGTTGCTGAGACTGTCTTTCATGATTCAGAGAGTCGTAAGGAAACTCAATCGGAGGATCCTTTTAATTTCTATGAGGCTCTTAATAAGGAGAAATTCCATTATGATGGTAAGAATGTGGGTGTTAGCAGTAGTCACGAGTTTCCCCAGGTTTCACTCCACATCAAGAAGTTAATGGCAACGATATTAATACCAATCATAATGTGTCTGACACATCTGATAAGTTGAAAAAAGATCCTCAACTCACCAATACTCATCGTACAATCAACTTTAAGTCTACTAGCGCACCAAAAACAGGAGGTTCATTTTTAGCATGTTTAGAAGACCTTGTGAAAGTTGGCCAAACTATAGGATATGTTATGGAAGGGTGTGAAAAGGTTATCACGAAGATCATCGCTTCACAAGGAGAGGATTCGGTTAATAAATGAATTTCTTGTCACTTAATATTCAAGGTCTTGCCTCCAAGGCAAAAAAGGATGGGATTCGTAAATTATCTACTAAACATGGCGTTAATGTTCTTGCTCTTCAGGAAACGAAAATGGAAAACATGGAGAATTTCACAGTCAAATCATGTTGGGGAAATTTAGGGTTTGATTTCGTTCATAGTGATTCAGTTGGGAACTCGGGCGGCATCCTTCGTGCTTGGGATCCGTATAGCTTTAACAAAATTGAATCTACCACTTCTGATTACTTTGTTATGGTAAAAGGTACTTGGCTTAAATCTAACACTCGCATTCTCCTTGTCGTTATCTATGCTCCTCATGACAAGCGAGAGAAACGTTTTCTTTAGGAGTATTTAAAATATGTAGTTTATCAATGGGACGGGGAAGTTTTAATGATGGGAGACTTTAATGAAGTTCGTTCTCAAGCTGAAAGATTTGGCACTCTTTTCATACTCGTGATGCTGATCTTTTTAACAACTTCATCCTTATTTCTGGTTTGCATGAGATCCCTCTCGGTGGGTGCAATTTCACTTGGTGTCACAAATCTGCATGAAAAATGAGTAAGCTTGACCGCTTTCTCATCTCAGATAATTTGTGGGTCTCAAATCCTAATTTCATTGCTGTTACATTGGATCGTACTCTCTCGGATCATTGCCCCATCTTGCTTAAAGATTGCTCTATTGATTATGGCCCAACTCCATTTCGTTATTATCATCATTGGATTAATATTGTCGGCTTCAGGAAAATCGTCGAGGATGCTTGGCAATCTGCCCCGTCATATCGTAATAATCTGATGAGCAATTTGGCTTGTAAACTTAAATTCCTCAAATCTAAGATCAAGGAGTGGAATGATATTCACAGGTTCAAGTCTTCTGTCACTCTTAATCAATTACAAACGGAACTTCGTTCACTAGATAAAGAAATAGATGATGGCAAAGGCACTGATGAGATTATTGTTAAAAGGATGGAACTCATTAACTTTATTCATTCTTTTAATAATAATCAAGCGATCGAAATACAACAAAAAGCTAAATTTAAATGGTCCATTGAAGGAGATGATAACTCTCATTTTTTCCATGGTCTGATTAATAAGAAGCACAAACAAATGAGCATTCGGGGTATTTTCAAAGATGGCACGTGGATTGATAGCCTGAATTTAGTGAAAGATGAATTTTTAACTCACTTCAAGAACAGATTTGATGAACCTGCTAGTCAATGTCTCTCTCTTGACATTGATTTCCCTGTCTCTTTATCTAGGGAACAACAGATGGGTTTGGAAGAGGATGTCACTAGTGACGAAGTTAGGAAAGCTGTTTGGGATTGTGGGATAGATAAATCACCTGGACCCGACGGATTCACTTTTGGTTTCTTTTGACATTTTTGGGACCTTGTCAAAGATGACGTATACAATGCTGTTAAGTGTTTCTTCACTCATGGTGTCTTCGCCCCGGGATGCAACTCCTCCTTTATCGCTCTCATTCCCAAAGTTCCAAATACTAATTCGGTGAGTGATTTTCGTCCCATAAGCCTTATAGGTAGTCTATATAAGATTATCACCAAAATTTTGTCTAATAGACTTGTTCCCGTTATCGATACTCTTATCCATGAAGTTCAATCAGCTTTCGTAACGGGACACCAAATAATGGATGGCCCTTTCATTCTCAACGAAATTATTCAATGGTGCTCCTCTAAGAATAAATCAACTGTTATCTTTAAAGTTGATTTTGAAAAAGCGTTTGACTCAGTCAGGTGGGATTTTTTGGACAAAGCGCTCTTAAAGTTTGGTTTTGGAGATAGATGGCGTGGTTGGATTCAAAATTGCCTCAAATCTTCCCGTGGTTCTATTCTTGTGAACGGTAGTCCCACTTCGGAATTCCAATTTTTTAAAGGCTTGAAACAAGGTGATTCCCTATCACCATTCTTGTTCATTCTTATTATGGAGACTCTTCATATCTCTTTTCAGCGAGTAGTCGAGGCAGGTATGTTCACTGGCGTTAAACTTAATAACACTCTTACCATATCTCACCTATTTTTTGTTGATGATGCCATCTTCATTGGCAAGTGGTGCGAGTCTAATATACGTACCATCACTAATGTTTTAGAGTGCTTTCGTCGAGCTTCAGGTATCAAGATCAACATGAGTAAAAGTAAGTTGTTCGGTGTTCATGTTAACAAAGACACTATTA
Source organism: Glebionis coronaria (assembly GCA_025667525.1). Lineage (NCBI taxonomy): Eukaryota > Viridiplantae > Streptophyta > Magnoliopsida > Asterales > Asteraceae > Glebionis > Glebionis coronaria. Next base: position 72,384,685 of record CM046877.1, on the reverse strand, counting down.
TTCAGGCTTCTTCCAAGCTCGGTTGCAAATACATTAGTCCCCCTTTCAAGTATTTGGGTACTTTGGTAGGTGGCAATATGCATCACACTCTCAATTGGCAGGAGGTTATCGATAAAGTCAAAAGTCGTCTTTCCAAATGGAAGATGAATGCTCTCTCCATCGGTGGAAGGCTCACACTACTTAAATCGGTCATCAGCTCTATTCCTATATTCTATATGTCTATCTATAGAGCTCCCGTTCGTGTTATTCAGGAATTAGAAGCTATCCGGAGAGATTTCTTCCACGGGCATGTCCATAAAAGTGGGAAAGCCACTTGGGTTAAATGGAGTTCGATCGTTACTACAAAAGAAGATGGAGGTCTTGGTGTCTCCAGTTTGTTTGCTCTCAACCGCGCCCTCATTCTAAAGTGGATTTGGAGATTTTTCGCGCATAAACAAATCTTGTGGGCTTGTGTCATTAGAGCCATTCATGGTGACGAAGGTAAAATTCATTCTGGTCCCTTGTCTGGACGTCGCACCTGTTGGATTTCTATCGTTAATGAATGCAACCTTCTTAAAGATCAGGGTGTTAATTTTTTTGAGTACTTAAAATTGAAAGTTGGAAGTGGTGATGCAACCAGGTTTTGGTATGAGAATTGGTGTGACCTCGGTATCTTGAAGAACATTTTCCCTCGCCTCTTTGCTCTTGAAACTGATAAGGAGGTTTGCATCCGTTCTAAGCTTAATGATCCCAGCCTTTGTCAATCTTTTCGTCGCAGAGTTAGAGGTGGTGTTGAATCAACTCAAATGAATGAGCTCACTGCTGCCATGGATCGCGTTATTCTTACTCCACAACAAGATAGATACATTTGGGATCTTGAAAAGGATGAGCATTATTCAGTGGCTTCGCTTAGGAAAATCATTGATAAACATCGTTCGATTAGGGTTTCTTCAAAGACAAGTTGGGTAAATTCTATGCCTATTAAATTCAATGTTCTCGCTTGGAAAATCAAACTCGATGGGTTGCCGTCCAGATTCAATCTTTCTCATAGAGGTATTACCATTAACTCTCTTGTTTGTCCCTTATGTGATCAAGGTGTGGAAACCTCTACGCATATCTTCTTTTCATGCAATGTTGCTCAAGCCTTGTATGTTAAAGTCTTACGCTGGTGGAATGTCCCTCACTCCCACTTTACTTCGTTCGATGGCTGGTGGGCTTAGATGGCGTCAACTTGTTTATCTGCTAATCTCAAAGAATTGCTTCAAGGTGTGTTCTATACTATGTGGTGGGTTCTCTGGGGTTTTCGCAACAGGGTTCTTTTTGGCGACAACCATCATTCAAAGGCTTCGCTCTTCGATAATATCATTTCCTTTTCCTTTTTATGGTGTAAGAATAGATGTAAAAGGTCGTTCAGTTGGATCGACTGGTTAAAAAATCCGTGCCTTATTGTTTTGTAATTTCTAGCATCTTGCTAGTTTTCTTTTTCTAATAAAATCGCCGTTCAAAAAAAAAATTTGTCCAAGGATAATGAACCTTAATCATTCTGGTTAATAACCTGAGAAAGTTTCCCTGACGACGTATCGCCGGGATAACTTTGCTAAACGACAAAAAGAGTAATTATTAACTGAAAATATTGGCGGGTTTTTACCCGCCAAACCACCAACTTTTCCCCGGCGATATGTCGCCGAAGATACAGCCGCTAAACGACAAACTCTCGAATTATTTAGCAAAATGGTAGGCGAGTTTTTTCCCGCCAGAGTTTCCCTGGCGACATGTTGCCGGAGAAACCTTCTGTCAAAATTTGTTAATTGTGTTTTTCTTATTATGAAAAAATTATATAATTATTATTTGTTTTTTACTTATTTAAGATATAATTATTATTTAAGAAAAAACTATATAAATATTATTTCTTTTTTACTTATTTAATATAAAATGTAACTATATAACTATTGATTTGTTGTTGTTTTATTTTCGCGATGTTTATATAATACAAAATGAGACTTTCGTAAAACAAATATTTATTTATTTAAAATATTACACATATCCCGTTTGTAAACACATGGGAGACTTACAGACAGACAAGCCTAAACATAATTTTGTTTGACACGGACACTTAAACACGCGCTTAATTATACATGAATATTACAACGAAAAAACACATCACAAACTAGTTCAAACTAATGTTTCCCATGTCATCGTAATGGTCGTGAAGTAGTGCAACTGAATCCACTGTGAAGAGCTTCGAGAAGAAATTAGAGTCGGTGAAGGTATCCAATAAGAGCTTGGAGGAGAAAAGCTCGTTGAAGCCCTAAGAGAATTGACTAGTAGTCTGACTCTATCTTCTTTCCCTAAAAAAATTGCATTCATATGAAACTTTAGGTTTCACCCGTGAACGTGGACAAGCATAGTATTGTTTACCAAATGTATCTTTTTGCCATGATTCTCGAAGAACTACGTCTCCACGTCCACACGTACACGGAAAAGCTTCATGCTCCAACATTTTAGTTAAATGTGATTAATCACTCCTATTTTCCCTGGCGACATATGTCGTCGGGGATACCTTCCCTTACAAGTAACAAGTCCTTGACCAAAAAGTAGTGGGGTCCATGTTGTTGCTAGGGAAAACTCTATTTGTCGTCGGGGATACATTCCCTTACGGCTGATCCCTGGCAACTCTTCCGTGGCGACAAGTTGCCAGGGATGAGGTTTCCTGGCGACAAGTCGCTGGGGAAAAGGGCATAAATTCGTCGGGGAATGACTCGACTTTTGTAGTGATTAGGGTGTAAACGATCCAAGCCGAGTCGAGTTTTGGCCTAAACGAGCCAGGCTTGTTTATTAACTGCCTGGCTCGAGCTCGGCTTGAGCTCGAATAACTTTATAATCTGGCTCGAGCTCGAACTCGAATGTTTTTTTGTTGTTCGAGCTCGAGCTCGAAGCTCGTTTACGATTTTTAACTTTTGTTTAGACTAACTTCTATTATAACAGATATAGTTGGATAGACTCGTTTATTAACTCAAGCTCGAGCTCGAAAGCTCGTTTATGATTATTAAAATGATACTAATTGATAGGTGTGAAAACACCCATCCTTTTACCATTTAATTCTAGCTAAAACAAGACCAAAACACGTATTTTGATATCATCTGTTTGGAATTATGCGTGGTTTTTGTGTTTATTGTGTTTTCAGAGTCAACCGGATGATTATTGAAGAAAACATGGGATTGCACGGGTTTTATCAAGGAAAAAGACTAAAGACGAAGTCTATTGTCCAAGAGACGCAAAAGATTTGAAGTCAATGGGCCTATTTGAAGATTTATCGAAGAAAAGGACCAAAGATGGAAGATTTACATATGTCGAAGAAACTCAAGTCTATTTAACGAAGAAATTAAAAGACGAGTTGGATTTAATCGTCGACAAATCCCGAATCAGAATCAAAAACGTCAACTTTTCTGAAAAGACGAGAAGACAAGAAGAAAGGGATAAAGCCCACTCACCAACCAACCACTAGGACTATAAAAGGATTTTTCCTTCACATTTTTAGAGAGTTAATTTTTATTTTTTTCTTTCCCAGTTTTCTTTGGTTCGTTTCATCACCAACACCATTAGGGTGTTTGGTGATTTTTCATTTTTCTTTCAATCTTGTAAGTGTTTAATCATTACTCTTGTTTACCTTTACATTAATCTTTCAATTCCATCTTTTCATTCATCTTGTTCATCTCATTTTTATTCAAAGTTTTCAAGTTCTTATTTGATTGAGTTTGATTTTAAAAAGTTGTTGAATTTGTGTTTTTATGATTGGGATTTGATCCTTGTAGTTAGTAGATGATTTGTGTTCAATTTTGTAAAACCTTTTTGCGTATTTAGATTGATTTTGGATTAAAACCGCGTCTTCCTGTTCTTGCGTGCTGTTTCTGTTCCTTGCCCAGAAACTTTCCGAATTGCAGGTTTATTATTTCCTTATTCGGAATATTCCCATATTCCGAATAGTGCCTTTTCCTTTTTTTCTTATTCGGAATATTTTATATATTCCGAATAAGGCCCTTATTCCGCATAGCAAGATTTTTTCATTTCCTTATTCGGAATATTCCCATATTCCGAATAGAACCTTTCTTTCCGAATAGCATTTTTACTTTCTACTTATTCGGAATATTTTATATATTCCGAGTTGGGCCATCATTCCACATAAGAAAAAACATTCCGAATTGCCATTTTTATTTTTCTCTTATTCGGAATATAATTTATTCCGAGTAGTCCTCTTAAGTTTTCCCTTATTCGGAATATCTCCTTTATTCCGAATTGAGCATTTATTCCGCATAGAAGAATTTATTCCGCATAGTACTTGTTTTCCGAATAGGGTAGTTTCTGTTAGGGTATTTTTCCATTTACTGTTTACTGTTTGATTTAAATTTTTAAGTTTAGTTTTACTTTTTAATTGTTTTAAGCTTAAATATTTCTTTACTTTATTCACTTCCCTCTCTAGTAGATTAGATAACCAAAACCCTTTTTGTCACCAAGAACAAATCTTTCCACTTTAAACCGAGATCAATTCGAGGAGATTCCGAGAATCGAACTTTCAAACGAGTAAAAATATCTTGTATCAAATGGCGCCGCTGCTGGCTCTTCTCGTTAAGATCAAAAGTTTTTTGTGAGAACTTGGATTTTGGGATCCGTTCCCCGTGAACGTTAATTTTTCATAAAAATTTTCAAAAACACTAAAAAATATAAAATTTTCAAAAATCCTAAAAAGTAAAAAACATAAAAAAAAACCAAAAATATTTTTGCTTTGTTTTTCTTTGTTCGTTCTTTTGCAGGTGTATGCGCACTCGATCCACGTCTTATCAAGAGCCCGAGCCTCTCGATAACTTAGACATGGCTGGTGTACAAAACAACAATAACATACCACCTCCAAACAATAATAATAACAACAACAACCCACCTTTCAACAACATGAACAATAACAACAACAATGAGCCTCTTCCGGATAATCGCCCGATGATTGAACTGCTGCAAGCTCATGTTGATGGCAACACTGATCCAATTGTCATACCTCCAATTGCCGCCAACAACTTTGAGCTAAAATCAGGCTTTATCCAGATGGTCTCCGCTCAACCATTCTTGGGACGTACCATTGATGATCCACACGACCACATCAAGAGATTCTTGCAACTCACCAACACGGTCAAGTTAAATGGTGTTCCACAAGAGGTTATCAGGTTACAACTTTTTCCCTTTTCTTTAGAGGGACAAGCCCGGCATTGGCTTGCTAAGGAACCGCCACAGAGTATTCTCTCGTGGACGGATTTGGAAACAAAGTTTATCAATTACTTTTTCCCACCCTCTCGTACTACCGCTTTGCGGAATGAAATCATAAATTTTGAACAAAAGTACGATGAGTCGTTCAGTGAATCTTGGGATCGTTTTAAAGATCTTTTAAGAAAATGCCCACAACATGGTTTTACCAAAGTACCTCAAATTAATACTTTTTACAATGGTTTAAGCATGAGTGACCAAGATTCACTAAACAGTGCCTCGGGGGGGGGGGGGGGGGGGGGGGGGGTAATCTTTTGGCTAAGACTTCCAATGCTGCTTGGGACATCATTGAGAATAAATCTCGTGTGCAAACCAAGAGTGTTCGGACCAATGTCGCTAGTGCTAGCACTAGTGACAGCAACAAGCGATTAGACAAAATCACTGTGCTTCTTGAATCGCTTGTCACCCACACCGTCAACAACAACAGCAACAACGCTAAAAACGCCCAAGTTAACGCTGTCAGCCAACCTTGTGAGATATGCGGTGGTCCTCACTCTTACACAACTTGTACCGCTACCCAAGATTACCCTGCAGAGAATGTGAATGCAGCTTATGGCACCTATCCTCAACCCGCTTATCAAGCTAAACCTCAAGGTGACCGTAATTTGCTAAGCTACCGCTCCAACAACTATCTTTTTCCACCTGGTTTTCCTCCTACCAACCCAAACCAACAACAAAACCTCAACCGCCCTCCTCAACAACAACAACAACCTCGTACACCATACATCCCACCCCACAAGCAGCAACAACCACCTCAACGAAACAACCAAGTCTACCAGCAACCTGCTTACCAACCACCCGCATACAATGCTCCTCCCAACCAACCCACCGCTCTTCACCAAGAAGTGGAAACTTATATGAGGACTAACGATGCGATTGTGGGAAATCTTCAGAGAGAAGTGCTCAACCTGAAAGCAGACTTGGTCAAGCAAGGAAACGATTTGAGAGCCGATATGAGAAACACGTTGGATAGCCAAACTAATGATTTGAAGAACATGATGGCTAGTTTCTTCCAAGGTAATCAACCCTCTTCTTCGGGTACTCTTCTGAGTAACACCGTTGCGAATCCAAGAGGGGAGATGAAAGCAATCACCACTCGAAGTGGCAAAGGTACCAAGGAACCCGAGCTTCCTATACCTCCACCGGTGGTTGTGACTAAGGAGAACGAGTCACCTGCTCCTATTCCTCATCCTTCTCCTTCCCCAATTTCTCCACCTCTTCCTTCTACCCCTCCTCCGCCCAAGGATGTGAGTGATCCTATTCTCCCGAAACCTCCCTCTTCTTCCAATATACCTTATCCATCTAGGTTGAGGAAAGAGAAGCAAAAGAGCAAGGACGATATTCAGGTTTCTAACTTTCTTAAAATGTTTAAACAACTGAATTTCAATATCTCCTTCGCTGAGGCTCTCGCTCACATGCCTAAATATGCGAAAATGTTTAAAGACCTTCTGAGCGACAAGGAAAGGCTCCTCGATATTGCCAACACCCAACTTAATGAGAACTGCTCTGCAGTGCTCTTAAGGAAATTGCCAACCAAGCTTGGTGATCCGGGTCGTTTCTTAATTCCTTACAATTTCCCGGGAGTAGAGAATTGCATGGCCCTAGCCGATCTAGGTGCCAGTATTAATCTCATACCTCTAAGTGTTTGGAAGCAATTATCTCTCCCAGAGCTAGTCCCCACCAAAATGACTTTGGAATTGGCTAACCGTACGGTTGCTTATCCAGTGGGGATAGCCGAAGACGTCATTGTAGGAGTCGAAAAATTCACCTTTCCTGCTGATTTTGTTGTCGTCGACTACGAGATGGACCCTCGTGTGCCACTAATTGTTGGTCGTCCATTCTTGAGGACCGGTCACACTCTCATTGATGTTGAAGCTGGTGAGCTTATCATGAGAGTGGGTGACGATAAAGTAGTCTTCAACATGGGAAAGTTGTCTAAACAGCCTTATTCATATGAGAGTGTTAATTGTATTGACGTTCTTGATGAGGCTTGTGAAGAACACTTTAATGATGCTTGCAAAAGTATTCCTACCTCTCTTCCCAATGTTGAGACCGAGTCCTCTATTGATTCATCACTGTCTCTCTTTGGAGAAAGTGATTTATTTTGGAACAATCTTGAAGCCACCATGGGAGATGTGAGCTTAGCTAATGATGATTCTCCCACCGATGGGGATGAAGACATGAATTTCTTTGACAATCTTCTCACCGAAGACAATCCTTCGCCTCCATCTCCCACGGTCATTGCTATCGATACTCCGATTTCGAATACGCCTCCCGTCGACAATCCTCCGGATTTAGAACTTAAGGAGTTGCCGCCCCATATCGAGTATGTATTCCTTGAAGAAGAGAAGAAGTCGCCAGTCATCATTGCTAAGGACCTAAAGGAAGAAGAAAAAGCCCGACTTATCACCGTGTTGAAAGATCATAAGAAGGCTATTGCTTGGAAAATATCGGATATTCGTGGAATTGATCCTCACTTCTGCACACACAAAATTCTCATGGAGGACGAATTTAAGCCCACAATTCAAAGCCAACGAAGGGTGAATCCAAAAATACATGAAGTCATCAAAACAGAGGTTATCAAACTTCTTGATGCGGGTATGATTTACCCTATTTCGGATTCACCATGGGTTAGTCCAATCCATTGTGTGCCCAAGAAGGGCGGAATAACCGTTGTTCCCAATGAACACAACGAGTTGATTTCCACTCGTCTCGTTACTGGGTGGAGAGTTTGTATAGACTACCGCAAACTCAATGATGCCACGATAAAGGATCATTTCCCTCTACCTTTTATGGACCAAATGCTTGAACGTTTAGCGGGTAATGAATATTACTGCTTTCTTGATGGTTTCTCGGGTAATTTCCAAATACCCATCGATCCCCAAGATCAAGAAAAGACAACATTCATTTGTCCCTATGGCACATTTGCTTACAAAAGAATGCCTTTTGGCTTATGTAATGCGCCCGGGACTTTCCAAAGGTGCATGTTAGCTATCTTCCATGACATGGTTGAACAAACCATGGAAGTCTTCATGGATGATTTCTCGGTCTTCGGGGATTCCTTCTCTTCTTGCCTTGCCAATTTGGAACGTATGCTTAAGCGGTGCGAAGACACTCGCCTTGTTCTGAATTGGGAAAAATGCCATTTTATGGTAAAAGAAGGCATCGTGCTGGGACACAAGATTTCCAAAGCCGGTCTTGAAGTAGACCATGCTAAAGTCGATGTTATCGCCAAGTTGCCTCCACCTTCAACCGTGAAGGGTGTGAGAAGTTTTCTGGGTCATGCGGGCTTCTACCGTCGATTCATCAAAGATTTTTCTCAAATCGCTCGCCCGATGACCCACCTCTTGGAAAAAGATACTCCTTTTATCTTTTCCAAAGAGTGTCTTGAAGCCTTCAACTCGCTTAAGGATAAGCTAACTAAGGCACCCGTCTTGGTTACCCCTAATTGGGAGCTTCCCTTTGAGTTGATGTGTGATGCTAGTGATTTTGCTATTGGAGCGGTTCTGGAACAAAGAGTGAATAAACACTTCCAACCAATCCATTACGCTAGCAAGACAATGACGGGGGCCCAATTGCATTATACAACAACAGAAAAAGAGCTTTTAGCTGTTGTCTATGCTTTTGAAAAATTCCGCCCCTATCTTGTCCTTTCTACAACAATCGTGTATACCGATCATTCCGCGCTGAAGTACTTGTTGACAAAGCAATATTCCAAACCAAGACTTCTTCGCTGGGTTTTGCTGCTCCAGGAATTTAAAATCGAAATTCGAGATAAAAAAGGAGCAGAAAACTTAGCCGCGGATCATCTCAGCAGACTTGAGGATCCTTACCAAGGGGATCATCCAAATAAAGAAATCAATGATTCTTTTCCCTTGGAGACCTTAATGTCTATAAATTCGAATTCTGATGCTACCCCGTGGTTTGCGGACTTTGCAAACTACTTGGCGGGTGGAATTCTCAAGGAAGGGTTAACGTCTCAACAAAAGAAAAAGTTCTTCACCGACATTAAGACTTACTTTTGGGACGACCCTTACCTATTCAAACAATGTGCCGACCTGATTATTCGCCGATGTGTTGATGGACCAACAACGTCAGAAATCCTTGATGCTTGCCACAAAGGACCCACCGGTGGTCACTTTGGTCCCAACTACACCGCCAAAAAGTGTTTGATTCGGGATTTTATTGGCCCACCATCTACCGTGATGCTCACGAGATGGTTAAACGATGTGATGTTTGCCAAAAACAAGGCACGATCACACATAAAGACGAGATGCCTCAAAATTTCATACAAGAATGTGAAATCTTTGATGTTTGGGGTATCGACTTTATGGGGCCATTCCCTTCTTCTAAAGGAAACAAATACATCCTTGTAGCCGTTGACTACGTTTCAAAGTGGGTTGAAGCCAAAGCTTTACCTACTAATGACGCAAGGGTGGTTTGTAACTTTTTGAAAGCTCTATTCGCTAGATTCGGTGTGCCTCGTGCCATTATTAGTGATCGTGGGACTCATTTCTGCAATGACCAATTTGCTAGAGTCATGGCTAAGTACGGTGTAAATCATCGTCTTTCCACAGCCTATCACCCACAAACTAATGGCCAGGCTGAAATATCCAACCGAGGACTAAAGCGAATTCTGGAAAGAACCGTGGGAGAGCATCGTGCCTCATGGGCTGACAAACTTGATGATGCTTTGTGGGCTTTCCGTACTGCTTACAAGACCCCGATCGGCTGTACGCCTTATCGTCTTGTGTACGGGAAAGCGTGCCACCTCCCTATTGAGTTGGAGCACAAGGCTTACTGGGCCTTGAAGTGGGCCAATTTTGATATCAACAAAGCCGGTGACCTACGCAAGCTCCAACTCAATGAGCTAAATGAAATCCGTAATGAGGCTTATGAAAATTCTTTGATCTATAAGGAAAGAACTAAGCTCATTCACGACTCCAAGATTAAAAACTGAGAGTTCCATATTGGAGACAAAATTTTGCTCTTTAACTCTCGGTTGAAAATCTTCTCGGGAAAGCTCAAATCTCGTTGGTCCGGCCCATTCACCATTGCCCAAATTTTTCCATATGGTACTCTCGAGCTCGCTTAACCTAATGGACCTAATTTTAAGGTGAATGGCCAACGAGTGAAGTTGTACTTTGGTGAGGACACCTCTCAGGAGGTGATTCCATCCCTCACCACGTTCCCCATGAACTAATTTTGGGTCGAGTCAGGCTCGTGACTCGGTTATCAAAAACAAGCGCTCCTCGGGAGGCAGCCCGAGTATCTATCCTTTTATGTTCTAACCTCCTAAGTGTAGGGGGACCTCTATAGGGTGTTTGTCTTTGTGTGGTGATGTGATTACAGGGATTAGTGCACTCTTGTAAACTTTGAAGAACCGTGCTCCCGTGCTATCCGAAATCCGGTTCTATCTCTCAACTATCGTGATTCAATTTTCTTCATTCTCACATTTGAAATTGATCACGTTAGTCGTCTCTTCCTTAACTCGAGTTAACCAACGTGCACAATGTCATAAGTGTAGGGGAAACTTTTCCCACAGGCTTAAACATTGAGGACAATGTTTATCTTAAGTGTAGGGGGGACTTCTATCGAAGTTTTAAGTGGACTTTTCCATGAAAATGCCTTCATTTAACCGAAAAATCATATTTTCACCATTTTTAAAATTTTTTATTAACTTTGGCCATTTAGTCGTAATTTTTAAATTTTTATCGTTGCTTTCGTATGTATAAATCTCGCAATAAAGTCAAATTTTAATAAAGTGGTGTAGCTAGTTTAGAATTCTTTGACATATTAGGCCCGTTGCGTTTATTTTGACTCAACCCGAATAGACTTATCCAAGTTTATTCTAGCTAGTATCCTTAACCATGTAGACCTTAATTGGTTTATTAGGCTAAGCATCCACGAGTCTCAATACTTGAGATTTTAAATTGTGGAGGACGAGAAATGATAGAGTCAATTATAAGTCAGCATTCTTGCACAAGCTCACTTGGTGTAATTATCTGCCTATTCTCCCATCACTTGCTAATAATTTATCTGCAATAAGTAAGGTCGTACGATTTGAAAAGTTACTTAGCTTCTAGCCCAAGATCGTTTAAAAGTTGCTCGGTAATGATAAGAGTTCATAGCCAAGGCATAACTTATGAAGCAGGGCGCGAAGATTGGCGAGTCCGAAAAGGCCCTAACAAGGCATGAGGATTCCATTTTATTGCTAAAGATCCAAAGTGATGTGAAGAGCATTATTCCTAAAATCAATATGAAGGATCAAGACTCACGACGAAAAGCAATCAACTCGCATAAAGATCATGGAGAAGTCTATCCGAAAAGACCCTAACAAGGTATGAGGATAAATAGATCCAAGTCCGAAAAGGAGGCGGATCGTTGTATCTCAAAATCCCAATTAGAGATTGAAGAAATAATCATGAAGTCGTGGTCAACAAAGTTGGAGTACCCCTCAAAAGTCTCCAAGTGAAGAAACTCTATTATGATGAGAAGACCATTATCTCAAGAACGTCTCTCGAAGATATGAAGTATGAAGTACATGCCAAATATTGGCCCGAGAAAGGTCTCAAATCGTGAACCGAGTTATGCCAAGATATGAACTTTTTGATATCCCGAGAAGCAGTTTTAAGAGATTTTGTCCTTTAGCTAACTATTGATCAAATCGTCCCACTTTGCTTTCAGCCTAAATAAACTATCGAAATAAGTCCAAAAATGCATCTTCATGATCATTCTAAGACAAAAATAAAATATAAGAGATACACCTAGGAATAAGGGAGTTTAAGCATTTAATTAAGCCATGTGTGTAAGTGTTTGAATTGCTAACTTATAATAACAATGATCTCGTTTTTAAGCTTAGTTTGGGGAACGTGAAACTTGAGGGTGATAAATCTTCGCAGCACCAAAGCCCTAATGTAAGTCCTTGATTTCTTTGCAAGTTATTTCCATCCTTTTGTTTACTTTAAAAGTCTTAATTTCTTTTAGTACTTTAATTTTTGTTTATTAGTATTTGAATAAGGCCAAGGTTGATTAATTATGAGAAAAGTGTAAAATTGCTTTATCACTAAGCATTGCATGAGGGCATGGCAATGGTTAAGTGTAGGGGATTTGATAGGTGTGAAAACACCCATCCTTTTACCACTTAATTCTAGCTAAAACAAGACCCAAACACGTATTTAATATCATCTGTTTGGAATTATGCGTGGTTTTTGTGTTTATTGTGTTTTCAGAGTCAACCGGATGATTATTTAAGAAAACATGGGATTGCACGGGTTTTATCAAGGAAAAAGACTAAAGACGAAGTCTATTGTCCAAGAGACGCAAAAGATTTGAAGTCAATGGGCCTATTTGAAGATTTATCGAAGAAAAGGACCAAAGATGGAAGATTTACATATGTCGAAGAAACTAAAGTCTATTTAACGAAGAAATTAAAAGACGAGTTGGATTTAATCATCGACAAATCCCGAATCAGAATCAAAAACGTCAACTTTTCTGAAAAGACGAGAAGACAAGAAGAAAGGGATAAAGCCCACTCACCAACCAACCACTAGGACTATAAAAGGATTTTTCCTTCACATTTTTAGAGAGTTAATTTTTATTTTTTTCTTTCCCAGTTTTCTTTGGTTCGTTTCATCACCAACACCATTAGGGTGTTTGGTGATTTTTCATTTTTCTTTCAATCTTGTAAGTGTTTAATCATTACTCTTGTTTACCTTTACATTAATCTTTCAATTCCATCTTTTCATTCATCTTGTTCATCTCATTTTTATTCAAAGTTTTCAAGTTCTTATTTGATTGAGTTTGATTTTAAAAAGTTGTTGAATTTGTGTTTTTATGATTGGGATTTGATCCTTGTAGTTAGTAGATGATTTGTGTTCAATTTTGTAAAACCTTTTTGCGTATTTAGATTGATTTTGGATTAAAACAGCGTCTTCCTGTTCTTGCGTGCTGTTTCTGTTCCTTGCCCAGAAACTTTCCGAATTGCAGGTTTATTATTTCCTTATTCGGAATATTCCCATATTCCGAATAGTGGCTTTTCCTTTTTTTCTTATTCGGAATATTTTATATATTCCGAATAAGGCCCTTATTCCGCATAGCAAGATTTTTTCATTTCCTTATTCGGAATATTCCCATATTCCGAATAGAACCTTTCTTTCCGAATAGCATTTTTACTTTCTACTTATTCGGAATATTTTATATATTCCGAGTTGGGCCATCATTCCACATAAGAAAAAACATTCCGAATTGCCATTTCTATTTTTCTCTTATTCGGAATATAATTTATTCCGAGTAGTCCTCTTAAGTTTTCCCTTATTCGGAATATCTCCTTTATTCCGAATTGAGCATTTATTCCGCATAGAAGAATTTATTCCGCATAGTACTTGTTTTCCGAATAGGGTAGTTTCTGTTAGGGTATTTTTCCATTTACTGTTTACTGTTTGATTTAAATTTTTAAGTTTAGTTTTACTTTTTAATTGTTTTAAGCTTAAATCTTTCTTTACTTTATTCACTTCCCTCTCTAGTAGATTAGATAACCAACCCCCTTTTTGTCACCAAGAACAAATCTTTCCACTTTAAACCGAGATCAATTCGAGGAGATTCCGAGAATCGAACTTTCAAACGAGTAAAAATATCTTGTATCACTAATACTTAATGAGTAAGCTAAGGTGTATGTAACTTATATATTTATAGATTTATCATTAAGCTTGAATAGCTCGTTCGGCTCGTTAAGCTCGAATAGCTTGTACGGCTCGTTAAGCTCACTCGGCTCGAGACAATTAAACGAGTTTTCGAACGAGCCGAGCTTAATATTATTTTTCAAAGCTCGGCTCGCCAAATTAAACGAACACAAATATTTGTTCGGGATCGACTCGAGCTCGAGAGTATTAAGTTCGAACTCGAGTTAAACGAGCTCGAGCTCGAGTAGCTCGTTAAAAACTCGACTCGTTTACACCCCTAGTAGTGATAAATTCTTCACCCTTCCTTACTAGACCTTAAATAAAACGTGTTCGTTTCAATCCTTCAGTCGTTTCCCCTACCTCACGAAATAAAAACAAATCTCTCCCTATTTCAAAAAAGTAACCGTTAACAATTAAAAAAACATACCTAACTCATTAAATAATCTTTTATCTTTTTTTTATTAATTTTTCAATCATCTTCGTATTTATCTTCTCCAATACATCTTTTTAATTACAATAATCATGTCCTCCAAAACTCCCTAAAACAAAAAACACTCAAATCTCGACGTCAACAAAACGTTTCAACAAAAACTGATCCCAACTTTATGTTACACGACCAATCTCCACCGTTTAATTTTAGCCATGGGGATATCCGATACAGGTCAACGAGCCAAATCCTTATTCGGTTCCTTTTTATGCCATCAATCGCAGATGTATTATCCAAATTTAACCAGAAAAGCTTTATTTAAGGCGTTACTTTTGAAGAAAAAGATCAACGATCATTGGAATTTAGCTTATTAGTTTACTTTTTATTTTTTATTGTAATGTTTTTAATTTATTTGATTATGTAATTTTTTTATTAATAAAATTTGAAAATTTTTTTAGTTTGGTCGTCTATGCAATCATCATTACGAATGTTTGGTCTGTGTGTGTTTTGGTAGAGAAAAAGTTGAGTTTGCGCTAATGTAGTGGTCGCATGTATAGTGGCGGAGCTTCAAATCAATTTTTAAGTGGGCCAAAATGCATATTAACAAATTTAGGAGGGCCAAATCAAAAGTTAATGCTACAAGCTTTGTTTACACAACAAAGAAAATCAGCTGTTTTAACATAAAAATCCAAATTGTGGGGGGCCAAAGCCCTTTTTGGTCCCTACTAAGATCCACCACTACGCATGTATAGTCATCACTACTTTCCGGTCTTTGATAAAAAAAAGTTTATTTAAATTACTTAAATCAATGCAAGTATTAAATAAGATCAAGTAAGTTAAACTTGTTTGGCTAATTCGAGTTCAGACCAACCTATTTAACTTTAATATAGTTTTTTAATATATCTTTTATAAAATATTTATTTAAATTAATACAAATAATTAATTTTATTAAATATTTTACTTAATACCATAAAAAATACCCATCTTAAATTCAAATTAAATTATATGTATCGTTCTTTTTTCCTTCAATCTAAAGTGTCGATCTTTTTTCTTTTCGTAATGTTAGACAATTAACAATTTATAGATTACATAGTAAAGACAGTTTGTTTTATTATTGCATCGCAAGTTCTTTATATTAATTACCCGTTTGTAATTAACTCAAAATTTTGGTTTTGATAGAAAACAATATTTTTTAATTGTTTTAAAACTTTATACACGTTCTTATACACATATTTTTATTTATGCGTTTATATTTTGTTTTATAAAAGTTTTTATATATGCGTTTATATTTTGTTTTATAAACGGTTTTATACATATTTTTATACACACATTGTTATACACGTTTTTGTGCATGCATTTTTAAACACATTTTTCTACATGATCTATCCACAGTTTTATACACACTACAACAAAATAAGCCTAATGCAACATTTTACAAGCAACACTTTTAAATATGTTGCATTTTCTATAAAATTGATGATAGAGCAACATTATAAAAACAAGTGTTGCATATTTTTCTCAAATACAACACTTTTATCAGAGTGTTGCAACTTCAACAATATAAGGCAACACATTAAAAAAGTGTTACAATTATAAAGACAACATTCATTGTAAAATATTACTGTATACAAATATTTATGAAAATCTGCCCTCCCGCTTACTCTTTTTCCTTTTCCCCGCTCCTTTTTTACCCAAAATTTGAAACCCCGCCTTCATCCCGCCTCCCTTTTTTTTCCACTTGCAGATTCACACAAAATAACACCAAACCTTTTGATTTTTCATTTACCCTTCTTGA
This sequence comes from Glebionis coronaria, assembly GCA_025667525.1. Lineage (NCBI taxonomy): Eukaryota > Viridiplantae > Streptophyta > Magnoliopsida > Asterales > Asteraceae > Glebionis > Glebionis coronaria. Next base: position 72,368,496 of record CM046877.1, on the reverse strand, counting down.
ATGTTTTTCTCAATCCATCAATGGTAAGGTATATGTTAAAATCATCTTATATTAAATCTATATAGCTATAACTTCTTGGGTCTAACTGCATCTGTCGTCTCCTCATTAGTTGCAGATTTATGAAATCTGAAACTAGTATCCCAAGGTATGGAATCTTGCTCTAACACCCATCTACTCTAAAAATTCGAATTGTCGATGGTCCAATTAAGGGTTTATTGGACCAATTTTAATAGATCTCTAAAAATTCGAAGTGTTGTTTGTATTTATTTTAAATGACTAGGGTTATTAGTTGTATCAAAATGAGGTTTAAATTGATACTATATATGCATGTCTATAGTAGAAGATATAATTGAAACTTTGGGTTTAGTTATTAATTTCAAAAGGTATGGTACATTGGTACATAGCAGCCGTACCCAGGTATGTTCACGCGGTTTTACCCGAATTCCAACTGATCCATAAAATTGGGTTTATTTTTGTTTGTCTTATTTGGGTTCTCGGCGGTTAAATAGTTTCACTCAAACGATATCTAGCTATTGATTGGGTTTTGGATATTGCTGACGAAATTGGGTTTCATTTGGAACCCAAATAAGCTAGTAAGTAGGAATTAAATAGATGAAATGTCATGTATACGGTAGGTAGGGGTGTTAATATTTCCGACCCAACTCGAACCCAACCGAAACCCGCCTCGAGCATATTCCGGTTCGGTTACTCGGGTTGAAATTTCAATTCGGGTAGTCGGGTCAACCCGACTAACCCGAATTCGAAATCGAGTCGGACATTGGGTAAAATATTTATGTCTAATTTGGGTTCGGTTCAACCCGATTGACCCGAATATTTTTTTTTTAAATTTAAATGAATTATAAATTCTATTAAAAAATAAAAAATTTTCTTTTATATCAAACCCATATTCGGGTTAACCCGAACTCGGATAGACCCGGCCCAAGTAAACCTGACCCGAATAGACCCGAACCCGATTAACTCGCGTTCAACTCGGGTCGGGTTCGGGAAAATTATTTTTACCCTCAACCCGAACCCGACCAAGCCGACCCGATTCCTACCCCTAACGGTAGGAATGTTCAATGGGTATATATTGCTGAAACATTTATACCTCTAGCATGCCATATCCTCGTTTCGTGTTTATTGAATATGGCAATCTAGTGTATCACGTCATTAGTTTACAACATATGCTAAAAAAAATCAAACTGAAACAAGAATATTTTTTAAACATATACTTGATGTATGCAAATGTTACAAAACAGAGTTTTGTTTTGGCCATATAATTAGCTGTTGCAGCTTTTATTATCAACAGGTTTGATACGGTGTTTTGCCAACACTATTGTGGTTTAAAGCTTCTACTATGAGGGACAATGTCAAGATTAATCTCAATGTTAAAGGTAAGTTGTTATTTCAACGACTCTTCTTGATCTGAAACAATTATTGTTCAGGTTGCCAATATCTCTTATTCAATGGCACGAGTTGCAACATAACAAGGTGTCATGATTGGTGGTCATGTACCGGGTGATCTATTAGCTCCTTAGGATGTTGTTTCTTTGATGATTGATGACAACAATTGGAACAGAAACTAAAAGAAATTCCAGCACAGTTGTGTTATCGGGTTCTAGTATCACTCTTCTTCATTAGTATATTTATAGTTGATGTATCAAGTTACACAATGTTCTTGTTTTCATTCAAGTTCCAAAAATTTGCTACTTCCTTTTATCAAGGCCTGATCTCGTTAAACTGAGCACACACTGTTATCGAGTATCCTGATATTCAAATTCAGCAATGCTTAGTAAGACATATATTTGAGTGTGATGTTGTCACTGCGACTATCAACTTTGGTTTTTGAAATTTATAGTTCTTACTATTGTAGTTTAAAAGTCAACTGTCTAGACTTTGGCGGAGTCTTTATCCAGAAATATTAGAGGCTATTGCTGTTTAAATCGAAAATATAAGGAATGTCATGCATAATAGAACATTAGAAGTGATAAGATATATGTTAGTATGAGTAAGAACTAAGGGACTGTATACTGTGTATATGTTACATAACACTTTCGCGGCTAGTTGGGGGTATATTCTAGTTTTTAGAAAATTGGCTTTTAACTCCTTTTTTCTTGTGTTACAAAGTGTCTCAATGTCTCAATGCATCATATCCTGTTTTTTTTAACTTGTTTATGTGTTCAAATGGGCTATTGTCATGAGTAGTGACCCATAAAAAAGGGTCCGGATCTATGTGTTGTGTCCCAATAGGTTCAAAATTTTATTTTTATTAATAGTTAGGTTGATAAAGAGGATTACAGACTTCTTATATACTGAGTATCAAACAATTTGATTAGTTTTTATATACAGACTTTTTATATACCGAGTTTTATTTGTTGTTGTCCAGTCAGAATTTCCAAATGGGGTATGCATTATGTCTGCAATTGATTTTGCCTTCTGCTGCATTCTTCCTTGAGAATCGGTTCTGGTCTTATGTGATTTATGGGTCCTGCAAGTTCTTGTTTCAATGTTTGGTCTGCTTTTTATGTCCAAGTTTGTGATTAGGTTTTCTACTGTGGAAATCTATAATGAGGATGTATTGGATCAGAATGGTGTTTCTGCCCCTCGATGTATACGATGATAAATATCCCGATGTTAGGACTTTATTAGTTATTAAATTTTCTGTTTTTTTTCACGTGATTTAGACTGTTGTATTATGTTTACATCCATAAAGAAATTTATGTGAAGAAGCTGATTAAGGTAGCGGTCATAGATGCTGAACATCTTCGGGAAATGATTGCTGTAATTGACTATTTCTCTTATATCATGACGAAATGACATTGCATACACTCATTTTGATTTCTCTTTGTCTTAACTGCATGTTTGCATTTATGGATGTCTTAGAAGCGTACATTAAAAATATATTGTTGTTGATGTCTCGTTATTACATATGGTTATTATTGCAGCGAAAAGGAAGTTGGGTGAAAAACGTTTGAATAATTGAAGCTCAGCATCACATCAGATCCTAAAATTGGTAATGTGAATTTTTTTAATGTCTCGGCTCATTATGCTTGTAATGTTCATATTTTTTTACATGCATTTTGAAGCTAACAGTGTCTCATTTGTCACCTTAATTTTGGCACATCCCGAGAATAATACTATTGTAATACAATGTTTTAAAAACACATTTCACCTACCTTTACTTTTTCTTATACGTGTGTCTTCTTGTTGATGTAGTTTATATGAGTAAAAATGAGAATAAGGTAATAAGAGCAGCCCCCTTTATGCATCAGGAGGAGTAAGACATCTCTTCAGGAGTTTTGTATACTTCGTATTTCATTTTCATTTCTTCCTATGATTATTTGTTGTTTATTGTTTCTTATATCACTAAAGTTTCTAAAGTCTTGTCGATCTTGCTGGAAGTGACAGTCTAGCTGATACAAACGCTTGTGGTGTCAGATTAATGAAGGAAGAAAAATCAACAAAATCTTGCTCACTTTGACAAAAGTGTTTAGCAGTTAAGGTTATTTCTTATATACGTATAGTCTTTATAATTAATTTCTAATTTTTTTCCTTGTCTTAAGCTATCATTCTTTACCTTTCTATGCCATGTATTGATGGTATTAGCTATTGTTGTTGTCCTAAAATATATAAGATTAGATGAATATTTGGTGTTATTAATAGTTTCTTGGTTTGGTTTATGCTGTCATGTGAAAAATAGAGATCTAATATCTTTTAGAGATTCATATCTGACAAGAATTTTAAAGTCTTCATTAGGGGGTTGAACATTCAACTCGTATTCATGCATTACGGTATTAGACCAATATTTCAATAGAAGACACTAAATAACATTCACACATACATAAGTCAGATAGTCAGACAAAACAAAGCAGACCATCCATTTATCCACTTCTATTGTTTACCTACAAAACAGGTAGGATATTGAACAAGAATTAGGTTTCTCTTGATTTAAGTATGACTAAGATTCACAATCTTTCAGGAATCGATGTAAGAAATGGCAGTATCCCAATGTTTGCTCTATATGGACGATCTTATGGTTCAACAATGAACCTACTGAAATTGATACTGAAATTTGAGTAATGATATCGGAATTTCATTTTAGACTAGTGTGTTTAATAAGCATGAATTTATATTACTAAACGTTTATAATTCAAAATGACTAACAACATTCTTCCTCGTTTTCGTATGTTCCAGGCTATGTTGACATGGAGTATTTAAAGGTTGAAGTCATGGATAAAGATGTGTGAGGATAGTCCCAATATTTCTATGATTGTAATTGTGATAATTTATACTAACTACCATACTCTTGGAGTTACTTAGACACTGCATAAAAATTTATTAATGTATTTACTATTATGAGTTTTATCCAGAATATTATTATTATTACTTCCACTTGAATTTCATACCATACAAATTTTAAGTGTCTAGAATTTTATTTTTATGGAATGAAAAACTATATAAATAGAATAAAAGTGTTGTGATAGATGTCGAAAAGTGTTGCACTTAAATGGTATGATACAACTTGAAGTGTTGCATTTGTTAAACAAAAGTGTTGTCATTAGTTGGTGTTTACATATATAAGTGTTGCATTCAACGAACAAAGTGCTGCTTTAGAGTAAAAAACTGTTGCTTTTGAGTCTAAAAAGTGTTGCACTTTAATTGTTGCATATTAATAAATTGAGGCAACATTTTCAAAAAGTGTTGCATTTTCTTTTAAATGTGTTGCTATAGACCTAAGGCGACGTTGCCTAACGCAGCCCTTCAAAAAGTGTTGCATTAACCATAATATAACACTTTTAAAGCATAAAACAACATTTTTGAGTGTTGCCTTATGTTCAAAATGTAGTAGTGACACATTTAAAAAAAAGTGTTTTTATACATGCATTTTTGCACGTTTTTATGCGCTATATAAAAAACACGTATAAATATATGTATGTAAAAATGTGTGTAAAAGGTGTATAATCATGTGTTTGTAAAATATGTCTATAAAAACGTATATAAAAATATTTGTATAAAAACGTATATAAATTTTAAAAATAATTAGAAATAATTGTCTGACACTACAATAAGAAAAAAATATTGATACCTTAAATTGAGAAAAACCTCGATACATCTAATTAAGAGTAAAATACACCGTTCGTCCTTATGGTTTGCGTAGACTGACGTTCCTAGTCCATTGACTAAAAATTTCACCGTTCAGCCTAAATTTGCAAACATTATTTTTCACTATCGGTCCATCACTTTAATTGTGCCCACAAACGATTGTTAACTCATTTTGGCACAAAGGATTCTCGTCCTTTCCTTTTAGTTTTTCCCTCCCGCTCGTACTCAATTCCATTAAAATTCTAACCTTCCCATTGTCACTCCCTTTCTCACTACCTTTATTAACCCCCCACCACCACCCAAAACCTCCACCACCCATAGCCTCCAACCACAATTTTTGAGTTAAAATAAATTCAAATTAAAACAAGAAAATGGTTGTTATTGTATGTCTTTGTGGAGAAATTGTTGTTATTAAAACATCATGGAAAAATCATAACCCTGGTTGAAAGTTTTATGGTTGTCCATGAAAGGTATAAAATAGAGGGGTTTGTTAAATTAATATAAAAATTATTTGTTTAACTACTTATTGCTTATTTTTGTTGTACATGAGTGTGGCACATTTGTTGATCGAGTAGAACCCCAATGTGTCATTGTTCAGTGATGATAATCTATGTCTATTGAGATATTTGAACAACCATGCAGTTTTACTACAAGATGTTGAACAAGCAAGATCAAGGTTGAAAAAGTATATTGTGTGGTCAGGGGTTATCTTTGTTGTTCATGTTATGTTCAACGAGTAACCTAATTAAATGTTAGGTCATTTTGTGTTTTGGGTATAATCTTAGTGTATGTTGTGATCAAGTTGTATGCATTTTTTCAGATATGGAATGGGAATGACAATTGTCACGCGTTTCTATTTCCAATGGACTGAATATTCACATATACTCATATTTGATCCATTACTGAAAGTGGAAAAGTAAAATAAAAGTCAACATAAACATAACCCGCATTAGTTTAGTTTTCAGGCATATCCAACTACGCTATTGCTTTAACCTATCTCTTGTTGTTCATTAACATCAACAACAATTTTCTTAACAACTGTTGTTATCCATGCCTTAGAAATTCTTGCTTCGTCATCTAACTCTTCAATTACAAGTTTCTTATAGCCTTTGAAGGTGTGTATATAAGGTTAGTCTTTCCATGCTCAACATAAACTTCAACTATTTTTATACCTTCAGTCACATACTTAGCTAACAAAAGAACATCTTGATCACATGATAAAGGTTCTGGTCTATTGTTGAAATCTCTAGCTCGTCTCAAAAAATGGTAAAACATAACCTTACAGACATCATGTCCCAAGTCTTATAAGATCAAATACTTTCATGCATAAAAAACTTATCGCTATCTATCATATCAACAAAGGTGATATTACCATTGTTATATCTTCTATTTGATGATTCTGTGAATACACCATTATTATGAAGCTTGAGAGAAAATAGAATAAAGCCACTCTCTTTAATTTTTTTTTACAAAAACAATAAGTCTAAGGTTTAAAGCCACAAAAATCAAATATAATACTTTAAATCCAATTACAAGTACTAAAAGTCAATAAAGTGATTCAAAATCTTTTACAATAAACAACACTATTTTGATAAAAAAAATAACACTATAAAAAATATAAAAAATCGAACAAATACTTACTATACATCTTGGATGGATCACGATCAAAAACATATTTGTCTTTTATGTTATACAATGGAGCAATCATGTTAGCTTTTTTCAGACCATCACTAACTAAGGATTTGAGATCGTGATTTTATAAGAAGAAGATGGATGGTCCTAGAGAGAAAAGTAATAGTTTAACTTAGGAAAATATGGTAGATAGAAGATTTAAATGCTTCGGGTGAAAGGAATGGAAGAGAATACATTGGGCCAAAAATAAGTTAACAATCGTTTGGGAGTCAGTTAAAATGAGGGATCAACGCTGAACAATGTTTGCAAGTTAAAACTAAATGATGCAATTTTTTTGTCAAAGAATTGGAGACGTAAATCAACGTAAGCCATAAAAACAAATGATGTATTTTATTTTTTAATTAAATTTGAACTTAAATACGTATTTTTTTATACAATTAACCTTGCTCAAGTTATAAGTCCGAACCCAAATTAACTCAAATAAACTTGACTCGAATTGATAGAAACTCCCGATACGATTTCAAATAAAATTAAATATAAATATGTTTAATTTAGTCATAATCCGACTTTAATTTGAGTAAAATTAACCTCAAATCTATGAATCGGACATAATTAATGCCCTATTTAAGCATACAAATCCATAATGAATCAACTAAAACAATATTTTTACACCTAAAAGTTATGAATCAAAGCTATAAAATGTATCTCTCGCTAGCAATACTTTACTTTAATTTATTTTTCTCGAAGATAATTCCTCACTTTAGTAAATCATATAGGATAATTTTCGAGTGAACGGTGATAAGTATCACGTGTCATGTCTCGGAGACTATCTGATATTCTCATTGACCCACTTTTATGTTTATTCTCCAGGAATTAAACGGTCAAATAATGAACTTACATTTGTCAGTTATACAACACACTTGTTGTTCCTTTCGGTGTGACACAATCCTATTTTTATTTTCATTTTACTACGAACCAAGATTGTTGGACTTTAACATCGAGTATATGTCATGTTTGTAAGATTTTAGTGAAAGAAAATAAAAAGTGAACGTGCATGTATGCTTATTAGTTTGTGTTTTTGGCAATGTTTTGAAACTTGGGACTTCGTCGAGTCATTGAGTTCGAGTTAATCTGAGTCGACTCGAATTAATCTGGTTTTTTTTAAATAATTTTTTTTGTTTTTAATAATTAACAAAAAATATATATAAAAATTATAAAAATTCTCGTATAAATTCCCGTATATTATAAATATAAATTGTTTATCAACCAATATAATATGTAAAAATAAAATTAGGTCGTAAATACGTAAAATTTAATATTTTCTTTTTAAAACTCGAAAAAATCGAAATCTGACTGAGTCTCGAGAATCAAGTTAACTCAGATCGAATCAAGTTTTAAAAATATAAACCCGAATCAACATAAATTGTTTTTCAGTCGGAACTGAATCATCCGATCGAGTTGACTCGGATTTCAAAACATTAGTTTTTAGTTTTTAGGTACAAGCATTTCATTCCAAAGTGATCACTTGAACACAAACAAAATGATTAATTAATCACACCAAAATGAAGTAAACAAAGAGAGTGAATAATGTCCAACACGTGTATCTCAAACCGACACATGTCAAACCATAAACAAGCCACAAAACCTACTTGTCACCACCTCATCAACCCTACATCCACCTCACCAACACAAATAAATCCAACACCAAACCAACAACCTTAATCCAAGAAAACACCTAAACACACATCACAAAAAACCATGAAGCTGCATGAAACAAGATCACAACATCATGATGAGGAAAAAATCATGACTAGGAAACAAAAGGCTGAAAAGCAACAAGAACATGATGAAAAACCAAACAAGAAACCGAAATCCGAAGAGAAGCATAATGGCAGTGAAAAGAATGGTAGTAAATCAGTTGACAATATTATTATCGAGTTTGATAAGTTTTGTAAGACCACAAGTCAGCATCTTTCTATAGAGCAAATGAGGCAAATACTTGAAGCTAATAATGCTAATACTTCGGGTGATGATGATGCCGTTGTACCTAGATGGTATGCTTATATCCTAGTATTTTCTTTTTCTTTTTCACGTAGAATATATCTATATATTTTCATTCGATACACGCATACATCTACCATGAAAGTTATAAGAATAGGTTTAAGAAACTTGAAAATATTTATGTTTTAAATCAACCATAATGAGCTCTTATTTTATATCTAGGTGACATGTAAATGTCCTAAATACTAGACTTTTTCAAAATCTTAGGACGTTTAATGTATGATTTATATGAAACAGATACAATGCTAATAAGGTTTAAAATAGGTCATTTGGTCAAAAAGGTTTATCAAGTGTAGAAGTGACATGAAAAAATAAATTTCTGAAGTTCTATATCTAGGCGACATGTAAATGTCCTAAATACTAGTCCTTTTCAAAATCTATGGACATTTAATGTATGATAATCACAATACTTAAGGTTTTTATACCATAGTAAAAATAGGAGGGTTTTACTAACCGCATACCTATGCTTTTTGGTAAGCATACCATTTATATATGCTTTTTCGTAAGCATCCATATAAAATAGCTATTCAATTTATATAAAATAGCATTAAGTGAACTCGTTATTTCTATATTTATACATATTTAAATATTAAATTTATAGAAAATTATAGAAAGTGTAGTTAAACATAGATTAATTTATCTTAATTAAATGTTAGAATTTTCAATTATGTTATTTAAATGTGAAAAGTGTTTTATTAATTAAATATTAATTTTTAATTATGTTATGTTTAAAAAAATCACAAGCTGCTTTTAGCAAAACTCTATTAGCAAAACCCAAATAAAAATAGGTTCATATAATCAAAAAAGGTTTATTAAACGTTGAAGTGGCCCATGAAAAAGTAAATTTATGGAAGTTTATTACCAACAATTTAGAGTATAAGAAGTGGGTTACATCACATAGAATTGTAATTGCATGACTCAAGTTAAATATTTCTGCATCATTCCAATTTTTAACGGATGTCCCAAAGGGATTTTGGAACTTATATATACTAATGCTAGTCGATCATTTTAACTTTTTTTTTTTTTTTTTTTAAACATCTGAAGAGATATTATATACCATTGCTAGATCTATATGTGCATTTTAAGGATTACAAAATTCGTATAAGTAATTTGGTTTAAAGAATTAACGTAAATTCTAAGTGTCAAAAGGCAGAGGTTCTATAGATTCATGAAGCATATGTTGCATGTAGTTGGGACTGTTATGCAAAGTTAACGATCTGTAGATTTGAGATGGCACAACTCCTTAAACACTCAGTGATATAACTGTAAACTTACTACTGTTTATATGTTAAAGTGGTAAAGAGAAGTACAATATTACACAGATACTAAGGCATGTATATATAGCCTTTAAATTAACCTACGTGGGTCTCAGTGATCCTAAAGAACCGGACACAAATACCCACTCTCCTAGTCTTATTCCTTTATTCTTGCTACTAAGAAACATGCACGAAGACTTCTTCCCATACATGTTATACCTATATTCAAACTAACGACCCGTGATTATACCGACCCGCACCATGACCCATCACGATTATCCAACATTCACCCCCATAATCTTGATGATCACCTCCTGCTACGTAATCCACTTGCTCAATGTCCTTGCTAAACTGTCTGAGTTCAAAACACGGTATCAAATCCTTGCTAAAATACCGGTCTTCATCTCGTTCTTGCTACTTGCTAATCGAATCTTGCTATTCGAACCTTGCTTGTCGACCCTTGCTTGTCGACTCTTGCTTGCCGACCCTTGCTTGTCGACTCTTGCTTATCGATCCTTGTTTCTTGCTCGCTTCCTTCTTTGAGAAAGCGCTCCTTGCTATACTTCTTGCTGCGTTCTCTTGTTGCGTTCTTTTGGTCACCCGCTGCGATCAAAAGTTGTTGCTTGCTTTCATCTTTTTTTGTTTGCTACCATTGGACAACGTGCTCCTTCTTTCTTCTACTCGACCTGATTGCATAGGGCTGCAATCGACCCTTTCTTTCTTGCCTGCTCACTCGGTTCCTTGCTGTGTCAGCCCTTGAGCGAAGGGCTACACCCTTTTCTGAAACCGACTCTCAAACCCGCCTTCGATCGACCTCAGCTCCGTCATCTTAACTAGCACTCCTTCGCGACAACGGGCAACCGAAAACACCATAAATTTAGCCTCCGTTTACGGCTGCTTAAACAGTCCTGAAACAGCCCCTGCTGTCCTAACTTTCTTCTACAATGAAGCCCTTTCAACACCTGCCCTCCACCGACCAATACACCCGCCGGCGGCAGAGGCTTCCCCCGTTAACGAGCCCTACGCTCTGATACCAAATGTAGAATTCACAATGGCACAACTCCTTAAACACTCAGTGATATAACTGTAAACTTACTACTGTTTATATGTTAAAGTGGTAAAGAGAAGTACAATATTACACAGATACTAAGGCATGTATATATAGCCTTTAAATTAACCTACGTGGGTCTCAGTGATCCTAAAGAACCGGACACAAATACCCACTCTCCTAGTCTTATTCCTTTATTCTTGCTACTAAGAAACATGCACGAAGACTTCTTCCCATACATGTTATACCTATATTCAAACTAACGACCCGTGATTATACCGACCCGCACCATGACCCATCACGATTATCCAACACGATCTATGTATGTACAGTCAAGATATGATGTTCTATGGGGCGCTGCAAGATTGTCCGATTTGCGGGGGAACATTGGAGTACGATGGCCATAATTATAGTTGCAAGGGTTCGTATAGCGAGTGGTCTACGTGCACATACAGCACTAGAGAGCCTCCTAGATTGGAGGAACCAATCAACTTTCCTGATTTTGTGCAGGATTCCCCCATTTCTGATGTAAATCTATCTCTTTTGTGCTTGTTTTCGGGTTTCGGATGTGTGTTGCTGCGACTAGTCTATCTACTTACCTTTCTATTTGGTTTATTTGTGTGCTTGTAGTTGCTCTTGAAACATCAAGACCCAAAGGGAAGACCAAAGAGGGAGTTGAAGCCTACTGATAAGCCGTTTACAGGGATGGTTATGTCGTTATCTGGTCGATTATCTCGAACCCATGTACGTCTTCTTTCGCCATTGAACAGTGGTTCTCAGAGTTATTTCAGCTCTTCACATGCTTGTTGTTCCTATAGATGCCAATAAAAAATAGCTTAGTGGTTCTAAGTTATTTCAGCTGTTTCATGCTTGGTTCTTCCTATAGACTCCAATAAAAATTAGCTTAGTTATTCCAAGTTATTTCAGCTGTTTCATGCTAGCTTGTTGTTCCTATAGACGACGCCAATAAAAATTAGCTTAGTAATTCCTAGTTATTTCAGCTGTTACATGCTTGTTGGTCCTATAGACGCCAACGAAAAATAGCTTACTTTAAAGCGGTCGGAATACTCTTCTTGTATACACTAGTGTCGGCTTATTTGGGCTTATTTTGGGATACTCGTTGTTTGCTTCTACTGATACAGTCAGCTTTTCGTATTTGGTTTTAGGGTATGTTTCATAATCTTAATTTTTGAAGGGTTATTTTGGAAATTTTTGATAAAATTGTATATGCCAAAAACAAAAAATATGCCACGAAGTTTTATGAGCATAAGCCACTTTAAAACATAAGCCCAAAATCAAATAAGCCGACTATAGAAGCTCGAACAAACACCTATAATTGAAAATGCTCAAATAAGTTGACAAAATAGCTTTTTTACTAGGAAACCTCTTAACTTTAGTGCAGATAAATCAGATAAACCACTTGCGATAAATAATACCGTAGTGCATCGTGTAATTACCTTGATAGAGCAATGCAAGTAAATAAATGAGAAGAAACCCCAGAAACAACCTTAACTTGCTGATTGTTTCTGTCTTCATGATTTTGTGCAGCAATATTGGAAGTCTAAGATCGAAAAGCATGGTGGGCAAGTAGCCAACAGCGTCATTGGTACTGATCACACTCCTGAAGAACAACAGTGTTATGTTTTTAACTTGAATCTCGTCTAACGATTGTTTTTGGCATTAGGCGTGACGTGTCTAGTTGTATCTCCCTCTGAACGAGATAGGGGAGGCTCCTCAAAAGTTACAGAAGCATTGTAAGTAGATCTTCTAACGTGTTAACAACTTGATTAAAGCACAGACAGTTGAATGAGTTAGAAGCACTTGAAGTCTTTAGGTGCAACCATTTGACTAAAATATAATTGAATAGGGATCGCGGCATACCTGTGGTACGGGAGGCTTGGCTGAGTGATAGCATCGAAAAACAGGAACCGATGCCTTTGGATGCTTATGATGTTGTTAGTGATCTTGCTGTTGATGGGAAAGGAATCCCGTGGGATCAACAAGATCCAAGTCAAGAGGCTCTGGAATCTCTGAATGCCGAAGTGAAGATCCTTTTACTTTGATCAACTGTACTTTTGAGAAATCTGTAGTAACTTTCTTTATGTGGATTCGTTTAATTCACGCAGGTCAAGATGTATGGCAAGAGAGGGGTACACAAAGATAGCAAGTTAGATAAAGAAGGTGGGGTCATCTTCGAAAAAGACGGGATCTTGTACAACTGTGCATTTTCCGTTTGTGACAGGGGTAGAAATGTGAACGAGTTTTGCATTATGCAACTTATCATGGTCCCAGAGAACCGGTTGCATTTGTACTTTAAGAGAGGAAAAGTTGGTGCAGACCCACGTGCAGAAGAACGAGTTGAGGAGCGTGAGGATGTTGACGAAGCAATCAAGGAGTTTGCGAAGCTGTTTGAAGAGTTGACTGGAAATGAGTTTGAGACGTGGGAAAGGGAGAAGAAGATTGAAAAGAAGCATCAGAAGTTTTACCCGATTGACATGGTGAGTTGTGTTTCATGCATTAAGACAAATTTTTTGATCTTTTTGAGCAAAAGCTTGAAAGTTCCGTTTCGTGTAGGATGATGGGTATGATGTGAGATATGGTGGCTTGGGACTTAGGCAGCTTGGGACAGCTGCAGCTCACTGCAAGCTCGATCCGTTTGTGGCTAATTTTATGAAGGTCTTGTGCAGTCAAGAGATATATAGGTATGCTTTGATGGAGATGGGACTCGATGCACCTGATCTACCTGTGGCCATGCTCACTGATTTGCATATAAAAAGATGTACGTTCATGAACAATTTGAATACTTGCAAATTATAAAATCTCCAGTTATGCTAATTTCGGAAAACCCATTTTCAGGCGAGGAGGTTCTACTAGAATTTGTGGAGAAATTTTCAACTATGGAAGATCAAGATGAGAAGCAGCGAGCGAGGGCTATATGGTCAGATTTCAGTCAGAGATGGTTCACATTATTGCACTCAACAAGGCCTTTCATCTTCTCAGATCACCAAGAAGTTGCAGATCATGTAAGAATGTTTAATTATGGGTTTGATTTGTTTACTGGATGTTACTGACTTTGTACGAGTATATGTTTTCAATTTAAGGCTGCATCTGTGCTTGAGGGTGTGCGGGACATAAATGTGGCATCGAGGATTGTAGAGGACATGAGTGGCGATACACTCGAAGACCCGCTGTTTGAGCGGTATAAGAGGTTGGGCTGCTCCATTTCCCCGTTGGAAAAAGAATCGGAGGACTACGCTATGATTCTTAAATATGTTGAGAAGACATATGAGCCTGTGAAAGTTGGGGAGATCGTAAGATCCAGTTTCTATATACGTCATCTTTTTATGTTCTTCATTGTAGTTGGTTCCTTATTTGGCTATGGTTTCAGAGCTACGGAGTGTCGGTTGAGAACATCTTTGAAGTGGAAGTAAGTGCGGGGCCGTCGTATGCTGAAATAAAAAAGATGCCAAATAAAGTGCTTTTATGGTGTGGTAAGAAACCTAAACAAAAATCGTAGGGTAAGTTAGTAAAAAATAATGTTGTGGATTCTGCTTATTCACTTCAATCTGTTAAATTTTAGGGACAAGAACCTCAAACCTAGTGAGGCATTTGCACAAAGGATTCTTGCCAGCTGTATGCACACTACCGGTTTCGGGATATATGGCAAGTATCTTCATTTTCGTTGAAGTTTTTATTAGTGTAATGGGTGACTGAACTCTGTTTTTCTACAGTTTGGGAGGGCAATCGTCTGTTCTGATGCAGCTGCAGAAGCTGCTCGATTTGGATACACAGCTGTTGACCGACCTGAAGGCTTTCTGGTTTTAGCTATAGCTTCTCTGGGAGACGAAGTTACTGAATTTACATCCGCACCCGCACCTGAGGTATACAGTTCATTTGCTGCGGCATAGTTCTGCATTAGTTCAGAGTTTAGACGGCAAAAAGTCATTGTTGATTATTTTCGCAGGAGACGAAGTCTTTAGAAGAAAAGAAGGCGGGAGTGATGGGATTAGGTAGGAAGAAGACCGATGAGAAGGAACACTTTGTCTGGAAAGATAACATCAAAGTGCCTTGCGGTAGTTTGGTTGCTTCTGAACATGAAGAGAGCCCACTTGAGTACAATGAATACGCTGTTTATGATCCTAAACAGGTAAGCATGAAGTTTCTGGTTGCAGTGAAGTTTGAGGAACAAAATGTTGAGTATGCAGAAGCTGATCCAGCTGGCGGTGATGCGCCTGTGCAGTAAGAACATGAATCTGTTTATATGTGTTTTGGCCTTTTGGAACGTGGGTGTAGTGGTGAAACATCAATGGTCTATTTTGCTGTAAAAATCATTGATGCTGTCGTCTACCGTCTGATAGACGTGTATTATCGAATGTTAATGTATATAACTAGCTTCTATGACATATCGTATCATGTACGTGTAAAAATTGTTGAAGTTTGTAGTGTAGTACTCCCTTTAAAATGTCCTATGTGTTTATTTATTACTTGAGATAACACCAAAGCGACTTGGGAGACCAGAATGATCTCTGTTCGGGTTGCATAGGTACGATATTTGTTTGGATATTCTTTAGCCTGTGAATCGTGTATGAGTATTCTTGGCTTGTTTTATCACGTGGATTCGTGTAGAGTTTTTTTGGATTGATTCATCACGTGGACGATGGAGTCTCTGTGCTTCTGCTGTACCTCTGACAAATACGGTTTACCAGACCGAGAAATAGGTGGCTTAGAAGTAGCAGACCTGAATGATTAGAAATGGAGTTCTAAGACCTTTTATCCAGTTGAATACGCAGACCAAAAAATGCTGAAGCTTATAGTAACTTGTTGAAACTATCTATGATCTTTAACAGTGTGTTAGATGACGCGTGAGTCCCGTAAACACTTGCCAAACGAGATTGGTGGCGGCGTATTACATGTTACAAGCCTGGTAATCAGCAGAGGGCATCTGTTGTGGCCGACAGCGTGAAAAAATGCAGAACATCACTAACTTTAGGCCCTTATACCCTCAGGCCTCAACGCTACAGGCTACTTCGTCATGAAAAGTTCCAATAGCCAAAACAAGAAGGTATGGACTTGAGAACCAGAGGTAGGAAACTTTCATGACTCCTAAGCTTGGTAGATGTTTTGACTATAAAGAAAGGCCTCAGCTCCAAAATCTTTCCACTCTTCTGATCGCAAATTCGCTTCACGTCTTTTCTTGTCAACCCATACAACCTTATCACTTCTACTATTGTCCAGTTTCACAGTACTAGTTGATTGCTACCTCCAACACCGTTTTAATTTACTTGCATAATCAGATCATTACTGTAATAAGATCTGTTTTGTAATCATAATTAACATGTAAACTTTTGTATGATGCTTTTCTTCATCTTGTTGCTATAGAAGTTAGTATGCAAGTTTTAGAAACACGATTTCTTGATCATCATTCACTCTCCTATAAGCACTTTTTTCTTTGGTTTCTCGGATAGAAGCTACTATGTTGTCTGAAGATCACATACGCAAAAAAGTACCAACTACCCTGCGCATTTAACCAATGAAAGTAAAACATAATTCATATAGAAAATGTTTGTGTTGCAGGTTTGGAACTTTGGATCCTATGTAACGACTGTAAGGATACCGCAGAAGCTATATTTCACATTATGGGGCAGAATTGTGGCCACTGCAGATCCTATAACACCCGAACCATATCCCCACTGTTATTCCTCAGGAATGATCATGGCAAGATTTTTGTGGAATTATCGAGCCACTAATAACGGAAATTCTGTTTAGATGCGACGACATTATCACAACATATTCATCAAATTTACTTACTTTTTGTGTGATTCTTCCTCAACTCGTGTGTGGATTAAGTCAAACAGCTCCAGTTAGATGACTGCTATTGTTGTACACATTGGCTTCTTAAATATATACTGATTAGATTATGATCTAACGTGTTGGCCATAGTTATAATCAAGGGTCATTGCCTTTCTTCTCGTGTAACAAAAACAAGTGGTGTTGGCTTTATTGTGTTTAGATGCGACGATTCTTGTTATGGTGTTATTTTAATCTATATCTAACGAGGATTTGGCAATAATCAATGAATGTTGAAGTAAGAAAATGGAGTATCAGTTTGGATGGTTTTTTATTACTGCTGATATTAGGCTCTCAAACGGCTGTGTCTGATATATGTGTAAGAAGTTACATTCATGTATCGCAATCAAATCATTTTGAAATGGTTTTGATTTCAAGTCCAGGTTAGCGAGAAGAAATTTCGGAATGAGCTGCTTCATCGCCAAATAACTGTGTCCATGATGCTGCCATTTACTTGACATCATAGTTAACTTACCTACAAAAGAATTGTACCCACAAGAAACGTAACCGTTTCAAAAACTGTGGTTTCTCATAATGTGAGGCTATATATTCCGTTTGTCCCTCCCATCTCCAAACGAAGTTCTCACGGGTTACCAGTAGGGAAACACATCATATCATCTTATGTGACACCATTGATGACAAGCTATGCATGCGAGCATACACGCCAACTAGCATCATTGATGAAGTGGTACACTTTGGGTTACTTGTCAAAATCTACTTCAATGGTGTCAAACCAAAGTTCCCAAGTGGAGGGCTTATGTCACAATATCTCGAATCAATGCCTAGAGGTTCTTCAATTAAAACCAAAGGTCCATTAGGTCATATCGAGTACATGGTAGAGGAACATTTTCAGTACATCGCAAGCAAAAGTTTGCCTCAAAACTGATCATGTTGACAGTTGGGACGGTGTATTACACCGATATCGTGATACAGGTGATCTTGAATGAATAGGGTACACAATATAAAACATGGCATGAACGAACGTGGTACAAAAGCTTAAAGATGGAAATGAGTGGTGTTGTCCCACAGAAAACACACATAACCCCCAGAATTTTAACAACCATTTGATCTTTAAAATTAATCATTTTGTTCTTGAATCCATACAAAAAAATCATTAGGAATTATACAGTTCATGAAGGAAGGCTTTTGTCAAAAAATGAAGATTTGTTAATAATGTCATTATAACTTATTGACCCAAAAATTCTAACCCGACCCTGTTAAGTTATCGGGTTGACCCGATAAGCTAAGTTGGAGCCTAATTAACCTGATCGTATAATGTCTTATCAGGTTTGGATCGGGTCAACCCGTTTGACGCCCCTAGTTTGAACCCACCGACAGACTCAAAATCCTCGCTTTTCAGGAGGTTGACGTATTAGAAAACAGCCCGTGATCTAAGAGGTGTTTGTTCGGGTTATACAGTTGGCTTAGGGCTTATTGGTTATGCCCTTATGTTTCATAAGCTCAATTTATGGCTTATTTTGAAACTTTTGTGGCTTATAATGAACTTATATAAGCCGAAAAATAAGCCACAATAAGTGAGCTTATGAAACATAAGCCCAGAATCAAATACTCCGTATGTCATAAGACGGCTATATATTCCGAAACAACTATCCTTTAAGATCGTAAAAATAGAGGGTTTGATGTGACTGCTGTTTGTAGGAGCAAAGTGGTGTAAGAGGTAAGAATTGTA
The DNA here is from genome assembly GCA_025667525.1 of Glebionis coronaria. Taxonomy (NCBI): domain Eukaryota; kingdom Viridiplantae; phylum Streptophyta; class Magnoliopsida; order Asterales; family Asteraceae; genus Glebionis; species Glebionis coronaria. The sequence continues at coordinate 72,349,859 of CM046877.1, read as the reverse complement.
AAGATGTGACTTTAAATGGTGCTAATGTTTGTTTTTCAGATGTCACAAATTTAGATTTTTTGGAAAAAAGTTTGGAGAATTTCTTACATAGCCTAACTCAGATATCATAGCACATTTTAAACTCAGCTCCACCGTGCGCGTGTCACTCCACTCCTCTAACGACTTCCCGGTTTCCATCATGGATCCATCATGTTAATTAAGAACATAACAGCTAAAGAATTCAAATAAAATGATACATTACCTTAAGAAAATGACTCGACAGGAGTTCAACGGATTGTAACAAACATATATTCGTAGTGTTTGTGTTTGTGGTCTCTTTTCCCTTTTCAATAATAACTCAAGTAGTATACTTTTATGATAATAAAAAAGGGGTGATAAGCTTATATGAATCGAGAACACGCCAAATGAAGATCAATTGAGCATCATATCTTACAAGTTTTACCAGAAAAGAGTATACATATGATGAAATACCTGAACGCACCGGTGCATAATTCTTGAAGGAGCAGAACCACGCATTATGGATTACTGAGACGATGTCGCTTAAGAAAACTTGAACATCTTGTTTCTGCGGTTCATGTTGAAGTGTTATTAAAGAAAGTACGGCAATTCGTAGAGTAATTATGACAATAATAGTCACGAATATGGTCCCGGTTTGAGTCTGTGTGGCGGTGGGCTCAAACCCCGTGGATTAGTCGGCCAATAAGTCGGAAATCACGGTTACACAAAAAAAAAAAATAAAAAAAAAAAAAAAAAAAAAAAAATATATGGTCCCGGTCTCCCCCGGATACACTGTTCTTTCAAATTTGGTTAATTGCCTTTTACTATGTAGGGACCCAAATTGACATCAGTGCGTAACTTTGAGCAAATCACACGAACCATAATTCATAATTAATGTAATTTAATCACAAAATTAAAATCTTACATTAGTACCTGATGTCACTTGAAGAGCATAATCGGTTTAAGGAGATGGGGTTGTTAAATGCTCACGCCACTTGTCAATAAAAGGCAAATCATCTGGATTCAAGTTTGGGAGTTGACGAGCTTGAAGGGTGTTTATTATCTCCGTAGTCTTACCAAGAAGTGTGGCTGCAGCATGGACACTCTCCTCCCTTTTCTCTATTGCACTTGTCTGGCATTTCAATGCTATGACTTGGGGTAAGTTGGTGAGACAAGCAGCCAATATGCCAGATATAATTGATGATAACTCGTCGAATAGTTCCTCATGGCCAATCTCGTCAATGTTGTTTTGGTAGAAAAGAAGGATTGTCTTGGTGATGCGTCTCATTGAATTGGCACATATATCCGTACTTCCCACCGCCATTACCATGTTTGTAGCTTTCTCGTTGAACCACTCAACAATCTGTATTGCTGTTTTGACTCGAAAATCAGGGTCTTGCAGGTTGTTTCCTAACCATTCGTGGTAGACTTCAACTTCTAGCCACAATCCTTCAGCCGCTATTTGTACGCTAACAAGCTCATCCTTATTGTTGATGCTTTTCTCCACAAGTTTGACATAAACAAGACCTTCACTCACCCCGTTCAGAAAGTTCTTCAAATTTCTGGGTTGGATCTTACGAAGAGAGAGTGCGATGGTTGCCAATGTTACGACCGGCAAGCTCCAGCAATTCGGATAATCTAATCCTGGCGATGATTGAACGAATAGGCTATCAAACTTTTTAACTCCTTCAAAGTCTCTAAAATTCTCTAGAAGTTTCATAAGTTTCGAGGGTTGTTGCTTTTCGGCATTCTGAATCCAGCGTTCTACAGATTTACTAATGTAAATGAGTGTTATATCTGAAAGCTCCATATCATCTTGAGGTTGCATAACATACTGGTGAATATCTCTGTTTAGTGCTGGTTGCCTACGCAATTGAATACCAAATAGTGATACTAACCAGAATACCAACTTACCACATATCAATATCAGCACCGGGATTATCCTTATTGCCTTGCAAGTTACGACAATTGCCATCTGAGAGAGTGTTAAAAGTGTAAGGCCTAGTATCTGTAGTTTATAGAATACAAACTTAAAGTTGGGGCTACTGGATGAATATAGTCTATTATGTTTCCAATCGGATAATGTGTTTGTCCAGCAGCTTTCTACTTTATACAACTTTAAAAGGTTCCAAATTGCTTCTGTGGACGGCTTAAAGGTTACGCGTGTAAGGAATCTACTGAAGAGGGCAATCACTCCCAGTGTGATTCCAATAGATTGTATAATAAGAATCACTAAGATTGACCACTTATAATCTGAATCATAGGCTTTATGCCTTTTATTTACAAGATTATTAAGCGTCTTAAAAGCATGTAACAAAAAAATTGATATACCTATTACTGCAGAAGCAGAGGATGTAGCAGAGCAAACTGTCATCAACTGTGGGCTGCCTGTTGCTGCCATGATCCCGTAGTTGATCACACGCTGCTTTAAATTCTGAACACTTAATTGTCCAGATTGTTGTTGGACTATGAAAGCTCTTTCATGCGCTGCTTGGTATTTAGATTCTAAATCCTGTTTTGATTCTATAATCATTAGAGCTGAACATATGTACATCATCAGTAACATGAGTAACATAGCTACATAAGTGATTGCTATCTCTCTATTGGCATATCCAAATACATCCCTCGGTTTTATTGTATTACCACCCGCGTTATTAATGTGCATCTCTTCAGAATAGGAAACTAAACCCGTATTTATTTGGATGCAAACATTCACAACCAAGGTGATTACCAGAAGACCCAAAGCTATGATGTTTGTGACTAGTTCAGTTCTATTCATGGTTGCTAAAGAAGGCAAGAGAAAAGTCATAATGATGCACATAAACGCCACACTTCCTAACTTTGCTTGCTGGTCCATAACACCTGGCATTGGAGTAGTCAGATCCATGGGTAGCTTCACTGCAACAGCTATCACAGTGAGAGAAACAGCATTCAGAGTAAAATACTTGCATGGAACCCACATTTGTTTGTTTCGCCAACTATGTAATATATCAGCTACCATAGCAAGGATGCAACATAGAGATGCTACCGCAATATACATCCCAATTGTCAGCATAGGTTCGCTGAACCTCTTTTGTCGATGTAACTTGTATAAGACCAACCACAAGTCATTTATCAAATCGCTCGAGATATTGTTGCATCGTCTAAGTGGACTCAAAGCTTGGTCATAGTTGTCTACCAAGTAATCCATAATATGAGAACACATAAACTTACTGATATATGTATTAACAATTCATGTTTCTCTCTGAATGCTACTAAAGCTTTTGTTGTATAAACAAGTCAACCATCTGAATGCTAAGAATCTTAGGTAAAGTGTGCACATGCATTTTGCCAATTTGTTATGGAAAAAAGATGCCAACTACCAAGTACCAACTATGGTTATATAATTACATATTACAACTTGTTGTTAAACATGTTTTGGGATCCGATCTGAACATGAAAATGAAATCAACAAAATGATAGCCAACTACATTGTAAATAAAGCTTAGAAACAAATAGTCTATATTTTATAAATGAACATCACCATTTATGTGTGTTTTAAACTTTTAATATCGGATTTCTGTCAAATACCAGCACGTTACACTCTCCCTCAACCCAGAATCCAATAATCCATAGTTATACCGACCAACAGTCTATGAAATGGGATTCAAATTTCAGTTCCATCATATTTCTAACTCAAGGCCTTGTGTGGTCCCCAAAAATGTATTAAAATGTGATGAAATTGGAATCTCCATTTGATAGCTCTAGTAATAAAAGATGGAACTGGAATTCAAATTCCACTCCACTGGGTGTTTCCTTGGGCAAAATTAAATGTCACATTCCACAAACAAACAAACAGGGTTTAAACTTAATGACAAATAGTACAGCTTTGGATGAATGTTCGTTTAAGTTTCTCAACATTGTGATTACATTATCGATACAAAATTCTCTGGTTGGACCTCAAAAGACGGTCTCTAGCATACCTCATTTTACATAATCGTAGAGCTACTGATTAAAGTTGACTTCAAATATTGTAAGCAAAAGAACGGAACAGAACACATACATATAGGAAGAGACTAAGCAAATATCGAACCTGAATCAAATTCTTCATTAAAAGTACAATCAAGTTTGCAACTTTGTGAATCTGTTCAAGAGTTTGATGGACCAACAAAACAGCTTCAAAATTTCATGAATCTTGTTGCTGAAAACTTGTGAATTCCTCAAATTTGATATCTTGAGCCATCCCAAATCCTCCCATGCTTTTAATATTCTCACTATCAGGCATTTGGCGTATCCAGAAATGAACAGACCAAAAACCTGCTTCTTCCATACAATCATTGATCCCCTGTAATGACCCCACCTGGACACAAAAGACTAATCAATGTTTGAACATCTGTCAAAATATCTAAAATCCCCGTCAAAAGTAATGAAACCCATAATGAATAAGAATTTAAAAAAGAAAAAGGAAACTTACAATCTCCAGCTATATGAAAACGCGTGGCGAAGTTTCTTCTTCTAGTCATTTAGCAGAGTGTAATGCAAACTGATTCTTGTTTTCCGTGGAACGATATCAAATCCAGCTTGCTCCCATGTATATACATGCGAATAATAACCCAATACCCCAAATACCGTCTAGAAAATAACATTAAATTTTTACCGAATGGTATTTTCTTGCTACAAAGTGTCAAGAAAATAACATTAAATACACGAATAAGTTATTACCATAGAATTTGAGAATTTCCTTGCATCTTAAGTTCACACTAGGATGATGTACCACCTTAAAGATCCATTAAAATAATCCCGGCTTTCTTAGACAATGCATTAAGGGCATGTTTGAAATTTGACAGAAGCTCGTGACAGCTATGGAAACAGCAACAACTGTAGTTAAAAGCCATACTATGTCTCGAGGTGGAATTGATTCAGAGTTGTGCTCGATTTCTTCTAGTGTTATGTTCTGCACTTCTGCATTGTGTTTTGAAGATTGGATTTCATTAGTTTAGCTTGGTGTGGTTGTAAAGCGTTCCATGGTAGAGGAAGATTCTAGAAGATACATCACCACGACTTTGTTGACATTGTTCTCCATACACCAATCGAGAGCCTCTAGATCAAAATCCAGTCCTACAGAAATTCTTGGCGAATCACTTCTGAGCCAAAGGGTATATGGTCAGATCTATAGACGGTTCACACTATTACATTCAACGACTTCTTTTTCTTGGGAGATCACAAACAAGTTGCAAACCATGAAAGAACCTTTTATATTTGGGATTGAATCGTCCTCTGTTGTTGGTGAATGTGTGTTAGTACGCGTACCTAATATTATTTCTATTTTACGCTACATTCATGCTTGAAAGTGCGCAGGATATTAATGTGGCGTGGAGGATTACATGGTATTTACATGCAGTACTAGCTTCGATTACTATGTCTATTGTAGTCTAACAAGTATCAACATCTTCAATCCACAACATGAAACATAATATTTTGAAAGAATTGTTGTATATCTTACAACGTGTATTACAATTTTACAATCTATGTAACAATAGTGGGATAAATCACTCTATAAGATGTCTAACCTATAACAATGTGTCATCTATGGATTACAACAGTTGGGAAATCAAACTTATCTGAGATAAAGGGAACGTTCTGAGGCGACTTAACAAGATCCTCATACAAATCGTACTCCGCTTGATAATCATGCAAACTAAGCTCGGTCTTCTGATTCGTGTGGTAATGATGCTTAGCCGAATCCGATTTACCAAAACCAAAGATACTAACTTTATCACAAACCCCTAAGGCAAACATAACTGCTTGCATACCCGACGAGTAATGAAACTCAGCTCCACCGTGCGTGTTACTCCACTCCTCCAACGACTTCCCTGTTTCCTTCACAAACCGCTTAACCGAATAGTACTTAACAATCCTTGCACACAACACGTCAAGCCCTGGATCCGTTATCATCAACCCAGCCTTATGCGTACTATTACAAACCGCGTAATCTAGAAAATGCACCGGTTGTGACATGTACATCATTATAGGCACATTTTCACCATACGGATGACAAAAGCACCCCCCTCGACGTGAACACATATGCAAAATGTTACTATTCATAAACGAAAGCCCCGTTTTCGAGCCTACAAACTTGTCAAAGCCGCCAATTCGCGCGTTATTCAACCGGATCACAAACTCATGCTTATCAATCTCCCCACCTAGCTCACGTTTCAGCAAAATCCCACTATTTCCAACAACAGCACAGCTCCTATACTTTCGCCCCATTTCCGACAAAACATTCGCACTAAACCTTCGTTTCCGCCACCAGTTTTCCAACCCTTTTCGCACCTCCAACTTGAGCTTACTAAACTCAGGAGACCTCAAATCCAAAAACCCATTTCCCCTAACATCCCTCCGTACCCTTCCAGCTGATAAGAAGGATCTTTTGACAGTGCGGAAATCACCGCCCACCAACTGTTCGACGTTTAGGCTCAAAGAAGCTTCACCTAAATCCACCTCAGCAAACTTGATAAAAGCATGATTCACCAAATAGGTATTTCCCAAATCAGTTCCAAAGACCAAATTTCGGGTGAAAAGCTGCTGGAAAGTGAAAATGGCGGAGAAAAGGAAGAATAAGGTGAAAAGTGGGCGGATTAATGGCTTCATTATTTGGTGGGTTGATTTCAAGTTAGTTAAAGTTGATCTTTTTCTTCATTATTGCAAAGATTTTTGGATCATGCCTTGGTTTTGGGTGTTATTTACACAAGTGATTATTATTAAATTGAGATTATTATTTGTTTTTTTTTTCTTGGGTAGTCCGTTAGCATACCATCCGGTATTGGTCATGTGTACGGTGTCTTTGATAAAAGCAACCGTAGATGTCAATTTAATGTTTAGTCCCTCCGTCTCTAAATTATTGTCCCGACAAAAAGACACAGATTTAGAAAAACCAATTAATTTAAAATTTTTTAAAGTTTGTAATTATTATTTCAATTAAGGGTAATCTATTAATCTTCATCTAAAATTTATACTTATTTTTAAAAGTTTTAGTAGTGGACAATTAATTTGGGACAACCCAAAAAAGAAACATGAACTATAATTTTAAGACCGATGGAGTAATACTTTGTAAATAGTCGTTTTCAAATGTTAAAATTAGGGGTGAGCAAGAAAAACCGTAAAAATCGAAATCGAACAGAAAACTGAAAAAACCAAACCGAACAAACCGATCGAAGTAAGAAACCGATGGTTCGATTTTTTCTTTTTCAAAAACCGAATTTAACGGTTTGGTTTCGGTTTTTATCCAAAACCGAACCGTAAAAACCGAACCGAACTATTTATTATAAAATAATATATTTTTAAATATATTAAAAAAAATATGTAAAAAATTTTAAATTTATATTCATTTGTTAATGAAACACAAAGTAATTTATTTATATTAATGTTTATATGCGAATTTATATTAATTTATTTATTAGACTTCTGCAACGGGTATTCTTGTAATTTTTCATTTTCGTTTACATAATTTTAGTGTTATCGAATCAACCTTAACGGTTGTCTCTTGTAGTAGTATGTTAGAACTGACATCAACATCATGGTATTTAATTTGTAATCCGCCTTCACAACCTAAATCCAAACCAGTAGATACATCTTCGTAATGAACGATAATACCTGTATATAAGGATAAGTATTTTGGATCAGCTGGTCTTTACTATAGAACCTTAGTTAATGTTTGAAAGCACGCGAGTTTCAAACTCTGGTATAACTCGCACAGATCGAGTTCCGACATTTTTGGTATGTCTATAAATCGACCATTGGTGTGTGGTCATTTTCTCATATATGCTTGGGTGAGGGTTTCTAACTGAATCCTACAAATGAATCACAAAGCGAAAAAACATTCTTGGGAATTTTAGAGCATCAGTTTGGACAGAAACATTTACCGCAATCAATGAACTTTCTTATTCATGAACATGAGGGACATTTGGTGGGTTGATATCCTCCTGCTTCTGTGAATTAAAGAACATGATACGTTTCGTCTAATTAATGACATAATCACAATCAGTTAGCACTCATTTACTACTGTTTTACCATGGTTTGGAGGTGAAAATCAACGCCAGGAAACTATGCATTGTCATGAGCACTATATAACTACTCAATTCGAGATGCCATTCTAAATAAAAAAAACTACTCAATTAGAGACACAAAGAACGATACAGTCCATGGTGACAGCGGTACGTTTGCAATTACTTGATTCTAGAAACCGAAATAAGGTTACCTGATTTTTGTGTCTTTGGAGAGAACAAATGCTCATACTAAGATGAACAAAACAGATGACATATAAATCATAATACATGGAAATCACAGTGTTTAATCGCATGTAGAGAGCAGAAATAATTCTTTCGATGATAGCTATATATATATTGTTCTAGATTAGGTAATGTTGAAAAGATTCATGATACCTACACAGTGCATTCGGGTCATAATGTACCTTCATATATCCAGCTTCATTTTCTCATAGTTGTTTATTAAGTGACCTGGAGATCTGTAGGTAATGAATGATACGAACCCATGGAAAAACGTACTTCTATACTGGAACTTTTCCAGATCCTTTTAAAGCGAGGAGTTTCTTTAGACTAGCTACTCGTCATGAAGAAACTTCTAAAACCGCCGATTTTAGTGATTCCTTACTACTTGGCTTCCTTCCATATCTGCCCCTCGTCTTGATGAATAAACTCTTGTATTTCTCCATAAAACGCTCCTTCTCTTCAACTAGTCCTAACTTCTCATACGAATCAGCAACCTTTTGAGCAATACATATATCTGGAACTTTACGACCATGTACTTCCAGCTTTTTATAAAGTGTTGCAAGCTCTTCCCACATTTCATTTCTATGATAAACAGATATTATAATTTCACATACTTTCCAAGGCAGTGTGTCCACATCTCTACTAAGTTTCCGAACCCATAATTTCTTTGCTTCTCCTACTCTGTTATCCATAGCTAATGCTCGTATTAGCTGTCCGTATGTTCCAACTGTCATGCCCTGCCCTTTACTTAACATCCATTTAATAACCTGTACGACTTTATGCCACTTTTCCTTTCTCTCAAGGGTGATTAATGCAGTTTTGAGCCGTCCAATAGGGAATTCTTTTTCCTCTGCTACCCATGCCTCAAGCACACCATAGACCGCTTCTTTATTGTCATCAAGTTGAAGAAGTTTGCTTATGAAAACATTGATTTTGTCCTTCTTGGACACGTCAAGTGCTTTTACAAGCTTTCTATTCTCTTCAGCATCCTTTTCATCCGTTTTGGAGTTCTTTCTAGCCCTTACAGCCACCTTATCTATGTAAGGTATCATGGCTTGTTCCTTGAAGTGATTCTGAAGTTCATCTTCACTCACAGGGGTGGGTATCTGATGTTGCATTATGGTGGTCTGACTGTAACTCAAGATTGGCCCTCTTAACATACCAAATTGGCTCATCGGTCTAATTAGACCGATGATAGCTTTAGAAGATCTCAACATTGCTATAGAAAGCGTGGTTTCCCTGAATAGGTACCCTGAAATATAAGTGAATTTATCAGTCGGGGACGTACATTCATGTAGACAGATCCACCAAGGAAGGATGCTGACACAACACAGTATCCCTTCTAGGCAATCAAGTTGCTACAAATTTGACAAAATCACTAACGATGAAACTAGTTATTTCCTACATTACTCGGTCCTAGAGGTGGCAAATCTTGCCCATTTTAATAAATATGGGCACTTTTTGCCCGTTTTCAAAAAAGGATGGGGCACTTTTTGCCCACTATTTATTATGGATGGGCTAAACGGGCGCATATGTAAAAAACGTATGGGCTTAATGGGCGTACAAGTAGAACACTAATTAGGCTACTCGACAGATATTTTATATTTAGTTTTTATATATCTTTTTTCTCATTTTAGCTTTCGCCCGTTTAGCCCGTCGCCGTTTAGCCGGCCGCCGTTTTTGCCACCTCTACTCGGTCCCGTCATAAATTCTACTAAAGTGTGAGCTTGGAAAAGAAAGATATAGAATCTGACCAGAACAGCAGAATCGGTTATCAGCATATTAAAAAAGGGTCATTTAGTGTCATTAAACCAATACATGAGCATTTCAAAAATAGATTTGAGAGAAAACGCTGGTGGCCAAACGAGCTTTTAATTGAAAATGGTACTAAACGCGTTGCCAAACATACCCATATTTCCAATCAACTAACCTTAGCAAGCAACACTCTGAGTGAATTAATAGTCTAATTAAGAACCCTATATTAATTAAGAAACATATTAAGGATCGAAAAACATGATTAAGGTAAGGACGTACTTTAAATGAGTGGCTGATTAAACAATTTCACATGTAAGGTTTATGACGGCGGCGGCGATCCGGTGGTGTCCATTAACAGGCACGGTAAATTAGGATTATAAAACATCAAAAGAACGACGTCGTTTTGATACGAGCTAACTTTTGGGCTCCGGTTGGGCTTTTAAGGCATGCTTAGCTTTCATTATTTTAAGGCCTCCGTAAAAATCATACTCCGACTCATGATGATGCTTTGCTTTCATGATTTACGAAACCAAAAAATACTAAGGTTGCGTTTAGTTGAAGGAAAACACCCTTGTTTTTACAAAATATTTTGTAAAAAACAAAGAAAACAGAAATCGTGTTAATGTGTGTTTTTTATCAAAATATCCTATAAAACATAAAATATGCATTTTCCAATCAAACAAGGGAAACTAAAAAACAACTTTTTTTTTTGTTTTCATTATATTCTATGTAACCTCTTTGTTTTGTAAAGAATGAAAAATAATATCAATTAAACGCGTTTTTTCTGTTTGGTAGAAAATCAATCTCCTTCTTTTTTTCTACAAATCTAAAAACACAAAACTAGATTTTTTTTCTTTTCTAACTAAACGCACCCTATTTTCACATCATGTCAAGTCATGGGTTGGTGACTGTTAATGGCAACTTATTAGATGAGTTGCACACAACATAATCAACAAAATGTACGGATTGTGATATGTACTACATTATAGGCACATGTTCGACATATGGATGACAAAAGCAACTAACCTACGCGCCAAAAAAATGAAAAATGTTACTTTTAATAAACGAAAGGCTTGTTTTTTAACCAACAAAATTTTCAAACCCGCGTGTTGAAAGCATTGATCTAATCCTGGTTTTGAAGAAAAGTTGTTTGTTTGTTTATTTGTGTGTGCAGGGACTGAAGTGTGGATACAAGAAGTGTCACGGGGCTTTAGTGTCAAGTTGAGGAAAGTTGAGGGACTGCATTTGCTAAAGTGTGAAAGTTAATTGGAGTCGCGTATTTAAGCTGGTCAACGAGCTCTCCCAGCCACAACTAAATCTCATTTTCTCTCTCGTTTACACATAGTTATCTCATTGTTCTGTTCTTGGTGATTGAGATCATCTTGATCTTTGTAATCTTGTTTTCTGTTTTGAATCTTGTAAAACTATTATCAGTTAGATAATAGACTCATACCAGCTTTAATCTGTGGTGAGTTTTTTTGGTTTAATAAAAGTGATTTGAGAATCATATTTGGGTTTTATAAATCTTAACATGGTATCAGAGCATGGTTTCATCACCTTGCTTTGATATTGTGATTTTCACTATTAAAATGTTTTTGGTTTCTGAAAATTTGGGGGTTTTTAAAATTGAGAGGTTCTTGATTGATTAACTGGTGTTAATTGATTGGTTTCGTGGTTAATTCATCATTTCTGGAATTCTTGATCATTAGCCCTAATTTCTTAAAAAATTAGGGTTTGGTGATTTTTTGGGGATCTGCTTAATTGAGGGTTTGGTTTGGTTCTGGGTTCTTGATTATTCTTTGACTAACTGAAGCAAAGAATAATTGAGGAAGTCTTGCGCTGGTTCTATAGCTCTGTAACACCTCCTTTACTTTTTATTAGTCTTTTGTTGATTCTTGTTTGATTATTGTTCTTGTTTGTTTTTTGTTAGTAGTGTAATATTTTCTTCGTGTCTTGTCAATCTTTGGCCCATGACCTACCATCTTGAATGGTTTGGAAACCTGGGAACTAAACGGGATTGATTTTGACTTCTTTACTGTTTCTGTTATTAGTTGTTATTTGTGATTGTATATGTCTTATTACGGTATGTCTGAAGAGGAGTATGAGCATAATAGTGAGGATTATAATTCAGATGCAACTGATGCATCTGTTACTAAAATTAGTCGTTTGGATCTTAGTATTCCTTTGCATCTTCATCCTAATGATTCTGCATCTTTAATTGTTGTGTCTGTTAAACTTAAGGGTACTGAGAATTATCAAGTTTGGTCTTGTGCTATGTTACTTGCTCTTGAGGGTAAAAACAAAACTAGTTTTATTGATGGATCTTGTAAAAGATCCAATACTGATGAGGTCTTGGGTAGGCAATAGGATAGAGTTAATGCTATTGTGCTTGGTTGGATTTTGAATTCTATCACTGAGGAGTTGTCTTGGGCCAGATTTTTTCTAAAAGGGCTAAACATGTTTGGGATGAACTTAAAGAAACCTATGATAAAGTAGATGGTTCTGTCACTTTTAATCTACATCATAAAATTCATTCTTTATCTCAAAATGGGACTGTTTTGGCTGATTATTATCATAAACTCAATGCCCTTTGAAAACAGTTTGATGCTCTTGTGCAACTTCCTAGATGTACTTGTCATGCTGCTGAGGACTTTAAGAAACATAATCAGTTAATGAAATTAATGCAGTTCTTAATGAGACTTGATGATTCTTATATGCAAATAAGAAGTAGTATTCTCTCTAGAGATCCTTTACCTGATGTTAAAAGTGCTTATGCTATTATTTCTAGTGAGGAGTCTCATAGAGTTATGTCTGGCTCAGGGTCTTCCCAAAGGAGTCAGTCCTTTGTGTTTAACTCTAGTGTGAATAGTGGTAGTGTTCAAAGGCCTCAAAATTCTAACTCTTCTAGACCTGCTGGGTCTAATAGATCCACTAATGGTAATAGAAGGTCTAGTGGAGGACCTACCTTGGTGTGTGAAAATTGTGGGTTTAATGGGCATACTATTGATAGATGTTTCAAACTTATTGGTTATCCACCTGATTTTGGAAAGAAAAATAATACCGGGGTTTCCAATAATAATCAGACATCTCAAAACTTCAATAAAAGATTTGTAAATAATAACAATGTTGGTTCCAGCTCAACTTCTTCTTTTTCTGATGAACAGTTGTCTAAAAGCATTGCTTTGATTAAGGACAATACTGCTGGTGCTCAGGCCAATATGGCAGGTATTGTGGTCAATCAAAGTTCTGTTTTTAATAAAAAAATTCATAAATTTTTCTGTTTTAATAGTCAGATTAAGTATAGTCTTGTGGATCATGGTCTTATTGTTGATTCAGGTGCTAATCAGCATCTTACATATGATGATAAGTATATGTTATTGATATTTCCAAACTTGGTATTAAAGTGTCTCATCCTAGTGGTACTGAGGCATTTGTTACCAAGGTTGGAAATATGGTCTTAAACAGAGGAACTTTATATGATGTGTTGGTTGTTCCTAAATATTGTGTTAGCCTTATGTCTGTGCATAAGATTGCTAAGGATAGTAAATTTGTTGTGGCTTTTGATGAGTCTAGTTGCTATATTTTGCCTCAGGGTTTGAGGGAGATGAGGTTGTTGGGGACTGGTAAACAAAAAGATGGCTTGTATTTTTTTGATAGAGGTACTGGTTTTGAGAAACCTAATGTTACTTGTTTTTTGAGTAAAAATGTTTGGCATTGTAGACTTGGTCATCCTTCAGACCAAGTTCTCAATGTTTTAAAAAATGATTTGGTTTTTAAGAAAACTAGTGGGGAGTTTTTTGTGAAACTTGTCAAAAGGCTAAACAGAGTAGTGAGTCTTTCCTCTTAGTGATCATATTTCTACTAATCTTGGTGAACTGGTTCATTTAGATTTGTGGGGTCCTTACAAGGTTATTAGTAAGGAAGGTTTTAGATATTTTTTTACTGTAGTTGATGACTTTTCTAGGGCTGTTTGGGTATATTTGTTAAAGAATAAGACTGAGGTGTTTGATTGTATAAAGATTTTCTTTCACTTGATTAAAAATCAGTTTAATAGAACTATTAAAACTTTTAGAAGTGATAATGGTACTGAGTTTGTAAATCATAAAATGGTTGAGTTTTGTGAGTTAAATGGGATTATACATCAAACATCTTATCCTTACACTCCTCAACAGAATGGAATTGTTGAAAGGAAACATAGGCATCTTCTTAATGTGGCTAGATCCCTTATGTTTCAAGGGGGTTGCCTTTAAATTTGTGGTCTGAATGTGTTCTTACAGCTACTTACTTAATTAACAGGTTGCCAACTTTAGTGCTGAAAGGAAAGAGTCCTTTCCAAATTGTGTTTAATAAAAAACATGGTTTAAAACATTTGAGAATGTTTGGATGTCTCTGTTTTGCTACTTTACTTACTAGTAATGATAAGTTTAGTAGTAGATCTGAGAAGTGTGTGTTTATTGGTTACTCTGGGACTAAACAAGGGTATAAGTTGTTAAGTCTTGAAAAGGGTCATTTCTTGTTTTCAAGGGATGTTAAGTTTTTTGATAACATTTTTCCTTTTAAGACTAATAGCAATTGTACTCTTAGCAATGATAATCAGGGTCTGAATCTTGATAGCTTTTTAGAGGTTGTTATAGATGCAGATTCTGGTGTGCCATATGATGATATTGTTTCTGCCTCACCACTTAGAGGTAGCAACTCTTCTCATAGTAATGAGCCTCTAGTCAACCCACTTGAGAGTGCGGAGGGGCATTCTTAGGTCTCTAGTGAGCCTGTTAATAAGAATGAGATGGCTGCTCCTTTTATTGAGCATGAATTTGATGGCATTAATAATAATATACCTAATGCTGCAAGTCCTGTTGTTAGAAGGTCTGAAAGAGTTTCTGTTTTGCCAAGAAAATATAATGATTATGTTTTAGCTTCTAGAGTTAAATTTGGACTTGAAAAGTTTGTTAGTTATGCTAGACTTAAGTCTGATAACTATTGCTTTGTTACTAAACTTAATAAAAGTGTTGAGCCTAAAACTTTTTGGGAAGCTAGTAAGAGTCAGCACTGGGTTGGTGCAATGAACAAAGAAATGGATGCTTTAAATGAAAAGAATACTTGGACTATTACTGATTTGCCTAAAGATAGGAAAGCTATTAATGGTAAATGGGTTTATAGAATTAAGTATAAATCAAGTGGAGAGATTGAAAGATATAAAGCTAGATATGTGATTAAAGGTTATAATCGAAAGGAAGGTGTTGATTTTGATGAAACTTTTTCACCTGTTGTGAAAATTGTTACTGTTAGATGCTTGATAAATTTGGCTGTGCAAAATAGTTGGCCTTTATTCCAACTTGATATCAACAATGCTTTCTTGTATGAAGATCTTGATGAAACTGTATATATGACTTTACTTGATGGGTATTTTGATAAAAATGATAAGAGAGTTTGTAGATTAAATAAGTCTTTATATGGGCTAAAACAAGCTCCTAGGCAGTGGAATGCCAAGTTAACTCAGGCTCTTATTGAACATGGTTTTATACAAAGTAAAAGTGATTATTCTTTGTTCACTAAAAATGAGTCTGGTGTTTTTATGGCATTACTTGTCTATGTTGATGATATTGTTGTTACTGGAAATAGTGTGAGTCGTACTGAAGAGTTTAAAAGGTTTCTAAGAAGTAAGTTTCAGATTAAAGATCTGGGCAAATTGAAATACTTTTGGGCATTGAGGTTATTGATACAGATTTTGGTTTGTGTCTTAATCAAAGAAAGTATTGTTTAGATTTGTTGTCTGATTTTGGATTGCTTGCTTGTAAACCTTCTGCTACTCCACTTGAGAAAAATTTGACAATTGCTAGTGATCCTACTGATTCTGATTGTGTACTTGATAATATTACTAAGTATCAAAATCTTATTGGCAAACTTATCTATCTTACTCACACTAGGCCTGATATATCTTATGATGTTAATTGTCTTAGCCAATTTATGCATAAACCTCTTAAGTATCATCTTAAAATTGCTCTTAAGGTTTTAAGATACTTAAAAGGTTCTCCTGGTAAAGGCATTCACATTGTTAGAAATACAAATTTTTCTCTTGAAGCTTTTGTAGATGCAGATTGGGCTAAGTGTTTAGTAACTAGAAAATCTGTCACTGGTTTTTGTTTACTTTTGAATGGATCATTAGTATCTTGGAAAAACAAAAAACAAACACCATTTCTAAGTCTAGTGCTGAAGCTGAATATAGAGCTATGGCTTCAGCTACTTCAGAAATTGTTTGGGTCCTTAAAATCTTAAAGGACTTAAATTGGGAACATTTTTTGCCTGTTAAATTGTTTTGTGATAGCCAAGCTGCTAATCCTGTCTTTCATAAGAGAACAAAACATCTTGAGATAGATCTTCATTTTGTGAGAGATTAGATTCTGGATGGTGTGATTAAGACTTGTAAAGTTAATACTGCAAATCAGACTACAGATATTCTTACTAAGGGTCTTGACAAGTTACAACATGATAAACTTGTTGGTCAGTTGGGGTTGTTTGATTGCTTCCAGGTTCAGATCAAGGAGGGGTGTTGAAAGCATTGATCTAATCCTGGTTTTGTAGAAAATTTGTTTGTTTGTTTATTTGTGTGTGCAAGGACTGAAGTGTGGATGCAAGAAGTGTCAAGGGGCTTTAGTGTCAAGTTGAGGAAAGTTGAGGGACTGCATTTGCTAAAGTGTGAAAGTTAATTGGAGTCGTGTATTTAAGCTGGTCAACGAGCTCTCCCAGCCACAACTAAATCTCACTTTCTCTCTCGTTTACACATAGTTATCTCATTGTTCTGTTCTTGGTGATTGAGATCATCTTGATCTTTGTAATCTTGTTTTCTGTTTTGAATCTTGTAAAACTATTATCAATTAGATAATAGAACCATACCAGCTTTAATCTATGGTGGGTTTTTGTGGTTTAATAAAAGTGATTTGAGAATCATATCTGGGTTTTATAAATCTTAACACCGCGGATTCTTGCGTTGTTTAACCAGATCACAAACTCGTGACCATCAATAGTTTCGCTAATTTATCATCAAGAAAAATCCTAACGACATTGGTATGATATCTAAATGGATTCGACCTTTGTACTTTATACATATAGAAACGTCGTCGAATGCTTTGAGCGACTCAAAGATCAACCTCTACCAACTCTTTCACGTCGTGTGATAATAAATCATCCGGTAAATCAACCGATGCAAATGTCATAAGATCTTGTGATCCTCCTAATAAAGTGTATACGTTAGATATGAAACTATTTTACAAGCATAGGAAGGCTAGGTGTCATAACGCCGTAACACTAAAAAGTACCGTCACATAAGCGCCACATCAGTATAACACCGACTCATCTAATTATAACACCAAATAACATCACTCATCTGTTTTTTCATAAAGCCTCCTATACAATTGTTTTATTCATTAAACAAACTAACAATTTTATTTGTAATTAAAAATATAAATTATGTTAAAAAATACATTAAAAAAACTAACATTAGGAAATAAATAAAAAACATTATAAAAAAACTAAAAATATTCGGGTTTATATATGGGCTTTTAATTGGTAAGTTATTAGGCTTTAATTGGGTTTATATATGGGCTTTTAATTGGTAAGTTATTAGGCTTATATATTGGCTTTTAATTGGTAAGTTATTAGGCTTATATATGGGCTTTCAATGTTCCTACAATTTTAATGCAATCAAGTGACGAACGAGGTTCTTCTATTACCAACGTATCTTTTACATGAATAGGATTTTGGGATGGGCGGATGGCACAACCGGGATGAAATAGGGATGGTTATACTTTTTAAGCAAAACCGACCAACAATCGAAAATCGACACAAACTGACCGAAACCGACCGACACAAACCTATCAATTTCGGGTCGGGATGAGTTTTCCATGATGTCGGGACTCGGTTCGGGTCAGGATTCGAGATTAAATCGGGATCGCACAAAGAAACCACACAAATCGGAAGTAACTCGGGCCTAACTCGGTTCGGTTCAGGACTTAGGATTGAAACAGGTTGGGATTCGGTTTGATTTTTCCATGATGTCGGTTTCGGATGAGTCAAGATCGAGTCGGTTTCATCCCGATGCTCACCCTACTTGGTATATTAGATTTAATTTATGATTTAAGTTAATTTGGATACCAAACTTATCTAAGATATGAGGGGACTTATCCCCACCTTCCATCTCCTTACTATCCAACGGCTGAGATTAAATCATCACTTTACACTGCAGGGGTATTTTTGTCATTTCATCCGCCCACTATATAAGCCTTTTTATTTTTTTAAAAACTTTCATTCAACACACACATCGGTGTGTGTTTCTCTCTCTACCAAACAACACCAGATCCATCACCATCTTCTTTTTTCTTCGATCGATCGATCATCAATAACATCAGAAACATATAATTGATCATCACGAAGATCGATCCGTCATCGTGAATAGATCGATCCATTATCATGAATCGATTGATCAATTCGTTCGATCATCAGGTGTATTCCTTATTCTTATTTTAGCTTTATGTAAATAAGCTTATTAATTTATAATCTCTTGAATTAATAAGCTTTTAATTTGCTTATTTTGAACGAATTATGTGAACTTCTTGTTCTCAGTTACAAGTAAGCTTATTAGGTGATTTATGTGAACAAGTAGCTTATTGACATATTGTTAATAAGCTGATTCAAGTGAATAAGCTTATGAGTTAGAGGCAGTGAGAGATATGTGAATAAGTGTATGAATTAGATGAGAGATATATGAATAAGCGTATGAATTAGATGACACTTATGTGTATAATCTTATAAATTAGAGGAGAGTTGTAAATAAGCTAAATTATTAGCTTATTTTGATGAATTATCAGGTTTTATACGTATGAGAGGTATGAATAAGCTTCTGTTAGTATGAATTATTAGACATTTTAATTAAGTTGCTGATGTAAGATGTAAGTTCGATGTATCATGTATGATACCTCATTTATAATATATGATAGTTATATAATATGTGATATATCATAGGTTTATCATATATGATATATGAAGTATCATATATGATGTATCTAACAAATCACAGAAAAATCAGACTTTGTGACTGATTTTGCACAAAAAATGTTAAGCTCTTTAAACCTGCCTTATTTCATATATGATTCAGTTGCTGATACCATGGTGCCTAATATGTTCTCTCCTTCCTTTATAAGTGCAGAACATGCTAACAAAACAATGAAAGGATGTTGCAATTGTCCAGGTTGAAGCAAAAGCAAAAAGGACATGCACACGTATGTGTAGAGGTACGGTGAAC
Source organism: Glebionis coronaria (assembly GCA_025667525.1). Taxonomy (NCBI): domain Eukaryota; kingdom Viridiplantae; phylum Streptophyta; class Magnoliopsida; order Asterales; family Asteraceae; genus Glebionis; species Glebionis coronaria. The sequence continues at coordinate 72,330,542 of CM046877.1, read as the reverse complement.
AACATGTAGGGATGAAGAAGCAGTTTATTGTTTTTATTAAAGACGTTTTATAATTTATGTTTTTTTAGAAACCATTTATGTTTTAGTGATTTAGCATATATGGTATTTGTAGTTAACATTTTTACTTAATTTAACATATATGATATATTGTATACATCAAATATGATTTATGTACCTGATACTTTGTATATATGACATATGTTTTAGTTATTTTATCACATAATATTTTATTGATTTATCATATATGATACTTGTGCTTTATATTTTTTACGCGATGTATCATATTTGATATGTTGTACACATCATATATGATGTTTCATAAATGATAATCTATGAAACTAAATTTAAGAGTTACATGTATTATCATATATGATATCTCATTATCATATATGATACTAATAAAAAGGTAAAAAATAACTAAGCTTCAAATGATAAAAACATCAACAAATAGGCACTTTATCTAAAAGGTACATCCGTAGATGTTTTGCCATTTTCATATTAAAAAAATCAATGATTTAGTAGCATTACAGAGTTAAAGCATTACAACGTCATACACAAATCACTAAAATATAAACAAGTCAAATGGCTAAAACAATGGATCTTGATTCCATGCATCAACACTTTGGTTGTAAACTCGACACTCGTCTTTTGTCATTTCGTTCACATGTTGTTGTTGTTTTCGACACTCATCTTATGTTCGCTTCTTTGGCATTCAGATGATCGAGTTCTTCAAAATGCATTGAAAACAACTTTCACTACACAAATAAAAATATTTGGTTTTAGTTTCAACCATATTATCAAATATGATCTATTACAAAAGCTGAATTTCAACCAGATTATCAAATATGATATATTACAGATACTGTCTTTCAACCAGATTATCATATATGATATATTACAAAAGTTAACTTTTAACTAGATTATCATATATGATAATATATACACAACTAACTACTTACTAGTAGATCACATACTTGGTTGTATTTGTTTTCAAGCATATTATCATATTATCATATTATCATATATGATACCTCCATATATCATATATGATATATTTATAATATATGATATATGAAGGTATCATATATGATACATTTGTTAAGCATAGTCTACAACTTCAACATAAGTATACTAACAAGCTTATTCACAAAACTCATCTTATTCTTATCCAATATATTCAACAAACTATATATATAAGCTTATTCACATAACTCTATTCTAGTTCATATGCTTATTCATATAGCTCTTTTAATAAGCTTATTCACATTAAGCTTAATTATAACACATCAAATAAGCTTAGTTATAACACATCAAATAAACTAACACATCAATAATCATATCAAAATAAGCTGAAAAAGAATAAATTCATAAGCTAAAAATAGCTATCATCTTATTCACATCATATATAAACTAGTATATAGATTCATGTCTAATAAGCTTAAAAAATAAGCTTATGTACATCAAATAAGGAAAACAAAAATATAGATCTTGATGATATTACCTAATAAGAATAGATTATAGATGGGGATGATTCAATTACAAAAGAGATTATGATATAATAGATCGAGGATGAATCAATTCGTGATTAAGATAGGGGATTTGATCGAGTATGTGTTTGTATGTGTTTTTTGTGTGGGTTTTAGATAGAAAAGAAAAAAGACGGTGTAATCTAGGATGTGGGGTGGGAGGTGATGTTAGGTGGGAGGGGTGAAATTATACAGAAATGCGACTCCGCTTTTTTTATTAATAAAAATAAGGATTAATCTCAGCCCTTTATTTATATCGGATGAAAGGTGAGGATTGTTCCCCTTGTATCCAATGAATATAAGGTATCCAAAATAACTCTTCTCTTAATTTATTTGGGTTTAAGAATTTTTATATATTTTGGGCTAAATAAAATGTGCACCACTAAAATTACTACATAAACCCAAGTTGCACCATAAAAAAAGGTAGTAATAAAAAATTCGACGGTTGCACGAATCAATAAACGACAGTTTTCAAAAAAAAAATATAATACATGACCATAAAAAGGGTAACTCGTGTCACAGCCTACATCTATGTGGCTCCGCCCATGAGAATAGTAAAAAAATAGATACGAGAGTTGTGTTTTTAGTTGGAGATAGTTGATGATATATCGTGGTTCAGCTGGACTTCTGTGTAGTAATATCGGCGATGGAATCTAAAATTGGGTGACTCGACCAGCTTGACTAGGTGGTCGAACACATGACACGATGACTCGATTGAGTTGACCCAATGGTCGGACATGTGACTCGATTAGATTAAGTTAGTTTTCAAACTCGTAACTTGACTCGATCGAGCTGAACCGTTGAAGTTATTAAGAAAATATGGTTACATGTTTTAAAAACTTTCATAGTGTTCCTATAATTAGTGACAATGAACGTGGTTTTTTCTATTAAGATCACGGCTAGAAGGTATGTTTACATGAGATGTAAACGGTCTAACAATTAACAAAGATACCAGTGACCATAATATAGATTGTGAATTCAGGAGAAGTAGAAGATTAAAATGAGACCACAAAATATAAGTTAAGTAAAAAACTCATTGGTTTATGTTTGTAGGCTTGCTGATGTTCTTATTTATAAAGTGCTTTAATGCTTTTTCACTAACCCATGCAGAATGAAACCAACACTCATATATTTGCATCAATTATGTTGGGCCAAAACCCAATTTGGGTAATCACAACCCGCTAGACAAACCTGCTGGACAAAAATGGCGGTTACAAGCAGTTAAATAACTGTAAAACAGTTGTTTAACATAGGGACACAACGGTTCCATGAACCGACACGACTTTTAAATATACCTTTTCATTTCTTATAAATAGGAACGATTTGTAAAGACAATTATGTATGACAATTCGATTATATAGCAAGATTATACCAAATTTATATTTCGATTAAAGCTTTGTTCATTTCGATCCAAGATAAGGGAATCCAACAATTGGCATCAGAGCAAGGTTTGAATAAACCAAGATCATCATATACCTTTTTAAATCAAACACGCAACCGATTGATTCCAAAAAAAAAAGTTTTACAACAAGAACACGAATCAAAAATCATTTTTCGTGTTTAATATAAACTGCTTTTCTTGATTGGGCAAATCTATCAATCGCTACCAAGTGATTCTAAATCACTAGCAACGAACGGGTTTTACCCAGAAACAATAATCCGAGAATCAGAACCCATAATCGGATTAGAAGTCATCATCGAAGGGGCAAAAAAAAATCAGAATCAATTAGGATCGAACTAACCTGATTCTGAAAGAAACCAAGAACCGCACGATTCGAATTAGCAAGAAAGCCCCAAATCGCAAGCGGATCTCAAGATCCCCAAATTTGAGAAACCCTAATTTTTCGCACGGAAGGATCAGGGAAATCATAAACTACGAACAGATCGTAGTTAGCAAGTGGAAGAAGGGCCATCTTCTCGGTGAATTAAATCACCATTGAAGACAGAAAGCAAAACATCGGTCTCAGAGGAGATAAGAAGAAAGAGATAAGAGGTCATTGTTTCCAAGGAAAGAGAGAAAGAAATAAAGGAACGATGTTATTTACTAACACAAGAAAAGGGACCGAGGGTATATTACCCATTTTGGACCGGGCTAAACCACACAGCAAGGACCGGGCTTCTCTTTGAACCCATAAGCAAGACATCGGGCCTTAAGCCCATCAGGTTTCAAAACCTTTTATTTCACCCTTTTATTTTTATTTTTCCTTTTACATTTTAGATTAGTATTTTTTAAGATTTTTGAAAAAATACATATAGGAAGGAAGTAAAAAGTAAAAATAAATAGAATAAATTTTTGTATTTTTTTAAAGGAAAAATCTTTTCGCTTTTAACAAATACAAAATAGCAAGAAAACCGAATCTTCGTGATTCATTGCAAGATAAAACCGAACCTTTGTGGTTCATCGCAAGATAAAACCGAACCTTCGTGGTTCATCGCAAGATCAAACCGAACCTTCTTGGTTCATAGCAAGATAAATCCGAACCTTCGTGGTTCATAGCAAGATAAATCCGAACCTTCGTGGTTCATCGCAAGAAAAATACGAACCTTCATGGTTCATAGCAAGATAAACCGAACCTTCGTGGTTCATAGCAAGACAAACAGAATCTTCGTGGTTCATAGCAAGAAAATCTGGTTAGCAAGTTGGCTAGTAACACGCAAGAATTTTGATCTTTGGATCAAACGCAAGCAAGAATTTGATCTTTCGATCAAACACAAAAGCAAGGAAATCATAAACCATCTCGGTTTTGATTATTAGCAAGATTAACAAGCAAGAAAGCAAGCAAGCATGGTAGAAACCGACAAGAATGAAAACACATCGGTTCGAGAACTAGGAAATGTTTCACTACAATGTCCAAAATTGACCGACTCAAACTACACAACATGGACATTGATGATGGAAACAATAATGAAGGCATATGGCATTTGGGAAATGATAGTTGCAAAAGAAGGAGCAACAACAAACGAAAAGAAAGAAAACACATCGAAGGCGATAATCTTTCAAACATTATCGCAAGATATGTTAATGCAAGTTGCACAATACTCGACTGCAAAAGAAGTATGGGACTCGATCAAAGTCAAGCATTTAGGAGCCGATCTTGTTCAGAAAGCACGACTACAAACACTGAGGAGTGAACTAGAGACGCTAAGGATAAAGCCTAACAAAAAAGTAAGCGATTTCGGAGGAAAGTTAAGTAGTATGAAGGCCAAGTTTAACGGACTTGGAGAAACTTTGGAAGATAAGATACTAGTAAGGAAACTACTTAACTCCGCTCCAAAGAAGTTTTTACCGATCGTAGCAACCATAGAACAATATCAAAACCTAGACGAAATGTCATTTGAAGAAGCCATTGGAAGACTAACAACCTATGAAGAACGAATCAAGAGCCAAGACACGCTAGAAACAAATAATCAAGACAAGCTTCTTTTGGCAAGTTCAAACAACAAAAGCAGTGGTAAATGGCGAGGTAAAGACTTTAACAAAGAAAGCAAGGAAGGCATGAAATGGAAGAATAATCCAAATGCTCGCAGAGCAAGTACGAGTCAAGGAACTAATGACAAAAGCAAGCTCAGATGTTACGAATGTGGTGAGTATGGACACTTCGCGAAAGAATGCACGAAATGGAAAGACAAACAAGAAGTGTCTCACCTCGTCTATGACACTGACACCGAACCTACATTACTTTGAAGACAAAAGACGCAGCGTTTGTGATTAGGGGGGAATGTTGGGCCAAAACCCAATTTAGGTAATCACAACCCGCTAGACAAACCCGCTAGACAAACCCGCTAGACAAACCTGCTGGACAAAAATGGCGGTTACAAGCAGTTAAATAACTATAAAACAGTTGTTTAACATAGGGACACAACGGTTCCATGAACCGACACGACTTTTAGATATACCTTTTCATTTCTTATAAATAGGAACGATTTGTAAAGACAATTATGTATGACAATTCGATTATATAGCAAGATTATACCAAATTTATATTTCGATTAAAGCTTTGTTCATTTCGATCCAAGATAAGGGAATCCAACAAATTAAATCGTTGCAAATGAAAAAACACTCGATTCCAGATACTTAGATATCAGAAGCTGTAAATACAAAACCTCAAACACGTACGTTGAACAGGTTTATAACGAACATTCAACATAAACATAAACAGGTTTATAACGAACATTCAACATAAACATGGTTTTATGTTGTTTAATATCTCAATGGTGTCCATTTCAATTGAAATCATCTCAGTTTTGTTAACAGAAATCAACGATAAAGTTGAAATTGCTGGACATATGCACAAACAAGAAAAATAGAAGAAACATAAACGTATATGATCAGACATAAGTTAAGAAATAAAAACCATGGATCATTGGAATCTAAAAGGCTTTATAACGTATACGATCAGACATAAGTTGAGTAATAAAACCCATGGATCATTGGAATCGAAAAGGCTTTATCAAAACGTTTTCGATTCCTTAGAGGCATTGGCTATTTCATGTGCCTCATGGTCACATTTATAAACTAGTTAAATGTTTCTTCACTCATCGATGTGGGACAAAACAAAACTTATTTATTTTCAATCTTTTGTTTACATGACTCGATTCTCATTCACATTAGCCTCATCTTAGACACTTACTAATTTGTTAAAGGGTAACTGAGCAGTAAAGATCTTATAGTAGCATTAAAATTGGACTCATTGGACACAAATACGTCTCAGATTATACTTGCCATTGTCCCTCTTAGAGCAAAAGGAGTGGTCACACCACCACACCAAAAAACACCCCGCCACGTCAACTTTTTCACTTCCACATCCACACCACATCCACACAAAAAACAACCATCTTATCATCACACCATTTCCACACCAATTTAACCATTTTTTCACTATTTTTCAAAAACTACCCTCAACAACTAATTTATTCAAATTCTAATTTATTTTATTCATTCAAATTAAAAACATTACATCGAGCGTCGGTTTCGTCACAATCACGAGTCGATGTTGAGAGTAATTTTAGTTGGGTGCGTTTAGGCCCAACAAACAATACGTTCAATTTTTGCTTGGGCTTTGTACTTTATAAAACTTGGGCTAATACTTTTACTTTGGTTACCATAAACTAACAAAACAAAAACTAGGTCTTCCACTTTATCTTCTTCCACAGCCATCTCTCAAAGCCGCCGGCGTCCTCCACAGCCAACAGCAACCTTCAATGCCGCCGGCGTCCTCCACAGTCAATAACAAAGGATGCGTTTGGTTGTATTAAATTGATAAGGGGAGAGGCAGTAAATTAAGCGAGGGGGTAATGAAATATTGGATGGTTTCCACGGCCGTGGGTGTGGGGACGCCGTCCTCTACGCCGTTAACGGCTGTGTGGTCACGCCGCCCCACGCAGGCCAACGCCCACCCACGCCGTTACCATTCCTTTTACTCTTAGTACATTTTTAGCAAGAATATGCATAGGAAACACTCAAAAGTTAGTAAATAATTATAAATTATTTAGCAAAATGATGATCAAGCAATATCTTACAAGTTTACCGGAAAAGAGTTCAAATGATGAGAAATAATAACCTTCAAAGCTTAAAACTGAATGTAGAAACACATATTCGACTTATATGCTCTGTGAATGCATGAACGCGTTGGAGTTGAATTCTCAAAGGAGCATAACTACACATAATGCATTACTGAGACGGTCTTCCTCAAGAAAACTTGAACGGCTTCCCAAAATTACTGAATAGGTCCCTCGCCAGTACTATTCTTAGTTATATAGCAAGGTACTGAGTGCATAACTTTGCACAATTCAAACAAACCTATAATGTTATTTAACCATAAATCAATAAACTTACCTGGTACTTGAAGAGCGTAACCCGTTTAAGGAGCTAGGGCTATTAGATGGTCACGCCACTTATCAATAAAAAGAAAATCATCTGGATTCAAGTTTGGAAGCTGAAGAGCTTGAATGGTTTTTGTTATCTCTGTAGTCTTACCAAGTAGTGTGGCTGCAACATGGACACTCTCCTCCATTTTCTCTATTGCACTTGTCTGGCATTTCAATGCTATGACTTGGGGTAAATTGGTGAGACAAGCAGCCATTATGTCAGATGTCATTGATGATAATTCATCGAATAGTTCCTCTTGGCTAACATCGTCAATTCTGTTTTGGTAGAAAAGAAGGATACTCTGGGTGATGCGTCACATTGAATTTGCACATATGTCCATATTTCCCACCACAGTTACCATGTTTGTAGCTTTTTTGTTGAACCACTCAACATCTATATTGCTGTTGTTACCCGAAAATCAGGGTCTTGTAGGTTGTTTCCTAATCATTTGTGGTAAACTTCAACTTCTAGCGCTTTCAGCCGCTATTTGTACGCTTACAAGCTCATCCTTATCGTTAAAGCTTTTTTCCACAAGTTTGACATAAACAAGACCTTCACTCACCCCATTCATAAAGTTCTTCCAAGTTTTGGGTTGGATCTTATGAACAGAGAGTGCGATGGTTGCCAAAGTTACACCGGTAAGCTCCAACTTTTTAACTCCTTTAATGTCTCCAAAATTCCCTAGAAGTTCAACTTTTTAACTTTTAACAATGGAGCGTTTACAGATTTACTAATGTAATAAAGTGTTAGTCTGAAAGCTCCATATCATCTTGAGGTTGCAAAACATACTAGCAAATCTCTCTATTTGGTGCTGGTTTCCTACGCAATTTAATACAAAAAAGTGATACTAACTAAAATACAAACTTAATACATATCAATATCAGCACCGAAATGATCCTTATCGTCTTGCAAGTTATGACAATTCCCTTCTGAGAGAATGTTAGAAGCACGAGACCTAGGATTTGTAGTTTATAAAATACAAACTTAAAGTTGGGGCTACTAGATGAATATAGTCTATTATGTTTCCAATCGGATAATGTGTGTGTCCAGCAGCTCTCTACTTCATAAAACTTTAAAAGGTTCCAAATCGCTACTGTGGAAGGCTTAAAGGTTAAGCGTGAAAGGAATCTACTGAACAAGGCAATCACAGAAGCAGAGGATGTAACAGAGCAAACTGTCATCAACTGTGGGCTACCTGTTCCTGCCATGATTCCATAGTTTATCACACGCTGCTTTAGTTTCTCAACAGTTAATTCACCAGCTTGTTGTTGGACTATCAATGCGCTTTCATGCACAACTTGGTATTTAGATTCTAAATCATGTTTTGATTTTAAAATCATTAGAGCTGAACATATGTATATCATCAGTAACACGAGTAACATAGCTATATAAGTGATTGCTATTTCTCTATTGGCATATCCAAATACATCCCTCAGTTTTATTGTATTACCACCAGCTTTATTAATGTGCATCTCTTCATAATAGGAAACTAAACCCGTATTTAGTTGGATGCAAACATTCACAACCAAGGTGATTACCAGAACACCCCAAGCTATGATATTTGTGACTAGTTCTTTGCTGTTCATTGTTGCTAAAGAAGGCAAGAGAAAAGTCATAATGATGCACATAAACGCCATACTTCCTATCTTTGCTTGTTGGTGATGGTTTATGACATTCATAACAATTTTATAATCATATCAAAGATCAAAGCACGTTATAGCGGAAGCGATTTAACAAGATCATAGTAACACAATTATAATTAATCGATTAGGGTTACATACCTTTATCCTAGCAAATATCCACAAGATCACCGACGAATCACCAATTAGGGTTTGTGAAGAATAATACCAAGATATAGTTTAAAGCAAAACTATATTACGCTCTTGTACACACGTAATGCAACGGGCTAACCGTGAGTCTAGCACTTGCAAATCGGAACTTCAACACTTGTGGAATTTAAGAAAAATCAAATATCAAGAACCTTAAAAGGGGTGTCTGGTCGCCGATCGCAAAAGAGAGAAGGATAAGGGATGGGAAAAATTATGAAGGGTATGTGTGTTTATATAAGGCTTGGAAAAACTTGGTTTCCAAGTAACACACAAATTAGGAAACAAAAATCTTTCCCTTTGCCCCCTTGTAGCCGATGGTCGGCTACACCCTAAGGGGTGTTTCCAGAACTTTTCCGTTTTCCTTTTTCTTCTATATAATTCCATAACGGTCGTTTAACTTAACTCTTAATTTATTTAACGATTTTTTAGTTAAGTTCGGTTTAATTAATAAATATATAAAATATATTTAATAAATAAAATTAACCCTTTACGTATTGTGTGCAATCCCGTAATTCCGAGTTCGATCCTATCACACAACTATTAATGTTAAGTCCATAAAATTTCAGCTCCCACTTGGACAAAATTCGAATATCGTGATTACATTGACTAGCGTCTAGTTACACTAGCAATGTCACTAATACAACTCGAGTAAGGTCTCCTGGAAAAACCTTTTAAATGATTCATCATTTATTATTATCCTTTCATTTCAAATACAACGTTAATAGGATATGGATCTCAATCATTCCTTCATTAACCATTCTGTTTCTCGTTTACGGAAATAGCAAGATTACTAAAACACATTTGGGTGTGGCCACACAAACATCTTACTACTCCCCCGAGGGGCCCAGCTGTATTATACTTCAAAATAATTTGAAGGAAACAAATCCTATTTTTACTACAAGCGAAACTTATGAACTTTGCAACACTTTTGAAAATAACCCTTATAGCTACCAGTTACGTTTAGCGTTAGGTTACCTTACAGAAATGCACTACATTCTATTCAGTTTCCTGATATCTCAGGTCTAAGGATAACTATTTACGATTTACTTAATGACGAAGATCCATAAAGTAAAATCATATAGTTAGGATAAGTCCAATATTTGATCCATCAAATATCATCCAAAATTGACCAATATACTTTCAAGTATACTCTGTCACAATTTTGAATTGTCTTAATTTAATAATACTCCCATATTATTAATTGACAACGGACATTTAGAACATAACAATTATTCATGGATATAAAACATGTAAAATAGGATACAAAATCAAATAACAGAAAATAAACGAATCTCAATCTTTATTTTATCTATTCAATAAATGTCTTAACATCCTTTATCCAAATACTAATCATAGATTTATTGCATGAATTCGTTAGCTAGTTGCAACCCAATAGCCTTGGCATGCTTAACTACCTTTGGTATAGGCAAAGTCTTAGTAAAAGGATCAGCTACGTTATCATATGTGTGAACTTTTATTAATTTTATTTCACGAGCTTCAACTTGTTCTCATACGTAGTGATATCTACGTTTAAAGTGTCTGGCGCCTTTCATGACTCTAGGGTAATTAGCAAATATGATTGCGGCAAACTCGTCCCAATACATATTTATTAGGTTTTTATTGCAAGCATCATTCCTAGATTTCCAATAAAATTCCTAATCGAAACCACATTTAGTTATGTATATGGTTACCCTTTGAATACCAAAACATTTCTTTTCGTATTCCTCAAATACTACAGAAAGTATTTAACAACAACCTAGTGGAGCTACCCTAGATTCTGTTGGTATCTACTGACCAAGTTCTAAGCAAACGCCACATCAGGTCTTGTGCATCTTACAGCATACATAATAGATCCTACAGCCAAAGCATAAGGCGCCTTCTGCATGTAAGCCACCTCTTCGGGTGTTGATGCATCTAACTCATGACTTAATTCATGCTTAACTTCCATAGGTTGAAAACCTTTCTTGGAATTATGCATGCTATACTTCTTCAATATCTTATCAATATAAGCATCTTGACTTAGACCAATTAACCGTATTTTCCTATCTCGATAGATTTTAACTCCCAGAATTATGCAGCATTTCCTAAATCCTTCATAGAAAAACATTTACCAAGATAATCCTTAACTTCCTTATGTCTTGGAATTTACTTTCCATGATTAATATGTCATCGACATATAAAATTAGGAATACTACGTCACTCCCACTAGCTTTGTGATATACACATGGCTCATCTCGGTTTTAAATAAATCCAAACTTTTTGATTTCTTCATCAAATCGTTTATTCCATTGACGTGATGCTTGCTTCAAACCATAAATAGATCTTTGAAGTTTGCACACGCGTTTTGGATATTTAGGATCAACATACCCTTCCGGTTGTTGCATATAGATTACCTCATCTAAGTGACCGTTCAAGAAGGCAGTTTTAACATCCATTTGCCATATCTCATAGTCATAGTATGCTGCTATAGCTATGAGAATCTTAATAGCTTGTAAGTCTGCTACAAAAGAAAATGTCTCCTCGTAGTCTATGCCAAAAGTTTGAGTAAACCCTTTAGCTACTAAACGTGCTTTATAGGATTGTACTTCGCCATCCATGTCGGTTTTCTTCTTGAAAATCCACCTATTTTCACTACTTTAGCATTCTTAGGTATATCAACAAGAATCCAAACATCATTGATTTTCATGGATTTCATTTCCTCATTCATCACAACTATCCATTTTGACTTTTCTGGATCAAGCATTGTGGATCGATAGTTCGCAGGTTCACCAAGATCCCCTACCTCCTCCTCCTCATCCTCTATGTTAAGAGATAGTTTGCTTGGCGCACACACGGTTCTTTTAGACCTACGTGGAGGAATTAATTCCAATGGAGCTCCCAGACTTTCTGGCTCTATTGGAATTTCTTCGCTAGTATTTTCAGAAGGCAATGTATCTTCTTGAATTTCTTCAAGATCATAATTTCTCCCACTGAATTCTTGATTTACAAGATCATTTTCAAGGAAGTCTCCATACCTAGCAACAATAACTTTATTCTCAGGTGGATAATAAAAGTAGTAACCCATAGTTTCCTTAGGGTAACCTACAAAGATACATTTTACAGAGCGTTGTTGGAGTTTATCTCCAGAGTCACGTTTCACATACGCCTCAAAACCACAAATCTTTAAATAAGACAAATATGGCCTTTTGCCATGCCATAGTTCATATTTTGTCTTATCAACCTTCTTTGTGGGAACCATATTTAGAATACGAACAACAGATTCTAAAGCATAATCCCAAAAGGATAAAGGTAAATTTGTAAGATTAAACATAGATAGTACCATATCTAATAATGTACGATTTCTCGTTTCAGATACACCATTTTGTTGTGGAGTATATGGAGAAGTAAGTTTCTGAAAAATTCCGTTCTCACTTAAATAATATTTTAAACTCTTGACTTAAATATTCACCACCTCGATCAGAACAAAGAGCTTTAATCTTCTTTCCTAGTTGCAATTCTACTTCTACTTTAAATACTTTGAATGTTCCAAATACCTCATGTTTATGCTTAAGTAAATAAACATAACCATAACGACTATAATCATCCGTAAATGTTAAGAAGTAGCTAGCACCTTTCCGTAACACATGTCTAAGTGGTCCACACACATCAGTATGTATCAAACCAAGTAGTTCAATAGCCCTTTTAATATTGCTACTAAAAGGTATCTTGGTCATCTTTCCAGAGATACAAGACTCACATTTGTCAAATGATTCATCATTGATATTTTCCAAAAGACCATCACGTTGAAGCTTTTGTATGCGAGTCTTCCCAATATGGGAAGTCTACAATGCCAAAGATAAGAAGAGTCCTTGTCTAACTTTCTCTTCTTATTCATGCTAAAAACAGAATTAATCTTTCTCTTGGAATTATTATCATGCATGTTAATTTCAAAAACACCATTCATAGAAATTGCATCAAAATAGAATAAACCATCTTTGAAAACAGAGATTCTATTATTATCAATAGTGTGAATAAATCCAAGATCCAACATACATGAAAAGGAAATAACGCCCCTAACAATTTTAGGTGCATAATGACAATTATTTAATCTCAGTACTAGACCCGAAGGTAAAACTAGATTAAATGTTCCTATAGCTTCAACCGCTACTTGTGCGCCATTGCCCACATGCAGAAATTATTCCCCATAGGTAAGCTTCCTCTCCAACTCAAATCCCTGCACAGTATTACAAATGTTAATACCACATCCCGTATCATATACCCAGGAATTTGATTTGTATGAAAGATTAAATAACTCTATCAAATATAAGTTACCTGAAGATGCTGCAGCACTAAGCTCAACCTTCTTCTTTATTTCTTGCAACTCTTCGAGATAAAGAGGGCAGTTCCTCTTCCAGTGTCCACTTGCCTTGCAATGGAAACAAGTCTCATCCTTCTGAGATGGATTCTTCTTGAAAAAGTTCTACTTAGGTTTAGAATAAGTCACAACTTGTTTGTCCTTATCACCCTTGCCTTTGCCTTTCTTGTTGTTCTTGTGCGGTTTGCCATACTCACTCCACCCTTTTGTACATAAAGCACATGAGGATTAGAAGTAGATGCCTTGTCCTTTAACCCCTTTTCAAAGTCAATGAGCATTGCATGCAAATCATTAACTGTCTTCCCCGTGCAATGCCTATTATAGTTTCGAACAAAATCATTGAAGTCCTTGTTAAGGGACCTATTGATCAAGTTGATAGCCATATTATGATTATAGGGTTTTCCTAGTAAATGAGTTGTTCTATATAACCCCTCATCTCCATATAATGGGCACTTACAGACTTTCCAGGAGCTTGCTTGCAACTATGCAGACCATCTACCAAGTCGTAGATTTCCATAGCTTGCAGCTTTTCGAACATAGCCTTGAGCTCATCAAGCATTCGCTTAGGAGAAAATAGCTCATACTTCTGTTGAAGTGGAGGAGCCATTTTCCCTAACATTAAAGCAGTCACCTTAGAGTGTTTCTTAACATTAGCAGCGTGTTCAAGCCTTTGCGCATCAGATGATCCTTCAGCAAGATCCTCCAAAAAAAGGAGTAGTCAAGATATCGATAGTACCCGCTACTCTCAGAACTATTCTTAGCGAGCGATACCAATCATTGAAGTTAGGGCCAGTAAGTTCAAGACGATGAAAGAAACCTTTGAACGCAGAACTTATAGTCATATTATTTTCGGGTTGAGCCATTTCTACAAAAATAAGTTCAAACATTAGTATTTTTGATAATACCATTCAAGAAAATAAAATTACCCCGGTAATAAAACCATAGTATTTTCCTTGAAACTAGAATCCATATTGACATAAACTTATCACATCAGTTGATCTGCTAGTGACAAATGTATTCAACATGGTAACTTGTCGAACAATAATTGACAAACAAATTTGCAATTTCTAGATATTTTAGGTATTTACATTGCCAAAAGTCTTTTTGCATTGTAAACATGTTTTATCCCTACTTTATGCCTTAAGTTTTCAGATCTCACTGAGTAACTCAATTAGGTCGACTAATCTAAAGAACGCAAAACCTTCATGTTCAATCTTCAGTCATGAAGTTTTGTCTCCATTATAACATCGTCCAAAATCTCATATGACAACAATTGTAACTTCAAGTGTTCATCAATTAGATGGCATAAGACTTAAATTTAAGGGTACTGATTTTGGTGTCAAAATAATGTATGGAGAAGCATGCATACATCTCCATAACATTAGTTTAATAAAAACTTTTAGTAAACCTTTGGGTGAGACTAAAAAATTCGCCACATATTTGCAAGTTGAGGTATTGATTAAACCAATTAAAGATTTTACCCACAACAATTCACGCCTCGCGTTCCTAGAACTTGGATAAAACACAAAGCAATAACTTTATTCATTGTGTTTCGGATGTGAATTTGCGGTTAAATCAACCTTAAGGAATTATGAAAATAATAACCGTAGGTAATTCCAACTTTGACGCACAAGCAAGCCGGGAATTTGGTCAACGCTGAAGCATAACACCTCCTTCCTTAACCGGGTACATGACCAGCGGTGCGTTATACCCACTTTATAGTTTGTCAAAATTGAGTAGGCCGTTAAGTTATTATTGCAATTCCAATCAACGCAAATCATATTTAAATTAGATCTCAAAACAATTCATTAATTTTTATATGATTTAGTCCATATTAATTTTTCTTGGAAAAAAATTACCCTTGTTTACAACATACAATTAACATAAAACGTATGAAAACAAGTAGGTACAAAAAAAACTAACTCAAATAGCCACATGCATAACACTTTATTCAAAGAACATAAAATCTAGGGTTTTTATAAACATAAAAAGTCTTCCCTAATTTTAAAACTTTGAATCAAATAAAGCAAATAGCATATAAAATCACATAATCTGTGAAAAACATGCATGTTCATCACGGATCTCCCACATATTCTTAACAATTAAAAAAAGCCTACGAATCGTAACCATACATGACATAACAATTAATTCATGCAATCATTTAAAGATTTTTACATGTAATTTTAGGGTTTACAATTTCTTTTTAAAATAAAACTCGGCTAGGCCGATTTTTAAAAAACAAAAAAACAAAACCCTAATTTTTGTTAAAACCTAAAAAAAAACATGTAATTTTAACTCAAATCACCATTAGTTAAAAAATCTTTAGATCTCGATAATTATAACATGTTAAAACGGCTCTCGATGCCACTTATGGTTTATGACATTCATAAAAATTATATAATCATAGCAAAGATCAAAACACGTTATAGCGGAAACGATTTAACAAGATCATAATAACACAATTATAATTAATCGATTAGGGTTACATACCTTTATCGTAGCAAAGATCCACAAGATCACCGACGAATCACCAATTAGGGTTTGTGAAAAATAATACCAAGATATAGTTTAAAGCAAAACTATATTACGCTCTCGTACACACGTAATGCAACGGGCTAACCGTGAGTCTAGCACTTGCAAACCGGAACTTCAACACTTGTAGAATTTAAGCAAAATCGAAAATCAAGAACCCTAAAAGGGGTGTTTGGTCGCCGATCGCAAAAGAGAGAAGGAGAAGGGACGGGAAAAATTATGAAGGGTATGTGTGTTTATATAGGGCTTGGCAAAACTTGGTTTCCAAGTAACACACAAATTAGGAAACAAAAATATTTCCCTTTGCCCCCCTTGTAGCCGATAGTCGGTTACACCCTAAGGGGTGTTTCCGGAACTTTTCTGTTTTCCTTTTTCTTCTATATAATTCCATAACGGTCGTTTAACTTAACTCTTAATTTATTTAACGATCGTTTAGTTAAGTTCGGTTTGATTTAATAAATATATAAAATATATTTAATAAATAAAATTAACCCTTTACGTATTGTGTGCAATCCCGTAATCCTAAGTTCGATCCTATCACACGACTATTAATTTTAAGTCCATTTTTTATGCCAATGTTGGTGACTGGAGATAACTCTCTTCAATTATTCCTGGGATGGGAGGGAGTAGATCTTGCTTCATATTTGTAAATTCATTTCTGGTTTACACGACTCCAGGCAGATAAAGCAGCGATAAAAGCTATGCTTGTCAATCGAGTAGGTGATTTTGGATTAGCTCCTGGGATTTCAGGTTGTTTTACTCTCTTTCAAACAGACTAGTAAAAGGAAGGATCAAGAATGTTATATATTTCAGGAGCTAGATCAGTTGCCGATGAACAAGTCAGAATTGCCTCAACAAAAATAGATGGAATTGGGCCTAAAAAAGCCATTCTGGTTCGTTATCGATTAGGTATCAGTGGGAACATAAAGATAAAAGAATTAACTAAGCATCAGATCGACCAAATTGAACAAATGATAGGTCAAGATCATGTTGTTCATTGGGAATTGAAGAGGGGAGAACGAGCAGACATCGAACGATTAATTTCTATTTCTTGTTATCGTGGAATTCGTCATCAAGATGGATCACCCTTACGTGGAGACCAAAATATAGAGAGAGAGGCCCATGAAATAGAGATGGCCTTGACCCAAGATTCAGATGGGCTGGATGCTTGGATATTCTTTTCTTTCTTCTAGTAGGGTGGTATGGTAATCCATTTCTTACTTACCAGGCTGGGAGATAATCTAAGGTAAGGTTGCTTTCTATGTAGGTAGGAGAGCCTAATCTCTGTACTAGCTCTGTCTATCAGGGAAGAAGGGAGGCGATTTCAAAGCGAAGCATTAACTGAAGGATGCGCTTGCCCATGGCCTTATCTTCCCATTTTTTGAGTCTTTAGTCACCGAGAAAAGTCTTGAGAAAGACAAAGAGGTATTGATAGAGTATATGAAGACGGATATCCTTCTCCTAGGTGGAGTCATGCAAAAAGCACAAAACATCTATTTGAAGCTGTACCAGCTAGATATTGAAAGCAAAATCACTCTTTCATCTCTGGCTCTAAACATCTTTCGTCTGAGATACTACAATGATGATATCTTTCCAATACACATTCCTAACCAAAATGAAGACACCTTCATTAGGAAAGCTTACTATGGAGGTCATACTGATTCTTATAATCCATATGGTGAGAATCTCTACTACTATGATGTGAACTCACTCTATCCTTTTGTAATGAAAGAATATCCTATGCCTTATGGTAAACGTGTATGGTATTCAAATCTAGAAGACATGGACATTGATAGCATGTTAGGCTTTATTAAGGCATATGTGGTATGTCTGAAGACAATCAAGAAGCCCTTTCTGCCATATCGTTCTAAGACGGGTACTCTGATCTTTCCAACTGGTGAGTTTATAGGAGTCTACTATAGCGAGGAGTTGAAGTATGCAGTAGGCCTTGGGTACAAGGTGGTCCCTATCTCAGGATACCTCTTTGAGAGGAAGGAAAGTCCTTTCAAAGACTTTGTTAGCTCGCTCTTTTCAAGCAGGTTAGAAGCAAGGAAAGAAGGAAATGATGCTTTGTCCTATGTGTACAAGATCCTTATGAATTCATGTAGAACAATGATAATCTTTATGAAACAAGGGGGTTGATGTTTTCTAGAGAGAGAAACTTAGAGAGAGAAATGAAAGAACTTTGTTATATGGAAAACAAGAAATGAAACAACCAACACCTTTTTCCATGGTGGAAAGAGGTTTAAATACCCAAGTCCTTAATGGACTTGGGCCTCCGGCCCATGAACATGCTCATGGGTCGGGCTATTTAAATAAATGAAACTAAACACTACTACGAGCCTATAACTATATTGTTGGAGTGACCGAGACTTTCTATATACGTAAAACGTATTTCCAACAATCTCCCCCAAAGGGAGGTCACTCCAAATTTACAAAGTCCTAATCTAGCATGTTAGATCTTGTTCTTGAGCTCGTAGTCTTCTTTTCTTTCTTTTTCTTCTTTTTGTGAATATGTGTTGAATAATATCAGCCTTTTGCTTGGAACACGTTCTTTTGGCCTTTCACGTGCAGTCTTCATTTTCTTGTGATGTTCGCCTCTTTGTGACTTCATGTCCCACGCACTTATCCTTTGTTGAATTCTTGAAAGTTTCAGAGTCGATACAGCGGAAGACTTTTAGGTCATACTTTCTTGAATTTGCAGGAGTATTTGATGCAAAAGGAATAAGCATGTGAGGACGTCTTCAACAGGTACACCGCAACGCCACCGTCTTCAACAGGTACACAGCAACGCCACCGTCTTCGAATGCAGCAACATAATAAGACACGAATAAAATGGGTTTGACATTTTATTCTAATTCGGTAGCATTTTACCTCCGGTCGGTGAAGACCGTTGGACGATATTAGATATCGTACCCGTGACGGATAGTTTCAATTAAGTAACTTCCTGACAGGATTTCGCGGGTAAACCCGTTCTCTTTATTCGACCGTCCAAAGCTGACTGCGAACATAAAGAGTGAATCATTTGGATTAAAAATCCTTATGATTGAAGTCGTCAATTCATGAAACCTGGAACAAGTGAATTTCAATTAAGATATTCACCATCGTTGCTTTCCAGTTATCACAAACTTAATTCAGATTGAATCTTGCTTGTCACCTACCAAGTTTTGTTTGATGTTAACACTAGAAGGATTTCCACTCGTCACTGTGAACACTAAAGAGTGTCACTCTGAGTGTTCTGGCAAGATCATACGATAATGCGTAGAGGCCTGGAACGAGTTTAAGTTCAATTAAGAATTAAACTACTGTTTCTTTCCAGTTGTCACAAGATTAGTTCTTAAAGAACCGCACGTGTCACCTACCATGAGCTTGTTTGATGTTGGCTCAAGCAGGATTTCCATCTTCACTGTAATACTTGCGTATCACTCGGATGTTCTGGCAATATTACAAGAATACTGCGTAGGACTCATAAAGATCTCTTACTTTTCACAGTGTGTGAAGAAGCAAGGAATAAATGGAAAGTATCCTAATGAGACTTTTGATGATCTCGTGGCTCTAGACTCGATAGTGCGTTTTGATTTAGTGATCGATGGTTGGAGAGGAGTGCCACCTATTCAATATCAGTCTATTCGGAGTGAATAAACCAATAGATAACGTGTTGATCTCCGTGTGATTAAAACAAATACCTTTTGAGAGATATTTGAGTTAGCTGGAGAGGGTTGTGCATTGCATCACTGGGTCCATGATGGCTTTCTTCAATATCAAGAATCATTAACAAATGATCTCAATAGCATATGTATTGACCCGATTTCTGCCTAAAGTTGTAAGGAGGGCTTCTTTCTTTACACCCTTTATCTTTACAATTCTTTTTCATTCTTCAACCCCTTCAATGCTTACCAATACGTCATCACTAGCACCTTGTTGTGATTGTTCCAGTGCTAGCTTAAGTACTTGGTCGACATTCAGCTACGTTCACATTCATTCTCCATCTTTCCTAGGACTTCTAGTTCTATCTAGGGAATTGTCTTGGGAAGATTCCATCGGTTCTGATGAATCATTGGACTAATACCTATACCTACCACCCTTTTGTCACCACATCCGTCGTGAGTTAAGTGTGTTTTGGGTTGATATAGTCACCATGAAAAATCCTTGAAAATCACTTAAAGCACTTGTGATATTGTAATCAAAGTTTTTGTGCTTTAAGTGTTTTGATCATCAAAAACGCTCCCCCTTAACTTGTGCATTACACATGTTAGGTTGGTTTATCTTTTAAGCCTTTTTCATTGTTTTAGCCAAATATCATTAAGTCTCCTTAATCCCATTTTCTCCCCTTTCCAAAATGTTAACCATCAATATTTTGGATATTAATGGATTAACCGGTCTTTGGGTAATAAAATGAAATTAGATGTTGGCAAAAGAACATATTAATGCTCCCCCTCAAATTAATGAGGGTTAGTTGTAGTGCTTGAGTATGATATATTTTGAAAGATTTGGAATCTCGAGAGAAATTCTTGAAAAATATCATACTTTTACACTACAACATGCCACAAAAGCTGATTATACAGAAAGTAACATATTCACAATTATAGACATCTGGAGTTGACCTGATATAGACGAACCATAATTAAATGGTTCATTCCGTGAACCTATGGTGAGCTCCATATGGTCGTCCACCGATGAATCGTTCTATACTTCGTAGCAACCGGCGCTTCCTTAGAAGTTCCTCAATCTTCCTGATTGCATACGATGCTCCCTTTTTGCACTGGGTTGTCCAGGTGTATTTGACTGCCAGAAGTGGTAAGTTGGCATTGAGAACCGACAGATCATCTCGAACATGCTTTAGCGTTCCATCACTGAAATTGTGTAGTTAGGAGAATCGCATGTATTGCATGACCCCAGTCTCATTTGGATAAAAAATCCCTGCTTCCGGCGTTGTGGTCCCCATGTAAACCTTCTTGTTCTTATGGAAATTACTGAGTGGAGTCGTATGGGGACGTTCCAGGTTTAGCTTCTTCTGATAGCTTTCTACTCCAAGTTGAAAGTCTTCCACCTGGTTTTGAATGACGATTTTCCTGGCATATTGACGAAAGTTTGAACTCATGGCTATGACAATCTTAGGTGATAGATGGTCAACTTTTTCTCGAGCCAATAGCAACAAAGATCTTCGATGTCTTCAAGTTGAAGGTACTGGAGATCACTTTCGTCAATGCGGTATTCTTTCTCATCGGTACGTTTGAACACGATTACATTCAAGTAATCATAATCGAAGACAGTCTGAGTGGTTGCTCCTTGGATGCTTTTGATTCTGTGAGCTGAGACAATAGAGGAACCTCTCTTAGGACGATGGAAATGATTGTAGGCTAACCTTTTCTTTGCAGTCCAGTGAGAAATGCCAAGTGAAGCATAGGTATCATAAAACTTGAGCAGCTTCTTTCTTCATATTGAGTCAGGCACTTTATCCTCTATCCATGGAACATTCTCCAAGTTAACAGCCTTGAGCATTGTTAGTGACATGGCATATTTCTTTGCTCCATTTTCAAGGTATTAAAGATCGTGAGAGACAAAATGCTCTATTGGGATAGTGGCAGAACCGGTGATGACCGTTGGTGTAAGAGGTCGCAACACGGGAGTCTGAATTCCTGTAGTTGTCGCTCTCATTGCCTTTATAAGCTCATTCAAGTGATATTCTGCTTCGTTATGGCTGATCTTTAAAGTGTCAAAGAAGTCCACATTTGCAGCTGCCATTTTGATCAGATCCGGAGTCATCGTCGGTTTCCCATGAGAATACCTTAGAAAAGCCGAGAAATCGATAGGGTTGTTGAGGAATTGAGTCAGCTTCATTTCAGTTGCAGTGTCAAAAGGATGCTGTGGTGCTGCATTTGTTAGCCAAAGTTGCTCTTGTATAGTATCATCGATGATAAGAGATTCAGCAAACGTCGTTTCTGGAACATTTAAATCTTCAACTTCCATATCAACGTCATGTTGATCTGCAGATGGTGTTGAAGGTTGATTTTGCATCACCGGTATATCATCGTGAGGTTCTTCTTCAAGCATTAGCTCTGTCGGTTCTTCTGCTTGCATATATTCTACAGATTCAGTAGTAAAATCTGGTGCAATAGATATACCTGTAGCAACATGCCGAGTTTCTGGTATTGTTAACTCCAGCGTCTTTTTTGTGGTGTCAACAATGTTTTCTGCAGTTTCCTCTAAACCTTTCTCAGTAGCCTTATCATTGTCATCCTTGTTTGACTCTTCGGCATGTGTACCCGTGTCGTCATTCTTATCGCCCTTGTTGATTTCATTACCCTTATCATTATCATCATCGTCATCCTGATCATCATCTGTATCCTCGTCCTCATCGTCATCTTCATCCTTATCCTTTCCTTCTTCATCCTCATCTCCTTCCTTATCCTTATCCTCATTTTGATCATTGTTACCATCATCCTCTTCACCGTTACCCTCGGCATCTTCCTCTTCTAGCTCATCTTCATCTTCAGACTCAGAGTCGGTAGTGTCTGCAGGTGTCTCTTCAAGAATTGCTTTGTTGAGATATTGCAGAACTTTGCGTTTGTATTTCGATTTATGAGCTTTCATGTCTAGCAGACGTGTCTGTAACAATGTCATTAGTTGAAGAGTAGATAAACCATTACCGATAAGATTTGGTAGTTGTTGATCAACATAAGACTTGACTTCTCGTCGAATGATCGTGGTCATCTGCTCGTCAATTGACCCTAGAAAAGCAGCATTTTCTTTATCACGAGTTTTCTTCTCTTTAAGAAATGATTTATGTTGTGTTTTAAGTTTGGACACTATGTCTGTTAGTTTCTAAAGAGTAGGCTCATCAGGTTATAGTTCCTTGGGAGGAGTGGTGAACCTTTCAGTCAATGTAGCTATTTGTGTAGCTTGAGCCTCTAGCTGTTGTTGAAGAGACTGGATCAGTGGATCATTGACTGTGAGGAAAGGATTGGATGTGGATGATACTTGTGGTTCTGTTGGTGGAGGTGTAACCATAACCGTTAAGGTGGTGGTGGATGATACTGGTTGTTCAGTGATAGGTGTTGGTGTAGATTCAGTGATAGGGGCGGTGTTTGATACAGGTTGTTCGACTGTGGATGACGGTGTAGATTCAGTGGTGAGGATGGTGGTTGATACTGGTTGTTCAACAAGTGCGGGTGTGATAGTGGTTGTTATGACCTCACTGATGACCGGGGTGGATAGTAGTGGAGTGGTGGTTGATGTAATAGTAGTTATAGGAACATCCACCATTCCTTCATTTGTTGACGAATCAGTGTTTGTGACCTCGACACCCTCCCCTTCTAAATTTAGATATTTCATAACATCATCAGAGTTTGAAGTAGACTTACTTTGAAGTTGCGTTTCTGGTATGAAAGTTGCATGAGCATCGTCATTTAGCACCATGTGAGTCGGTTGTGGTAAAGATGTGGTGATATTGGCATCTCGATACATCATACTTGTATCAGTGTCTGCACTGCTCTCACGTTCTTCACTTTGTTCACGACTTTCAAAATGATAGTTAGCAGCATCTTCATATGCATCTTCATAAGTATCTTCCTCAGTAGGTGATAGGTGTGTAAACACCCATCTTTTCTACCACTTAATTACAATAATAACCGGACCAAAACGTGTATTTTATGTCTTTTATGTCGGAATTATGCGTGGTTTGTGTTTTTGTTGTGATTTAGGACGAAAAGGTAAAAATTGGAGAAAACACGGACATTCACGGGCATTTACGGACTTTTATTGAAGAAAAAGATGAAAGACGAAGTCAAGAAGTCAAGAGTGCAAAAAGAACGGAAGTCCACGATCAATTCTGAAGATTTATCGAAGAAAAAGTCAAAAGACGGAAGTTTATCAAAAGCCGAAGAATTCAAGTCTATTTTATTGAAGAATTTAAAGACGAGTTCAAAGAAATCCCGAAGCCAAAAGTCCCTTAAGTCCAAGTTTAAAGAAGATTAGAAGAAAAGGACTAAGTATGCAATTAATGAAGATTAAAAGAAGGAGGGACTTAATGACGCAATTAAGAGAAAAGGAAAGAGGGGAGGAAGCTTCCTTAATCCTCCCCTAATAGTCATTAGGATTTACATTTCATTCTTGTTGGCTAAGTGTGACAATTAGCTCTTCCACCATTTACTTACCTTGTCATTTACTTTATTGTCAAACTTAATTACCTTGTCTTGCACCTTAATTACCATTTAATTTCAAGTAAGTTTTTCTTTTAATTATTGTTAATCTTTATCTTTATCTTGTTGATCTCATTCTACCTTTCTTTAATCTTTGTGTTGATTTGTTTATGTTCATGTTCTTAATTTTTGTTGCTTTATTTAAGTGGGTTTTGATTATCTTGATCTTTATTGTTAGTTTGATTGTTTTGTATTGATTGTTTATGCTTAATAGTTGTTTATTTGCTTGTTTGATTTAATCTTGTGGTTGATTTGATTTAGATTTTTTTAGATCCGTGTCTTTTTATCTTTCCTTGTTCTTCGGATATCTTGTTAATGTTCTTTCCCAGAAAACGAGCCCAGTTATTCCGAGTCAAGATTTTGAGCTTTGTCCTTTATACGGAATATTCTATATTCCGAATAGAGGCAACTATTCCGCATAAGGGTTTAGCAGAGAGGACTATTCGGAATATCCATTATTCCGAATAGGGAAGGTTTTCCGAATAGGAAATCATTCCGTATAGAGCTGATTTTCCGAATAGGAAATCTTTCCGAATAGGCCTGGATTTTCCGAATAGGAATTTATTCCGAATAGCAATTTATTCCGAGTAAGGCTCACATTCCGAATAGGGTGACAATATTCCGCATAGGGACTTATTCCGAATAGACTTGATATTCTGGATAGGGATAGTATTCCGAATAGGCCATTATTCCGAGTAGGGTATTATTCAGGATAGGTGACATATTCCGAATTGCCATATATTCCGAATAGGGTTTATTCCGGATAGAGCTTATTTTCAGTTTCTTTAAATTTAGTTCTTAAGTTTCTGCCCTTTTATTTTAAGCTTTATTTTTTCCCGCCTTTTTCCTTAATCGCACTTTAAGTTTATTCTCCTTGGTTTAAGATTTAGTTTTAGTTGCGTTTTAAGTTTGCCTTAGTTAGATTTAAGTTTGCGTTATTTTCATTTAGTGCCTTTTAATTCTCGTCGCGCTTTTAAATACCTGCACCATTTATCTTTAAATTAGATTTAGATTTACTTTTAATTTCACTTTTACTTTATTTGTTCTGCACCTTTTATTTTAAACACTACAACGACACATCTTTGTTTCACCAAAATAAAACTGAGTCACACATAGAGAACCTAGATCAATTCGATTAGATACCGAGAACACGATCTTGAACTTTAATTTTTATACAGGGTGTCAAAAGCCGTGTATCAAATGGCACCGCTGCCGGCTCTTTTCGTAAAGAGTAACGGTTTTCTATGAAAGACGCGTTGCTTTTTGGGATCCGTTCACTTGTGAGCGTTATTTTTCTTGCCTAAAAATTTTCAAAAAATCATAAAAATTAAAAATTGATAAAAAATCATAAAAATTAAAAATTTCAAAAAAAAAAAAAAAAAAAAATTCCAAATTTTTTTTATCTTTATTGTGTATATATTGTCTTTGCGTTTGGTTTTGTTTTATTTTGCATTTTCAGGTGTATGCGTACTAGATCTTCTAATTATCAAGAGCCCGAGCCTCAAGAAGATTTAGATATGGCAGGTGTTAACAACAACAACATTCCACCGCACCTCAATAATAATAATAATAATAACAACAATGCTCTTCCACAGCCCGATCTTCAGACCATGGAGGAACTTTGTCAACCAACCATGTTTGGACGAGGAGGACCGATTGCGCCGATGCAAATCAACGCTCCTGAGTTTTCGTTGAAGCACCACATGATTCAGCAAGTACAAACAAACCCATTTAGAGGATTGCCTGATGATGATGCCAACAAACACCTCGACAAGTTCATTACAATTACCCAAAGCATGAAGTTGCCTGGGGCCACAATGGATGTACTTCGCCTACAACTCTTCCCACATACTTTATCGCATCATGCCGAGAAATGGTTTGATCGTCTCCCGAAGAATTCTATTCACACTTGGGATGACATGACTCAACGCTTTCTATCGCGCTACTTTCCACCATCCATGGTCACAAGCCTTCGCAATCAGATCAGCGGTTTCATGCAAGAGCCCGATGAATCTCTTTTTGACGCTTGGGAGAGATATAATGTCTTGATCGACCGTTGTCCAAACCACAACATGCTTCCCGTCACATTGATTGATACTTTCTACAACGGTTTGACTTTTCGAGATCGTGATACGATCAATGCAGCCGCCGGTGGCACATTCATGAAAAGGAGACCCGAGGAGTGTAGAGAGCTAATAGAGAACATGACTACTCATCACAAGAACTGGGATTCCTCGGCTTCTTCTAGGAACAACCCGAGAGTCAATGTTTCCTCTACCTCAGCAAGCCCTGAGATGACCGAACTCACCCGCATGATGGCCGAAATGAGCAAAAGTATTACGCTTCTCGCTTCAAACCAACAACAACAACAAGTTAAAGCGGTTGCTAATCCTTGTGAAACATGTGGCGGTCCTCACCCATACACCGATTGTCCTTCGACACAAGGAAATCCGGAAAATGTGTATGCTGCTTACGGTAATTATTCACTGAAAAATTACCAAGCTAGACAACAAGGGGATAGAAATCTGCTGAGTTACCGTTCCAACAATTACCTTTCACCCGGTTTTTCTCCTCAAAACCAAAACCCCGCCAACAACTACAATAGAAGCAACCAAATCCCACCAAGAGCTTCTAACCCTTATCAACCACCCACCCAACAACACCCACCCATACACACCGATGTTGATGCCATCATGAGAACTCAAGGTGAGCAAATCAAGAATCTACAGAGCCAAATAATCAATTTGAAAGGAGATATCTTGAGGCAAGGAAATGACATCAGAACCGAGGTTCGTGATAATATTCAATCCTCCTTCAGCACTCAAACAACTGAATTAAAGAATCTGTTGGCTAGTTTCTTGCCCGAAGCTCAACCTTCTTCTTCAGGTTCTCCACCTTCGAACACCGTCACTAATCCGCGAGCCAATGTGAGTGCTATAACTACGCGTAGTGAAATTACCATTGTCAATCCACCTATCCCACCACCATCATCTACACCTCCTCCACCACCATGTATCCATACTCCTCCTACACCTAGTATTAGTACACCATTACCGTCTCCGCCTCGTCATGACGATGTATCTCGGAAGGACCCTTCAACATCACAACCTTCACCAACTACACCTTCACCGTCTCCCTATCAACCTAGAATCCCATACCCTTCTCGCATAGGCAAGACCAACGACCTAACCAAGAATGATTGTCAAGTCTCGAAATATGTGGAAATGCTATCTAAAATGACCATAAACATTAGCCTTGTTGAAGCACTTTGCCACATGCCGAAATTTGTCAAAGCATTCAAGGAATTGCTTAGCAAGAAGGAGAAGCTGATTGAACTCGCCAACACACGCTTAAATGAAAACTGCTCAGCAGTTATTCTTAAAGAACTTTCGGAAAAGCTTAGAGATCCCGGTCGTTTTGTGTTGCCTTGCGTGTTCAACAAAACTAAAGAATTTACTGCCCTTGCTGATCTCGGGGCTAGTATTAATCTGATGCCACTAAGTGTTTGGAAAACACTATCATTACCCGACCTCATTCCAACAAAGATGACTCTCGAACTTGCAAATCGCACTCTCGCTTACCCCGTTGGTATAGCCGAAGACGTGTTCATCAAAGTTGACACATTTACTTTCCCGGTCGATTTTGTCGTAGTTGATTATGAAATGGACCCTCGTATTCCTGTAATACTTGGTCGGCCATTCTTGAGAACCGGACGTGCTTTAGTAGATGTGGCTGAAGGTGAGTTAATCTTACGAGTCGGGGATGATTCAAAAGTTTTTAAAATGGGGAAGCTTACAGGAAAATCCTTTGGAGGCCGAGAATCAATGAATATGATAAATGTGCTCGATGACTTTACCGTCTATAACAATCCTCTATTCGAGTCTTCCACTGATAATCCACTCTTTGAAGATAATGTGGATGATTCTCACTCTACTTTGGACGCTTCTCTCATTTATGATTCTCCACCGGTCTTTGATGCTTATGATGATGATGATTCTAGCTCAGACTCGGATGATTTTGATTGTACTTCTGAGTATCCCGAGCAGCCCACTTTCGATGATTTTGATGAGGCCGATACTCTCTCGAGCGATTCTTCACATGATGAAGATCCTCCGCTATCACTCGATCCTACTTTGGACGATTATTCATTTGAGGAAGACTTCTCTGAATTTCTCAACACTTACTTCCCTCATGAGAGTGATGCTCCTCCTTATGACTTTGAAGATTATCGTCTTGATCCTACTTTGGATTTGAAGAGCATTCTGTCAAAGGAGAAGAAACCGGTCGACACCGAAATCCGTTGCACATATGATTTGACACCTCTTTGTCCCCCTTCTGAGGACGAGGTTGTGCTTCTTTGCGGATCTTCTTCACACTCGGCTGAGCCTGAGTGCTATTTTCCCCTAAAGGAAAAGGTGTTCGACCCCGGTATTGACGTCTTTAAGCCATCTCAGTATCCACCTGATGAAATAAAAGGAAAAATCTTTGGAAATCTTGAAGACATGCATGCACCACTTCACCCTTGCTCCCACCGTGCTCCATCACTGCTTAAGGGAACCTTGCCTACTCTTCTTTGGCTTGCCTTGTTCGCCTTAAGCTTGTGTTATTTGCTCGATGAAAACTATGTCTTTCATCCTGGTGGATATGTTTCATGCTTCTTCCGTTGATGATCAAGGTCGAGTCAGGCTCACGACTCGGTTAACAAAAACCAAGCGCTTTTTGGGAGGCAACCCATGCATCTATCTTTTCGCTTTCTTTAGTATAAGTGTAGGGGGAAGACCCTTCAGTTTGCTATTTCCTCTCCTCACTTGTTAATCAGGGATTCGAGCTTCAATGATCCACTCTTGATGATTCTTGACGACCCGTGATTCCGTGTTCTACTTCTTCCCGGTTCTATCCTAAACTCTTTTCGATTCACTATTTTATATTTTCTCAATATTAAAATAGGAATCTCTTTAGTTGTCTTTTCCTTAGCAAGATTTAAACAACGTGCACAATGTCCTAAGTGTAGGGGAGTTTACTCCCATATGCTTAAACATTGAGGACAATGTTTATCTTAAGTGTAGGGGGGACTTCTATCGAAGTTAAGTGGTCTTTTCCTTGTATTTGTCCTCATTTTAACCGGAAAATCAATTTTTCGACATTTTTCAAAATTTTTGATCTATTTTGGCCCATTAGTTTTTTCCCTTTATAAATGTTTAAATAAGTGGTTTTAATTTTCAAACGTTGTAAATCTTTTGACTCAACCCGAGTTTACTTATCTAAGTTACTCTAGCTAGTACCCTTAACGTGTTTAAGTCAAGTTTTGCTAGGCTTTTATATAGGGAGCTATAAAACGCGAAAGTCTTATCTCTCACGGGTTAAGAACAAGAACTTTTCACAAGTTCCTATAATTGATCCTAGAGAGTCGTTTATCAAGGGAACTTTAAAATGCGATTTCTAAACTTGAAAAAGTCTAAGAATTTGCATGGTCCTATAGGCGACTCGAAAACCCAAAACTTTGATTTAATAGGCTAAGTATCCACGAGTCTCATTACTTGAGATTTTAAACTGTGGAGAACGAGAGATGATAGAGCCAAATTATAAGTTCGGTATTCTTTCGTGAATTTATGCGAGTTAATTATGAGCCTATTCTCCCATCACTTGCTAATAATTTATCTGCTAATAAATAAGGTTGTACGATTTGAAAAGTTACTTAGCTTCTAGCCCCAGATCGTTTAAAAGCTGCTCGGTATGGATTAGAGTTCATAGCCAAGGCATAACTTATTGAAGCGGTACGCGAAGATTGGCGAGTCCGAAAAGGCCCTAACAAGGCATGAGGGCTATGTTTTGTTGCTAAAGATCCAAAGTGATGTGAAGAATCATTTATCGAAAATCAATATGAAGGATCGAGACACACGACGTAAAGCAAAACTCCCCAAAAGTCATGGAGAAGTGTATCCGAAAAGACCCTAACAAGGTATGAGGATAAATAGATCCAAGTCATAAAAGGAGGCGGATCGTTGTATATCAAAATCCAAAATAAAGATTGGAGAAAAATGAAGAAGTCGTGGTCCAAGTATGAATCTCTCAAAAAGTTCAAGTGAAGAAATTCCAATTATGAAGAGAAGACCATTATTTCATGAACGTCTCTCAAGATTTGAAGTATGGAGTCGCTGCCAAATATCGGTCCGAGAAAGGTCTCAAATCGCGAAGCGAGTTATGCCATGATATGAACTTTATGAGGTCCCGAGAAGCAGTTTTAAAAGATTTGGTCCTTTAGCTAACTATTGATTAAATCGTTCACTTTATTTTCAGACTAAATAAATATCGAAATAAGTCAAACAATGCATCCTCGTGATCATTCAAGACAACAATAAAATATAAGAGATACACCTATGAATAACGGAGTCTAAGTGAATAATTGGCCCACATGAGTTCGGGTTAGTTTACTAACTTATAATAACAATGACCTCGTTTTTAAGCTTGGTTTGGAGAAAGTGAAAACTTGAGGATGATGATTATTCATAACAATTCCAAAACCCAAGGTATGCTTTTGATTTCTTTACTTTGAATGTTTATAGTTTTTATTTCTTTAATAAAGGCCAACGTGGATTGATTATGATGAAAAATGTAATCTTGCTTTGTAACTAATGCATTGCATGAGGACATTGCAATGGTCAAGTGTAGGGGATTTGATAGGTGTGTAAACACCCATCTTTTCTACCACTTAATTACAATAATAACCGGACCAAAACGTGTATTTTATGTCTTTTATGTCGGAATTATGCGTGGTTTGTGTTTTTGTTATGATTTAGGACGAAAAGGTAAAAAGTGGAGAAAACACGGACATTCACGGGCATTTACGGACTTTTATTGAAGAAAAAGATGAAAGACGAAGTCAAGAAGTCAAGAGTGCAAAAAGAACGGAAGTCCACGACCAATTCTGAAGATTTATCAAAGAAAAAGTCAAAAGACGGAAGTTTATCAAAAGCCGAAGAATTCAAGTCTATTTTATTGAAGAATTTAAAGACGAGTTCAAAGAAATCCCGAAGCCAAAAGTCCCTTAAGTCCAAGTTTAAAGAAGATTAGAAGAAAAGGACTAAGTATGCAATTAATGAAGATTAAAAGAAGGAGGGACTTAATGACGCAATTAAGAGAAAAGGAAAGAGGGGAGGAAGCTTCCTTAATCCTCCCCTATAAATAGTCATTAGGATTTACATTTCATTCTTGTTGGCTAAGTGTGACAATTAGCTCTTCCACCATTTACTTACCTTGTCATTTACTTTATTGTCAAACTTAATTACCTTGTCTTGCACCTTAATTATCATTTAATTTCAAGTAAGTTTTTCTTTTAATTCTTGTTAATCTTTATCTTTATCTTGTTGATCTCATTCTACCTTTCTTTAATCTTTGTGTTGATTTGTTTATGTTCATGTTCTTAATTTTTGTTGCTTTATTTAAGTGGGTTTTGATTATCTTGATCTTTATTGTTAGTTTGATTGTTTTGTATTGATTGTTTATGCTTAATAGTTGTTTATTTGCTTGTTTGATTTAATCTTGTGGTTGATTTGATTTAGATTTTTTTTAGATCCGTGTCTTTTTATCTTTCCTTGTTCTTCGGATATCTTGTTACTGTTCTTTCCCAGAAAACGAGCCCAGTTATTCTGAATCAAGATTTTGGGCTTTGTCCTTTATACGGAATATTCTATATTCCGAATAGAGGCAACTATTCCGCATAAGGGTTTAGCAGAGAGGACTATTCGGAATATCCATTATTCCGAATAGGGAAGGTTTTCCGAATAGGAAATCATTCTGTATAGAGCTGATTTTCCGAATAGGAAATCTTTCCGAATAGGCCTGGATTTTCCGAATAGGAATTTATTTCGAATATCAATTTATTCCGAGTAAGGCTCACATTCCGAATAGGGTGACAATATTCCGCATAGGGACTTATTCCGAATAGACTTGATATTCCGGATAGGGATAGTATTCCGAATAGGCCATTATTCCGAGTAGGGTATTATTCAGGATAGGTGACATATTCCGAATTGCCATATATTCCGAATAGGGTTTATTCCGGATAGAGCTTATTTTCAGTTTCTTTAAATTTAGTTCTTAAGTTTCTGCCCTTTTATTTTAAGCTTTATTTTTTCCCGCCTTTTTCCTTAATCGCACTTTAAGTTTATTTGCCTTGGTTTAAGATTTAGTTTTAGTTGCGTTTTAAGTTTGCCTTAGTTAGATTTAAGTTTGCGTTATTTTCATTTAGTGCCTTTTAATTCTCGTCGCGCTTTTAAATACCTGCACCATTTATCTTTAAATTAGATTTAGATTTACTTTTAATTGCACTTTTACTTTATTTGTTCTGCACCTTTTATTTTAAACACTACAACGACACATCTTTGTTTCACCAAAATAAAACTGAGTCACACATAGAGAACCTAGATCAATTCGATTAGATACCGAGAACACGATCTTGAACTTTAATTTTTATACAGGGTGTCAAAAGCCGTGTATCAGTGTACAATCCCCAAAATAAGTGAGCCTGTGGTGGTCTCATTGCATCGGTGCCCCTAGTTTTTCCAGTAATACATTTGACAATGATGGTGATAAGTGCTTTCCAAGGTTGCCCTATGTGTGAGGTGTTAAACTGTGATAGGTTGTGGATTTCACCTTCATAATTCATGGCACGAATGATTCGAAGTACTTCATCGTTCTTTGGGTTAGCCACAAATTGTTCTCCTTGTGCCAACCTAGGAAGTTTAAACAATTTCCGAAAAATGCTCAAGTTGAGTACCCTTGGTGTCTTGTTCAGTTGGAAATAGGTAGTCTTTTTGGAGAAAGATGCAGTGTTCCAGAATTCATGCATGTAGACTTCGGGAACAGAAGCAGTACATCTGAGTGTATTTCTGATGGGTGAGATGTCTAGGATATCCGTGGAGATTTTGAAAGCTGGTAAAGACGGATCAAAATCCTCTTGTAATCGAGAATTGTTCTCAGCATATGGAAGCCTATCACTGAGCGAAACAAGTTCAAGATCACGAAGTCGTTGTTGTTCCTCTGTGATTGACATTTTCCTGCTTTGATGACATAAGCACAAATGATATACACAAAAAATATATATATATATCTTAAGTCTATGCCAAGTTGAATCATAGGGAAAAATTCATAACAATTATTACCACATATTATAGAGAAACAACATACACACATAGTTCAGATGAACAAGGTCCTTACATTTAACAACACACTTAAGATAATGACATATATGCCAAAGACATTTTATTCTAAAGAGATAACGACCTAACATTAGTCCTTAAAGTATTTGGATTTCTTGGTTGTCATAACCAGAACCTTAGTAGGTCTAGGTTTGATTTCTACTAACACCTCAGTAGGTCTTGGTTTAGTTTCAACCAAAACTTCAGTGGGTTTTGGTTTAGCTTCAACCACTACGTCAGGAATTGTAGGATTATCCTCAACCCAAAATATAGTAGGCTTGAACAAAGGGCAAGAAAACGATGAAGCTCTGTCTTCCATGGCTTGGAAACAAAACACAAGACATTGACTAAGTAATTTGTATCTCTTTTGTTTACAGAGGAGCCAACTTATTAAATAAGATGAAATTCTGTAATAAGAAACCGTTCAAGTATTCTTATGAGATAAAATTAACTAGTTACAATAAAACTTGGTTTCGTGTTAGTGGCCCTAATTTAAGAAAGTAATGATATACTCTGGTGCTTGATCCTTGGATGCTAAAAATTTTACCCATGTAAACCTTCAGAAATCATCCACTATGACGAGGATGTATTATCTACCACTCACACTGGCCGTACGCATTGGCCCGCAAAGATCCATGTGCAAAAGATATAGTGGTTCTTGGTTGGTGTCTTCTGCTTTAGGTTTGTAAGATTTCTTGGTGCTTTTCCCCAAAGAACACGCGGAACATAAATGATCCTTGTCGAACTTAAGTTTTGGAAGACCACGAACAAGTTCATTTCTAGCCAAATGGTTAATAGCATCAAAGTTAAGATGAGATAACCGTCGATGCCACAACCATGACTTGGTCATAGATGCTTTGGAGAGAAGGCAAACAGGAGAGGCGGCCATCATGTTTTGAATAGACAGTGTGTATAGATTATCCCCTCGAGAACCTTTTAACAAATCATTTCTACAAGATCGCGAATGAAGCAAGTATGTTGTTGAAAAGCCACTTCAAGGTTTGAATCGTAAAATTGTCCCACTGAAAATAGATTGTGACCAAGTCCCTCCACATAATAAACCCTAGAAATCGTAACATTCCCAATTTGGTATTCACCATAACCCATAATCTTTGCAATATGGTCGTTGCCGAATTTAACCGTTCCTAGAAACTTGCTGACGAAATTTATGAGCATCGAGCGGTCTCCAGTCATATGTTTGGAGTACCCCGAGTCCAAATACCAAAGAATAATTTGGACGACCTGAAAATATTACCAAACACAGACGATGTATCGGATTCTAATTGTTCCTCTGAGTTAGTAGGTACAGATATAATTATCTTAGATTTGCTATCAGACGAAACTTTAGGCTTCCAGATTTTCTTACTAGTGGTTGGCTTAGATTCTAGTTGTCTAGTATTCCGAGGTACTTTTTGACTGGGGACATTACCACCGGTAGGCACAATAGTGGGGACATACCTAGTTAAAGGGCACTTTTTCCATTTCTTATTGCTAGTGTTCCTATTTAAAGGACGCTTAGACCTAACTTCCGTGGATGTGATCCTAGTTAAAGGGCACTTAGTTCCATTAGTAGTGAAGGTCCTACCAGTGGGTTTCCATTGCCAACCAACTTGGGTGAATTTCTTCCCCGTTGGAATCCATTCAAGATTGTTCTTAATAGTATACATTTCATTCACGTGATCAACAAGGCATAAATCATGACGCTGAGAAAACATGCATTCATTACAATTCCAACATTTCGCATTAGAATTCACATTTCGCTTAGGTTTCCTCTCATAAAGAGAACCTTTTGTCTTAGCTACATGATTCTTTTTATTTAAAACTAAAATAACATTCCTAGGGTGCACTTCTACTTTGTTCTTCTCAGTCCTATTAGTGGAAGGCTTGATCCTATCTTTCTTGTCTTGAGATCCTTTAGCCTTAGTGGACACAGTTACTCCTGTAGAAGCCAAGGGAAAATTAGTTACAGATTTTGACTGAGCCTTGATGGGTGTGTTTAAAACAGGCTTAGCTCCTGGGGTCTTATTGAATGGAGTAATGGCAATGGTGGTTTGTTGTTTAGGTGGTACAAATATCGGTTGCCCAATGTACTCTAAGTATGCTAAACAGTCCTGAACGCGATCCACATATAATAAAAGCTCATATACGCTATGACTTGTGGGATCACGTTCGCGCATTTCATCAATAATCTCTCTAGCTAGATCAGCATGTTCTAAAGCATTTTTCATATATGTGGCAAACTTAGTGGGACTTTTCCTAAATTTTGGATCCCGATATAGCACACGTGGGTTGGGTTTGGGAGCACTAGAGGTCGAGGCAGAGACAGTGGCTGGATTATCAACACTTTCTCGTCCTTTGAGTTGAAGTGTCTCCTTTAATTCTGCTATAACCATGTTTTTGTCTATGAGCTGAAATTTTAGGTCAGAGGATTCCTCACATTTCCTGTTCAGTTTGTCAATTAATGACTTTTGTTCTATCGCATTAAAAGCGAGGCGTTCTTCTATTGAACCAAAATTTTGTGAGTCAACCTGCCTTACTTGTTCACGCTCTCCTAGTATAGAATTAATTCTATTTTCTAGGACATGATTCTTAGTCTCTGCAGCCTCTAGTTCCGTTTTTGTTTCTAGTAATTCTCTCTTAATTCTCATCATCTCTTCCTCTAAATTCTGAACCATCTGAATCATCTTGTCACTTGTCTCAACGGAGTTTCCACTATCATTTAGTTTTGAAAGAGTTTCATTTTTAGATTGATTCTCAATTTCAAGAGATATAGAATGTTGTTGAAGCTCATTAAAACTTTTTGAAAGTGTATTATACGAATATTGAAGCTTTAAAAATTCAGCGTTGGATTCATGACAAGAATGATTATCTACAGTATCCACATGTTCAACAGTATTCACAGATTCATGCACATCATCACAAATATTCACAGTAGATGAAATTTCATGAGTATATTTAACAGTAACAACTTGCATCACTTCGAGAGACACCATATGTTCTAAAAAGCGGTCATATTCGGATAAAATATTTTCCTTTTCAATTAAATGTTGTTCATAAGCATCATCAATTTTATTGAAAACGTTTTGAACTTCACCAGTTTCAAAACTTAAATTACGTGCTAGATCATAGACTCCTTGTTTAATATGGTCCACAAACGGAACGATCTCTTTCGCAAACACCGTTTTCATGTGTTCGAACGCCCATTCTCCAGCGGTTTGAGCCGTTGAAGTCGTACATTCCAGAATGACCTTGTCAAACTCGGTAAGGTATTGCCCAATCTCTTCCAAGCTTAGCTTTACCGTACTAACCGGTGGAAGATTCTTAGGAATTTCCTTCGGTTGGTCCGAGTTAACGAGTGTAGGAATTATACTAAGGCATTCTCTAGTAGGCATGAAAGTGGATGTTTGGATAGTTCTCTTTTGCATATTAAAACGAATTCTAAGATCTATTGTGGCATTTTTTGCATTCATTTGAGCATAATCATATTCAGGATATGTAGAAAGTAATTTTAACCGCTTCTCATCATATGGTGTCATACTCTCAGAATCATTCAAGAACACAATCGGATCTAATACCAATCCTAACTTGGTTGCATCATAAAGTCGTGGGTTGTGGTGAAGCGCTTGCTTTGCATATCTCGGGTTAGGTGGTAAGTCTATGAGACGCGATGGATTGAACTCTTTAAATGATGCATGAAACAAGTGTACTAGATGTGAAGCAACATATTGTTTTAAAAGCTTAATTTCCGTTTCTTTTATTCTTTCAGACGTCTTAATTTCCATTTCAATCTGTTTGGACTCAAGAATTTCAAAATCCCTTTGAAGTTGTTGAAAATTAGTAACGCCTGACTCTTTTTCTTTAAGTTCATTCGAAAGATTTGCTCTTAAACTCTCAATTTCTAGCAGATTGTCCATTTGAACTTTCCTAAACCTATCAAATTCAGGATTGGTTAAGGTAGTGGACACATGAGTCATTTCCAAGGTTTTAACCTTGTCCTTATGCAAAGCAAGCTCGGCCGATAAAGTCTGATTAGCATTAAGGGTTTCAAGGACCGCATTATTCATTTGGCTAAGCAAAGATGTCGGGACCATAACCAAATCAGGTTGAGCAAACGAATTGGTAGTCGTAATAGCTCCCGGTTGTGGTCCACTCAAAGTCTGAGGACTTGCACTGATATTGCTATCATTATTTGTCTCGTCGATTGAGTTACTAACCACTGGAGGCTGTTCCGAATACTCAGACATTTGTTCAACTTGATAAGGTACAATACTAGTATCTGTAGCAGTATGTGGTACCTCAGAAATGGTATCAGCTCCATATAGTGAAAGGTTTGCCATGAGAGCTGCTTTGGCGGTGTTAAGATCATCACAATCAGAGTCATATGCATCCAAATCATCACATTGATATGCAACATTGTTGGTGATGACTGTTGTGAGACCATCAGTTTTCGCTACTCCCGGATCTGCAAGGAATGCCAATTCTTCTTCATCAAGCTCACGACCTTGGGCTTGAGCATTCACCAGGTAGATCTTCTCCTGAAACCATGTGCCGTCCCTTTTCCTCTTAGGCTGCTTGCACTCTCGGGCCATGTGCCCTTACCCTTTGCAGTTGTAGCAAATAACCACCTTCATTTTACCAGTGTTGTTTGCTCTTGTAGAAGTAGTAGTGGATAAACGTGCACCAGCAGTTGACAAATTAGATCTCCCTTGAAGTGGTTGCACCATGACTCTTCCGTCCTGAATTGTTGCCTGTTGTCGAGAGTTAGACGAGTTCCTTAACTGATTGTTAGTTGTTGCTGGACCTCTGTAACCTCGTTTGTTCAATGTTTGACTTAAATAAGAAGACATCTGAGCAAGGATATCAGTGGGGCTATCTCCTTGTCTAAATTCAGGGACAGGGATGTCATATTCACAGTAGAATGTTGGTGCTGCTTGAGCTACAATTTGATTGGATGGAGCACTGACTTGTTGTGAGTAATGAGGTTGAGGAGCCTCAAGTTGTGGATAGGTACAAGCAAGGTTTGTTGGAGGTTGATACGGTGAATACTGGTGTGAAGCATAAGGTAATGGGTGTGAATCTCCTTGTGATGATGATGTTGCTGGTTGGTGATAAGATGTAGGCGGCGGTGGCAGAATCGAGTACTGTGGGAAGCTTGGTGTTTGATACACAGGTTGATATGAAGATTTGTGTCCTAAAGCAAGCTGAGAGTTGTGGTATGACAGTGTAGGATGGTTTGCCAATAATGCCATTGGTTCATGATAAGATCCATAAGAGATTCGGTTTTAGATCACATGCTTCTCGTGTTGTTGTAAGAAAGCATAGAGTTGATCTAAATTGGACTTGTGTAAATCGCGAATCATCTTGACATCAGTGACATATTGACTCCATTCAGGGGGTAATGTGTTCAAAAACTTGGTGTTTAACTGAAACTGTTCAATCCTTAGATAATAGACGTTCATGTCATTCATCAAAGTGGTAAAACACCAGTAAAAATCATGAAGAGTCTCCCCTGGAATGTATTTGAACCTATCAAACAAATCATACAGTTGACACTCTCTTTCTTGCTTAGTGAGAGATGTCCCTTGTAGCAAAACTGCAAGTCGATCCTAAAGATTCTTTGCCACTGTATGTTCACTTACCATTCGAAAGATATCGGGTGGAAGGGCTTGAAGAATTGTCTGAACAGCCCTTTCATCGGCATCTGCAATGATTTTGTTGGCATCGGTTAACTCATGATACTCCCTTGGCCTTGTCACATTGTTGACGGTAACCTCTCCCCAATCTAGTGGTCCTTTATCAATTGATTGAAGCATAAGTCGACCATTTTGTTTGCCCATGATGTACGTTCTCATACGGCCTTGCCATGCTTCAAATAAATCTTTGATGAGCAAAGGTGGGCGAGTATCGGTACCCGAAATGATCGAAATATCGGTAAGTGAAGTCATAGTTGGCATATATGAATGTGAATTCATTTTGTGATCCCTCGAAAAAGATTATCAAAGATGATCGAACAATGAAATAAGGTTATGAGTTTTTTGTGTTGTGAACTAAAAGATGTTGTTATCTTGTTGTTGTGTTTGCGTTTGAAATTTACCAAATTACCAAATTAAATGCCAAATAGAAGAAATCAACTAAGTATAAAAAAACAGGTTCTATCGGAATGTTCTTTCTGTCGGAATACCCAGATCGGAAAGTCCAGATCGGAATGTCTTACTATCGGAATGCTTAGATCGTAATGCAAAGCTGTCGAAATGTTCAGATCGCAAAGTCCTGTCGGAATACTCAGATCGCAAAGTGCTGTCGGAATGCTCAGATCGCAAAGTGCTGTCGGAAT
This sequence comes from Glebionis coronaria, assembly GCA_025667525.1. Lineage (NCBI taxonomy): Eukaryota > Viridiplantae > Streptophyta > Magnoliopsida > Asterales > Asteraceae > Glebionis > Glebionis coronaria. The sequence continues at coordinate 72,290,700 of CM046877.1, read as the reverse complement.
GATTCAGATCAGAATATAGCTGATAAAATTTAGGCAGAGTAACGACTTAAAAATTCCTTATAACCGTCAGAATCCCAGATCGCAAAGATCGATCGGAATGTCCAGATCGGAATAAGTATCGAAATCCAAGTATCGCAAAGTAGAACCAATCACTTTCCGATGGTGATGGTTATTGCGATGGAACCCTTTTCACTTGTACTTTCCGATGGTGATGTAGCTTGAAATTCGGAATGAAGAACACAAGAAATTTTTGAACTTTTGATCCAAGAAAGATTGTGTTTTAACCAAAATCAAGACACCAAAAAACACTACAATACGACTGAATACGTTAAGGTTCTTGATATCACGATCAAACACAAATTTTTTTTGATGATTCGGCAATATAAACTCAAAAAGCTACGAAATGCTTATAAACACATACGCAACACTTAAAACAAACCTATATTTCATCCCATGCTCTGATACCAATTGTAGAACAATGATAATCTTTATAAAACAAGGGGGTTGATGTTTTCTAGAGAGAGAAACTTAGAGAGAGAAATGAAAGAACTTTGTTATATGGAAAACAAGAAATGAAACAACCAACACCTCTTTCCATGGTGGAAAGAGGTTTAAATACCCAAGTCCTTAATGGACTTGGGCCTCCGGCCCATGAACATGCTCATGGGTCAGGCTATTTAAATAAATGAAACTAAACACTACTACGAGCCTATAACTACATTGTTGGAGTGACCGAGACTTTCTATATACGTAAAATTTATTTCCAACAATTCACTCTACGGTAGATTCGGGATTAACCCTAAAAGCACAATCACAGAGGTGTGTAATTTCAAAAGGTACACTGATGTTGTTTCATTCAAAGGATTTATACATGGGGATATGCTTAGCGAGAACAACTTCATCGTATCCTACCATACTAATACAGGAAATGACGGAACTCATTGGAACCCACCGAAGAACTCTGCTGTCCAACTAAAAGCTGCTATCACTGCCTCAGCTAGGATCTATATGTACCCTTATATCTCAAGGGATGACTGCTACTACACTGACACAGACTCAGTAGTGCTAAGTCAGCCACTCCCTGAGGAATTGATTTCATCTTCAATCTTGGGTATGTTAAAGCTGGAAGATCAAATTGTGAAAGGTTTCTTTCTTGCACCAAAAACTTATAGTTACTACACCTTGGAAGGAAGCACAATCAAAAAATACAAGGGACCTGCTAAAGATAAGGTCACTCCCGAATGGTTTGAGAAACAGTACGGAGAACCATCAAGAAGGGTGCAGGTCAAGGTGGATGCAAAGTTCAGGATTGATTGGGAAAGTTTGGAGATCAAAAATCAAGAAATCATCTTCAGTTTAGGTCTGAAAGAGGGGTCTAAGAGGTTACCCATATATGACAGTAATAAGAACTGGGTGGATACTGAGCCTATTGCTATACATGACTTGTCTATCATAGACTACATTAGTAGAAAATTTCATCACTAAGTGATAGAGTACTCCATCTTGAGAATGAGAGACTCAATGAGAAATTAGAAGAGAGTAATAGAGAGATTGCCAAGTTGAAATCCTAGATTGAAGTATAGACAGGGGTCACTACTAACCAAACATTAGTCGAGAAAAAGACTGACATGAAAACAAAGACTGATGAGGAGAAACTAAATACTGACGTGAAAAACAAAGACTGATGAGGAGAAACCCCCGTGAAAAGACTAGAGCCCTCTGTGCATCTCCTCCATGAATGTGATCAACAAGTATTTTAGTACCAACCTTGAATCTTATAGCACTTGAATCTTATAGCTAGCCTAAAATTGAGTATAGATAGGAAAGAGGTGAGAACCAGTGCCTATTTATTGCATACCTAAAAACAAGTTTGAGTTGAGAAGGGATCGGAAATGAATGAAGCATCAAGGACATCCAAGACGTAAGGAAGAACTTCATATAAAGGGAGTTCTTACATTGCGGCTTTCTTTGATGACGGGTAGGCTTGTTGTGCTTTGGCCCTTCTGCGGGCTTTCATCGAGGTTTCATCGAAACATGACCATTTTGAGGACTTTCTTTGTGATGGTTCATGTAGGCTTGGGGCTTTCATTCGGGCCCTATTGGGTGGGGCACCCTGTGGGCCAATGCGTATAACTTTGGCCTTCTTAACGTGGCTCATTTGACGACTTAGTACATGGATGTCACGAGTCTATTGGCATAGAATATGGAATCTTTTTCACGTAAGCTGGTGTACAGGTTCATAAAGTCTGCAGCTATAAGCAATAATTTGTTATACGGTCGCCGAGTTTGTTCAAACAAACAGCCTTTTTTGAGTATAGTAGGTCCGGCGTACTCGCGGGGCGAGATTCTTTTCTTAGGCTATAAATGGAGGTTCGAAAAGTGTCTTCACTTCATCAAATTCAAATTAAAGAAATTGAGTACTAGCACGTATGGCTATGGATGCTGCAAACAGGCTTTCTGCAATTGCTGCCGAAATGGGGTAACTGCAAAATCTTATTCAAGAGATCCGTAGAGTGCCAAACCGCTTTTTGAGGAGTGTTAGAACACTGGATCCTGCCGTGAAAGAAGCGCGCATTCGCGCTACCAGAGAGCGTATCGAGGATTTGGAGGGGAGGCAGCAAGCGCTGCGAGAGGAGCAACAAGAGCTCATTGTCCGGGTCATTTAATATAAGCACGGAGGAAATTAGTACTTGTATTATCCATTAGTTAAGTAGATGCAGGATGGGGTGTTATGCTTTTATTTAGTATATGTTTTTTAGTATGTGTATTTAATGCTTTCGGTTTGTAATGTAATGTTTAATTAATGGAATCCTGCTTATGTATGAATTTTTCTGTAATTTTTGTGCAATAAACCAACTATTCAAAATAGTAAACATATTGCCTTGAAGAGAGGAATAGATGAAACTGGAAGAATTGTCAAATGAATAGTCCAGAAAAATCTTAGTTCACAGAGAAGAGAAAAAACAACGATCAAATTGCACATTTTCATAAGAAGGGAACAGTTCTTACAAACATTGATTTAATATTGTAGCCTGATACTTCTATCTAAGTGGAAAAAGAACTAAAGGACACTAATTATTGATAAGAGGTTAAAGGGGAAAAAGGAAATAGAGAAAAATTCTATTAGTTTACAACAAATTGTAAGCACGTTTGTTTTTGACCTATATTTATTATGTTTTAGGATTGATAATAAAAGATAGAAAAAAGGAGAACTAAAAAAGCAAAATGCAAAAAAAACCTCCTTTTATTTTATATGAATCTCCTTATGATGAGTAGAGCATCCTGTCTATGTGAAAATTCAACCAAGGTACTACAGCCTGATTATTTGGGTTTTGAATCTTTTCGTTTTTCTGAAATTCGAATAATATAGAATATCAAGCAAGAATAAACATAGACAAAAGAAATGGTTTTTCTTGTTCGATTTTCTATCTAAAAAAATGTTCATGAGATTTTCTCCTCTTCTCTTGGAAACAAGAAGAAAGGGGGTGACCCAAAAAAGAAACCAACTTCCCAGCTTAGAAACAATTGATTGATTGATTAAAGGTGCTTAATGAAGAAAAACATCTTTTCTTATCTATCTATTTTCGTAAATGAAGAAGATAAGTGAGAGTTGCATCTTCTAAGATTCTAAGAAGGGCTTGGAAAAGAAATAGAATCTCTTTTCTTTTTCGAGAAAAGGGCCAGATCATGAGTGAATAGAAAATTGAAAATGTACATAGCAGTTCCAGCTGAGATACTTGGAATAATAAACTTTCAGTTGGTCCATAACACCTGGCATTAGATTAGTCAGATCCATGGGTAGCTTCATTGCAACAGCTATCACAGTGAGAGAAACAGCCTACAGAGTAAAATACTCCAGATTTGTTAAGTTCGCCAACTATATAATACATCAGCCACCATAGTAAGGATGCAACATAGAGATGCTAACGCAATATACGCATCCCAATTGTGCTGCATAGGTTCGCTAAACCTCTTTTGTTGATGTAACTTGTATAAGACCAACCACAAGTCATTTATCAAATCGCTCGAGATATTGTTGCAGCGTCTAAGTGGACTCAACACTAGATCACAGTCGTCTACCAAATCGTAATCGTGATCCAGAATATGAGAACAGATAAACAAATGATGATTAATTATGATCTTCAAATCTTAATATAAAGTTACTCTTTGTTTCCTATAATTCAGTTGATATTGCTAATATACCATTGGTAAGTATTTTGCATCCAGTTGTTTAAAAGAGAGGCTAAAATGTGTTATCTATGTATTACAACGTTTGGGAACTTAAACTCATTGGAAACAAAGGGAACGACCTCGGGTTGATTAACAAGATCTTCGTAGAAATCATAGTCCGCCTCATAATGATGCAACCCAAGCTCAGCTATTTGATTCGTGTGATAATGATGCTTAGCCGAACCTGATTTACCAAACCCAAAAATACTAAGGGTGTCACAAACCCCTAAAGCAACCATAATGGCTTGCATACCGGACGAATAATGGAACTCAACTCCACCATGAGCTGCGCCCCATGCCTTTAACGACTTTCCCGTTTCTTTCAGAAACCTTTTCAAAGAATAATACTTAACGATCCGTGAGCATAACACATCAATTCGTGGGTCCGTGACCATCAATGACAACTTATGTGACGAGTTGCACACAACATAATTGAGAAAATGTACCGGTTGTGACATGTACAACATTATAGGCACATTTTCACCATATGGATGACAAAAGCAACCACCCACGCGAACATAAATGCAAAATGTTACTATTCATAAACGAAAGGCTTGTTTTTGAACCCACAAACTTTTCAAACCCGCAGACTCTTGCGTTGTTTAACCGGATCACAAACTCATGCCTATCAATCGTTTCGCCTAAATTCTCTTCAAGCAAAGTCCCACTATTACCCCCACAGCGGCACATGTTTTATGCTTTTGCCTATAGTCAGGAACCTCAACCATGTTTGACATTATATCGGACTCAAAGCGATGGTGAGCCCACCAATTATCAATATGCTCACTGACTTTTGACCAGAGTGTATTAAACTCTGCAGACGCCATATCCATAGGCTCACCCGTAACTTGAGACTTTGGTCCGATATCTAAATGGAATCGACCTTTGGACATATAGGAACGTCTTCGTATGCTTTGAGCAACTCGAAAATCACCCTCTACCAACTCTTTCACTTAGCGTTTTAATGAATCATCCGCAAAATCAACTAATGCAAATGTCATAAGATTCTGGGTTCCTCCTGATAATGTGTGTACATTAGATACGAAACATATATATACTATGTAAGATCTAACCAAGATACCAACGAACGTAAATTTCGTATAAACAAAGTTTATTGTTAACCAACTTTTTCAGTAACCAAAGTAAAAAGATATTGACTCTAACCATAACACAAGACTTATGAGATATTACCTTCCATGTTACTTCTTGAAGAAAAGTTGTCACCCACACAAGTAATGACAATCCAGAAGCATAACGCGGTGGCTATAGCGACCATGGTAAAAGCAAACAATTCACTGAACAATGGGCACATTGTACGTTTCATCTTCATATTCATTTTTGTATCTTGTGAAAGGTGAGCCAAGAAACAGATCAAGATCGTAAAATACTACTGGTGTATGAATGTTGGAGAAGTATATATTGTTTGAATAGTAAGGTTTATATGGTGTGGGTGTGATTCAGGTGGGTGATTATTGAAATGCATAAGTTAGTTTAAATGTTTATTCATTATGAGAAGGAATTATCAAGGTCGAATTAACTTGGGAAGGTCTCATTTCTTTTTCGAAATTAACATGTTGAGTTTTTAGAGTCGAAAAACTCTCTTTCAAATGTATTTATGAAAATGTTTATGACTAGTTAATAACTTAATATGATATGAAGGGACAACTTTATTTTTATTCTTTTTTTCCATTATTTGTTTTTTTTAGAACGGCAGGTTAGTGGTCTCATCGCGGTCTAGATTAAGAAATTGAAAATAGTGGTGCGAAGTGTGCAGGCAAAAAGAATTTCTATGTGGGGAAGGGTGGTGACTGAGGACAGAATCATTACTTGTTAAGATTGAGACTTGTATTGTATGGTTCAATCCTTAGTCTAGCCGAAAAGTTATTATCATTGCACGAGGTTGCTCGAGAAGGTCCTCAGTTCCTCGGCAGCACCTCGAGGTGCATTATGCACATTACACAAGTATATAAACTTTAAAGTTAGACTTCAAAAGGTCAAACTGAGTAACTTCAAAAGTCAACGTTTTGAATAAATTCGACAACAATGATAAACTTAATATACATCTGTCTCTATACTACGTATAATACAAATTAGTATCTCTTTCTTCATTAATTACAAAAAAAAAATTTAAGTAGTACAACTTTTTTAACACATTATACAACTCTTAATGCAACAAACTAATAATAAAGACTTCTTGAACCGAGAACACGCCAAAGATAGTAAATACATCAAAACATGTCTGAGATTACACCAACAAACAAATATTATATCTTACAAGTTTACCAGAAAAGAGTACAAATGACAAGAATAAATAACTTTTGAAGTTTCAAATCAATATTAGAAACACAAATTAAACATAAATGACATGTGAATGCACGAACCTCATGAAGACTTCTTGAAAACTTGAACATCTTGTTCTGCAGTACATGTTGAAGTGTTAGAGAAAGTAGACAATTTGTAGTTACTGAATATGGTTTGCCCAAAATTACTGAATTGGTCCCTTGCCAATACTAGTCACGGATATGGTCCCGATCTCCTGGATACAATGTCCTTTCATATTTGGTTAATCGCCTTTTACTATCTAGGGACCCAAATTGAAATCAATTACATACTTGAGAAACCATATTCATTAATTACTTATATAGCGAGGTACCGAGTGAGTAACTTGGTGCAAATCACAAGAACCTATAATGTAATTTAATCAAAAATCAGTAAACATACCTGGGAACTTGAAGTCGCCTTGAAGAATGTAATCGGTTTAAGGAGCCGGGGCCATTAGATGCTTACGCCACTTATCAATAAAAGGCAAATCATCTTTCAAGTCTGGAAGGTTACGAGCTTGAAGGGTGTTTATTATCTTCGTAGTCTTACCAAGAAGTGTGGCTGCAGCATGGACACTCTCCACCCTTTTCTCTATTGTACTTGTGTGGCATTTCAATGCTATGACTTGTGGCAAGTTGGAGAGACAAGCAGACAATATATCAGATATCATTGAAGATAATTCGTTGAATAGTACCAGATGGCTAACGTCAGCTCTGTTTTGATAGAAAAGAAGCATTTTCTCCGTGATGCGTCTCATTGAATTGGCACATATACCCTTAATTCTCTCCGCAGTTACCATGTTTGTAGCTTTCTCATTGAACCACTTAACAATCTGTACTGCTGTTTTCTTTTGACAATCAGGGTCTTGCAGATTGTTTTCTAACCACTTGTGGTACACTTCAACTTCTAGCCACAATCTTTCAGCCGCTATTTGTACGCTAACAAGCTCATCCTTATTGTTGAGGCTTTTCTCCACAAGTTTGACATAAACAAGACCTTCACTCACACCGTTCAGAAAGTTCTTCATTTGTCCGGGTTCGATCTTACGAAGAGAGAGTGCGATGGTTGCCAACGTTACAACCGGTAAGCTCCAGCAATTGGGATAATCATCTAATCCAGGCAATGATTGAACACATAGGATATCGAACTTTTTAACTCCTTCAAATTCTGTAAAATTCCCTAGAAGTTCCATAAGTTTGGAGGGTTGTTGCTTTTCAGCTTTCTTAATCGAGCGTTCTACATAATTAATAATGAAATGGACTGCTAAATCTTCAAGCTCCATATCATCTTGAGGTTTCAAAACATACTTGCGAAAATCTCTGTTTTGCTCTTGCCTCCGCTGAATACCCAAAAGTGATCTTAACCGGAATACAAACCAGGATACAAACCCGAAAACACAATCAACGCAATAATCAACAAACAAACATATCAACAATGGGATGATCCTTATTGCCTTGCATGTTCTGACAATTACCTTCTGAGAGTGTGTTAAAAGTGTAAGACCTACAATTTGTATTTTATAAAATACAAACTTAAAATTGGGGTTACTTGATGAATATTGTCTATTACGTTTCCAATCGGATAATGTGTGTGTCCAGCAGCTCTCTACTTCATAAAACTTTATAAGGTTCCAATATCCTTTTATGGAAAGCTTAAAGGTTAAGGTTTCAAGGAATCTAGTGTACAAGGCAAACCCTCCAAGTATGATTCCAATAGATTGTATGATAAAAATCACTAAGATTGACCACTTATAATCTGAATCACAGGCTTTATAGATTCTGTTATCAAGATTAACAAGCGTGTAAAGAAAAGAAGGTATAACATAGAGGATAGAAACTGAAGCACATATTACCACAGATGCAGATGATGTAGCAGAGCAAACTATCATCAACTGTGGGCTGCCTGATTCTGCTATGATTCCGTAGTTGATCACTTGCTCCTTTAATTTCTCCACAGTTGATTGTCCAGATTGTTGTTTGACCTTCAAAGCTTTTTCATGCGCTTCTTGGTATTTATGTTCTAGATCCACTTTTGATTTTACAATCATTAGAGCTGAACATATGTGTATCATCAGTAACATGAGTAACATAGCTACATAAGCGATTGCTATTTCTCTATTGGCATGTCCAAATACGTCACTCAGTTTTTCAGAATAGGAAACTAAACCCGTATTTATTTGGATGCAAACATTCACAACCAAGGTGATTACCAGAAGACCCAAAGCTACGATGTTTGTGACAAGTTCCTTAGTATTCATGGTCGCTAAAGAAGGCAAGAGATAAGCCATCATGATGCACATAAACGCCACACTTCCTAACTTTGCTTTCTGGTCTATAACACCTGGCATTGGAGTAGTCAGATCCATGGGTAGCTTCATTGCAACAGCTATCACAGTGAGAGAAACAGCATTTAGAGTAAAATACTTGCATGGAATCCACAGTTTTTTGTTTCGCCAACCATGTGATAGATCAGCCACCATCGGGAGGATGCAACCTAGAGATGCTAACGCAATATACATCCCAATTGTCGGCATAGGTTCGCTAAACCTTTTTTGTTGATGTAACTTGTATAAGAGCCACCACAAGTCATCTACCAATTTGATCGAGATATTGTTGCATCGATCGAGTGGACTCAAAGCTTGGTCATAGTTGTCTACCAAGTAATCCATAATATGAGAACAGATAAAGTGACTGATATTTGTCAAAACAATTTCTTCGAATGCAGCAAGACTTGCAAATTTAACAAAGTCTCCTTTTCTTGTATAAGTCACCAAATGGGAACATCCAGCCATTTTAATATTGTAAGTTGAACATCCAGCCTTTTCTGATTAATCAACAAGTCAACCATCTATATTTGTCTTATCCTTCTAAGAATCTTAAAGTAAACTTTGCTGTTAATGTGTGAACATGCATTTTGCCAATTTTTTATGTTGGCATCTCCATCATTCATGAATTACCAACTACTAACAAATTAAACTCCATAATTCTGATTTTTATACTCCAAAACGTAACTTGTCAACTAATAGACTGCTTAACAATCTTGTAATGTTCCTTTTACATAATGTATCCTTGTTGAAATAATCTCATGTGAACAGACATTGTTTCTTTTTAACTTACTTAATATCCTCTTATTAATAACTTGAATAAATATTCTACCGTTTTTTCAGTCATAATGTGCATATCACCGTGATCATCAATCCATTTCATTACAGAACATTGATTTGTGTCATTGAATCTCTTTAATATTTTTTAAAGAGCCTAAGGTTGGATCGGTGGTTATTACCTTGGGTTTGATTTTCATTTCTTGCAAGGTCGGAGGCTTTCATCTTGGTAGAACCGAAACCCGCCTCTCTACCTTAGAGTTGAGGGAATGGTGGAGCCATACGGTGGTGCCAAGCTATGACACGGGATTTGTGTTTGACTACCACGCCGTGGGTTGTCGACAAGACTCTAGTTTTTATTAATTTCTTTTTAGAATTTAAAGGGTATATACCTTTTAAAGCACACAAAAATATCCCTATTTTACGAGTATTTTTGAAATTTTTGACGAGTTTGAGATCTATTAAGTTGATGGCTTGATTTGAAACCAATGATTGAAGGTTTTATTTTTGTGTTTCAACTAGTTATGATGACTACTAGTAAGTACGATATCGAGGGATAACCAAAATTTTACGTTTTATTATCGATCGTTTCGATGTTAGATATTTTCGACGTTTTCGTTTTAATTACGTTTTAAGTCGTGTCGAATCCATATTATAATATTTTGTGTGCGTTTTAACTTTTGAGAAATACTTTTACGAAACCCGAGCCCCGTGAAAATTTTGAAAAATGATTAATAGTCGTTTTCCGCTCTTTAACTAATCTTTTGCATTTTAGTCCACAAGAATGCTTAAATTGCAAAACAAACCCCAACCACCACTATATAAAGGTTTTTCCCACCTAACTTACACATACAAAATCATTTTATAAAATTTTCATCAACTTTGTCTCCTCTCTCTCTTGTTGCCGTGAGCTCCATACCCCCAAAACCATCCAAAAGTCTTGATTTGTTAAAAACTAATCAAAGACCCATTGTGCCAATTGAAAGTTGATCATTTTGATCCAAGTTTTGCTTACATGCATGAAGTTTTTATTTTTTACTATAAGAATTAGGGTTGATGGATTCATTTTGAGGTCATCCATGTGATGTTTATCACCATGATCATTGTTTTTTATTGTTGCATGTGTAAAATTTTGATAAAGGTTTGTAAAGAGTGACATGCAAGTGTGTTAAGGGTGTTAAGAATTGATTTGAGTGATTGTAGGATGATATAAGTAGTGTAAAAATGATTGAAATGGGTTAGAAGTTTGATTTAGTGTGATATTTGAAAGGGTGTTTTAGATCAGTGGGTTTAGAGGTCTTTTTGAATATCTTAAGTTTAAGTTGTTGTGGTATTGTAGAATATGATGTAGAGCTTTTCTCAAGCTTCGTTTTGATACCAATTAGAACTTCCAACTTCAAACGAGGAGGAAATTACACTAGTTTGATTATTCGTGTACCGGGAGGCGAGTGTCAACACAATCCGAAAATTATTGTTGATATTTGGATCAAATCTCGGGGACAATAAAATAAGTTTTGAAAATATTAAAAGGGCTGTTCTTGGGCTCTAAACCTAGGGTTGTGAGTCTATTTTTAAACTCAAGTATCGGTTTTACAAATAGGATTGGTTAGAAGGTCGAAATAGTTTTATGAGTTGAAGATGTAAAACTGTCCGAATTTTTAAAGTTAAAGATGTGTTGGGCAGAAGGTCTTAGAGGTCAAATCTTTTGATGAAAATTTTTGAAGGCTTTCTATATGATGTGAGTGAGTACTCCAGCAAGTTTCATAAGAATTGGAGTTGTCTAGATATGGGAAAATAGCTTGGACATTTGGTATGTTCCGGCAGAATGTTATCGGGATTGTTGTCTAGTGAAGTAAAAATATGAAAGCATTTAGTAGTGTCACTTGCATGGGTTATTTTTGGAGTTTATTGTGATTTTGAAATATTGATTTGATTTTACTAAGTATAAATTATACTTGAGTATATTGTTAATAAAGTGCGCGCCTTATTTGATAGGTTGCGGCTTTCATGTTCATCGGGTATCATCTATCGTCGACGATCGTCTTGCTACTACTCGTGTACTAAGTTGAGTCTATAGCCTCGCTTTTATACTAGCTGTTAAATGTTTTAACCTGCGAGGGGGATACATGTTATTTGAAACAAAATGAACACAAGTCATGAATGATTGTTTGGACCCGAATGATGCCTTTTGTTGACTTGAATTGCATAAGTACCTAGTTGTTGAAGTCCCTAAATTCATGAAGCGTTAACTATTGTCTTACCCTTGTGTGGGATAGAAATAACCGCTTGTTCAAATGATAGTACTATTGGGTTGACGACCCTATCTGAGACCAGGGCTTTACGTTGAGTAACCTCTGGGAAGTATAATTTACGAGAATAAGAGACAGTGGTATAAAATTAGCAACTGATACCCAAGAGGGGCAATGGTTTCATCTAGTCATGCTAGCATTTGGCGTGGGTGACTAAGTTAAGGGGTTGGTGTCATGAGCTTAATACAATTCTATAGCTTTTGCTATAAGACGGAATGCATGGATAATAGATTGTAAACGTAACAATTCTATTAAATGATTATAATTGATTTCACTCTTTTGTTCAAATATGATTTGTTAAACCTACAGATTCACTCAACATTATTTGTTGACCCTTTTAAGCATGTATTTTAGGTAATCAGAGGTGATGATGGCGGAGCTTGCTTGGGAAGTGTGCGGGTTGGCTTTTGTGAATGTGTGGTCTAAAACTCTTTTTCTTTCCCTTTGTTATGAACAATTTGTTTTATGTTGTATGTGAATTAAAACAATGTGGTTTGATGGTTGAAGTCTTGGGGGACCTAAAATGCTACTCTGGTTGTTTAAACTTTTCTTTATTTGGGATTGAAAGTATTAGACAAATGTTGTAAATTATGTTCTTTTATTTCTTAAACGTCTCATTTTGAGGTCGTTCGATGTATCTTGTGTGATGATGCTTGTGTCTAGCACCCAAATGTGTTTTGCGCTGCGATTTGGGGGTGTTAGATTTGTAAACAAAAAAGACTCAAATTGGGTGAATATCCTTCTCGACTTTTTCAAACGCACCGGGTTCTTCATGACCGTAACCAATCTTAATAATTCAAGGTTTTAGTTCATAACTGAACTACAGAAGGTGTACCCTTCTTGTTCTGCATTGTTCCAAGTTTTTTGTTATCTAGATGCAACCATAAAACATATTTAAGAAAAGATTGATGATCATGCAGTTTTACAAATCAAGTATCCAACCACAGTATCTAAAACCGATATAAATAAATTTTCAACCTCAATGGCATCATTATTCGAAACTAATGAGGCTACTAACAGTGTATTTGGATTGCGTTTTCAAAAAATAGTATAGGTTGGCAAAACTGCAAGATCTAGCAAACATTCTCGAATTGACCGGAAATATGGATGCACACCCTAACCTAGAGGATGGGTAAAATGGCACTCTTCCCACATGCTAATATACCAAAGATAGTTTCTTGCATATCTAGTTACACTCACTTGATCCAGCAGACCAGAAACGGTTATCTTTGAATAACATGTGGCAGTTGAAACGTCTTCACTGAATGTTTGCCAACCGAGTCTATTCATATTTGTTGGCAACATATTAGTTAACGATGTCTTGGTTCCGACCTAGAAAATACAATGTAAAAAAGATTAGGAGTCCAGTTTAGGTACTTGTATCACATTTCATGATTAGTAGTACGAAGTAACAAACATGTGTAGTGTTAAAACGACATTCTTGCAATTAGGAAGAATTTTGATTGACCGTGGTGGTAGAGTGTGGTGCTTCTTTGTGCATGTAACTGTTGTCGATGAGTTGAGATGGTAATCAGATATAGAAGTAGCACAACCTCCGGATTTTGATGAGAACACATCTGCGTGCAATTTGTGAAAGAGTCAGTCACAACATGTCAAATGGGTATAATAAAAATATGAATGGGTTAAACGGGTCGTATGAATAAAAATGTTTTGCCCATCATTTAGTTTTTTTAAACTACAAACCCGTTAAAACGTTGCTAAAGAAATGAAAGCAAGGTCAGTTGAAAGAATAGCTCACTCGCTTGATGTAGTAGCTTTATGAAGCTCCTTTAGGTGATCATATTTCGGTTTCCTTACCAAACCTGTCCATGCAAAATTAATTACTTTAGAAGGTAATGTGAAATATGTATTTAATATCACACAGGCCTCGCAAAATGATATGTTTATAGTTAAAAACGACTTGTGTAATTTTGCTTACCATATTCATCTATTGGAGCACTCAGACAAATGACAACGCAAATAAAAATGCATAGCTCCAACTAACTCAATCATATTAATCCATATCTAAATCAAATTTACATTTATTAATTTAATCTATTCATTTAAGGTACACAATATAAGCATAAATGTAACAAAATTATATCATGTGTGTTAATTTAGTATATGACTTTAGCTAGATATATATTAGTTTGAAGAATATGTCTATGTTAATATCATTATGACATTATCCAGATGACCTCTTTACACACATGTTGTAAGGAGACTATGGGGCACCATGCTTTGTTTTTTGCATGAATCACGTACCCGCTGCATCAGGAAATGGTTTATGCATTCTTTGATCAAATTTTCTGAAAGTTACCGGCTTAAAACATTTTGTTGGGCATTACAACATTAGTAAAGTTATGGGACTAAAAAGTGGACCTCTGACCTTTCCAACTTCAGTCCCTGTTTCCCTATCCATTTGTCTTTGTCTCACCAACAAACTCAACGCTTTAGCGACCCTTTTCCTTGCGTTAAAAGTACAGTGGTTACCATTAAATTATGACCAAGAGTCACTTGTTATCAATATAAGACACATGTATTAAATCGAATTTAAATACTTGTTTCAATTTTGTTTACAGCTACACATGACCTTTTCATTCAAATACACCCAAAATATACACATGCAATGGAAAATTTACTTGAACAGTTATCAAGTTACATAACTACGTTAATTTCTATGCCTATGTTGATACTTCTTATACAATCTTTATAATGCTAATGGTTGAGGCGGAGTTGGTCTATAATTATATGATCTTCTAATGGAGTCTTTTTAATTAGTACGTAGGTCTTTTAGCACTGTTATTTCTAGCGTTTTGCTCGCTACTTGCTAAAATTCTTCCCCAAAAATCTAATGATAGTATTATGTTTACTTTTCCGTGTGGACTTTATTAGCCACAATAGTGTTTAGTTTACGTTTTCGTCATACATCAAGAGAACTTATGTGTGTAGAAAATCAAAGTCTATAGTATCAAAATATAATATCGACAATACCTATATAGCACGATGATAAGTGATGGACAGAATTGGATTAGGAATCCAGACGAAGCCTTCAATAACTCTACATGTATAGCTTCCTTAAATTCTCAGTCCATTCACATGGGTCGATACTCAACAGTTGCTTCAGTGTTAGCTCAAACGTAATCTATATAAATAATGTATTAATTCAACCAAAGTGACATCTAAAAGCATAAGTTAGATATAGAAGAATATCATAAGAGTACGGTTATTCTGTTTTTGTGGATAACATCATTATCTGTAAATGCAAATATCGCATTAAAACGATATTTACGTTTTAATCATGCTTAACGTTTTGTTAACGACAAAACATCGAACTTATTTTTATGTTTGCATTATAAGCATCATATAAGTTTCTTCAAACTTATACAAAAATGTTTTACATATAAACATTCAAGTAAAAACATATAAATGATATATGTTGACTTCAAAAAAATCAATGGTTGACTTACAACATCAGATCTTCTAAGTCAAACCAATGAGATTATGTTGATTGCTTCAAGTTTTGGACAAACATTTATGAGGCAGCACAAGTCAGAATAGCCAGACCCCGGCAGACCCAAAGGGAAAGGGTCCGAAGGGTTCCGTGGCCTCTGGCAGTTTTCCTATAAATAGAACCCTTTGTCCAAGCTTCTAACTCACTCCTTTTCTAACTAATCTCCTCTAAATCTCAGTATATATCTAACTCTGTAACTCACTCTTGTGAATTCTTTTCTTACTTGTGATTTTAGATCATTTGCACATACAAAGATCGGTCACGAGAAATTCAAGCTTTGATCCATCAAGGCTTAACATTGTGTGAATGTGTTAAGTGTCACCTAAACAATCACCATTGTTGTACTCATTCATCTATCTAGTTGTGTAAAGTGTGGTTGGTGTTACCACGAAGTGTAGAAGTTTACATGGCGGGTTGTGCCTTTGTAAGAAAAACAAAGACATCTTAGCTTAGGTGTCGGTAAAGATTGTAAGCTAAAGTGTGAAGGTTTCTCCATCGGTGTAAAGGAGATTCATTTACTAGTGAAGTAGAACTCTCGAGTGGATACTCGAGGAGTGGAAGTAGGGGCAAGATAAGAGAGATCTTGCTAGGCCGAACCACTATAAATACTTGTGCATTGTGGTTTGTTTCTTTAATACTTCAAGTCATTTACTTCACTCGTTATACTTGATCTATATATCCTTACAATCACGAAAACGTTTCTAAATCTTTAAAACTAATCGGTAAAAACTATTCAACCCCCCTTTTAATTTTCTACAATTGGCAACAAGAGCTACTTACTCAAAAAATTTTAAAGTAGACTAGACTTTAAAACTTGAATCTATCCATGGATTCTGAAAATTACAAAGAAGGGCAATCTATGCAAAGACCACCACTTTTTGAAACTGATTTTTTATATATTGGAAAAACCGATTTGAAACTTACGTGAAATCTAAAGATATAGATCTTTGGTATATAATCACTGAAGGTGATTATGTACCAATGGTGATGAATATCACTACTAACCAACTCGAATTAGTTCTGTTAATGTAAAGCAATGCCTAAAAACATTGTTAGTATTAATTAATCTTTCTTAGTTTTGATTATGTTATATCTAGTCTTATATTTTCGCCTAAGTCGTGTCTAGGGTAATCAAGAGTCGAGTAGCCTAGTTTCCTAATAGCTATGAATAAAGGTCGGTTGGCAATGTCTAAGCCCAACCCGACCCGTAGGACTTGTATAGTCGGTTCCCCCTCATCTCTATAAAAGGAGGTGAGGGGAACAAACCAATTACGTCATTCTTTCAATAAACTAATCGGTAATCGGTTAGGGATATTACCTTGTGTGGGCGTCGATTTCTTTTCTGTCGATTCTATTGCTGTGTGTGTTCACGATCGAGTTCCGCATCTAGTTAATCAGGGTTGTGGGGAATAAACCCTACAAGTGGTATCAGAGCTTTGGTGTCGAAGATCTACTGGTTGCTAGGATCGATCGAAAAGAGTTCTTGGTGTTGAGGGTAATTGATCATCAAGGTTGCAGCAAGATCATCGAGAGAAAGAGAGGGTTTGTTGGTTTTCGATTTTGAAGATCATCCGCCATTGTTGTTTTTTGTTCTTGTTTTCTGTCCTCAGGGAAAAGACACAGAGAGAAGAAGAAGATACAATTGGTTTTTTTTGGGTTATCTAAAAGTCAACAAAAGAAAGTAAAATATTACGAAGGATTTGTTAGGGGCCAGTAATTGGGCCATTGGACAAGAAAGTTTTTTTTTTTCCCAAATAATTATTTTTGGGCTTAAAGATTCATTAGTCCAAGGTTTATAAAACAAATTTGTTACTTTGTAGTATTACACAAGGGGACTTCGTAATTCGTGATTGTGAGGTTTAACGTATCACAAGGTTTAGCGAGTTACGAAGGGACTTTGTCGGTTTGTGATTGTGAG
Organism: Glebionis coronaria; assembly: GCA_025667525.1. Classification (NCBI taxonomy): domain Eukaryota; kingdom Viridiplantae; phylum Streptophyta; class Magnoliopsida; order Asterales; family Asteraceae; genus Glebionis; species Glebionis coronaria. The sequence goes on along the minus strand of CM046877.1, from coordinate 72,273,307 downwards.
GGTTTATCACAAGGTTTAGCAAATCAACAAAGGGATAAAGAATGACGGGAGCCAAGTTTGACATCGAAAAATTCGATGGAACTGGCGATTTCGGGTTATGGAGAATCAAGATGCGTGCTTTATTAATCCAGAACGGATGTGAAGCAGCTCTGGAGGTTTTCCCCGCGAATATGGAAGCTGAAGAGAAATCTAAGCTTGACAAGAATGCTCACAGTGCCATGATTTTGTGTTTAGGTAACAAGGTCCTGAGAGAGGTTACCGGGGAGACGACTGCAGCGGGGGTTTGGTCAAAGCTCGAGTCTTTGTACATGACAAAGTCATTGGCCAACAAGTTGTACCTGAAGAAGAAGTTGTATACATTCTACATGCCGACTGGACGAAAGATTTCCGAGCATATAGATGAGTTCAACAAAATCGTTGTTGATTTAGCAAATATTGAGGTAAAATTCGAGGATGAAGATCTTGCTTTATTGTTACTCACGTCTTTACCAGCATCATACGAACACTTTGTGGATACCTTGCTTTATGGACGGGAAGATTTGACTTTGGAGGACGTGATGGCCACACTAAATTCAAAGGAAATCAAAGAAAGGTTCAAGGCGAAGGGGGATGATGGTGAAGGGTTATATGTGAGGGGAAGAACTGATCGCAAGAATTCGCATCAGTCAAAGGGAAAGTCAAGATCGAAATCTCGAGGTGGAAGACTCAAATGCTTTATTTGCCAATCTGAGGAGCACTTGAGAAGAGACTGTCCGAAGAATAATCGCAAGAAGTCAAAAGGTTACGTCAAGAAAGATGATCAACCAAGCTCCAGTGGTTCGATTTATGACGATTCTGAGGTGATGATGGTGATGAGTGCAGAAAGACTGCAAGATTGGATCATGGATTCAGGAGGTTCATATCACATGTCACCCAGGTTAGATGTATTTTTTGATTTTCTGGAATGCGATGGGGGCAACGTACTGTTGGGCGACAACAGGGAGTGCAAGATCAGGGGTATTGGCAAGGTAAAGGTACAACTGAAAGATGGGTCAAGTTTTGTGTTACACAATGTCAGGTACATTCCTGAATTGAAAAGAAACTTGATATCGCTGGGAACTCTTGAAAAAGAGGGATATACCGTAAAATTGCAGTCGGGCAAAGTCAAGGTGATTAATGGTTCTAGGGTTATTATATCTGGAACCCGAAGGGAGAACTGTGTATACTCTTTGGATGGCCATGCATTGGCCGGTGAGCTTAATGCTAGTGTTGAAGAAAAAGACAGTCTTGTGCAGGTTTGGCATAAAAGACTGGGACATATCAGTGAGGCGGGACTACACGTGCTGGAAAAGCAGGGTTTGTTTGGCAAGAAGAGTCTAGGTAAGCTCGATTTTTGTGAGAATTGTGTTTTAGGAAAGTCACATCGAGTCCGTTTCGGTGTAGGAAGGCACACTACTCAGGGAGTGATAGACTATGTTCATTCAGACTTATGGGGTCCGTCTCAGGTGGAATCATTGGGAGGTAAGAGGTATTTTTTATCTATAGTCGATGATTATTCCAGAAGGGTATGGGTTTATGTTCTCAGGTTCAAACACGAAGCATTTGAAAAGTTCAAAGAGTGGAAGCAGTTAGTAGAAAATCAGACTGGGAGGACGGTTAAGAAGCTTAGGACGGATAATGGTCTTGAGTTCTGTAACCGGGAGTTTAATCAGCTATGCACTGAGAGCGGGATTGCTAGACATTTGACGGTTGCCGGGACGCCGCAACAAAATGGGTTAGCAGAACGGATGAACAGAACTCTCATGGACAAGGTACGCTGTTTATTAGTACAGTCTGGATTGCCCAAGACCTTCTGGGCGGAAGCGACATGTACGGCCGCATATCTTATAAATAGGTCACCATCGACAGCGATTGAGAAGAAGACACCTATGGAGATGTGGTCGGGACATCCTAGTGATTATGGGATGTTGAGGGTTTTCGGCTGTGTCGCGTATTCACACGTTAAACAAGGTAAGCTCGAGACGAGAGCGGTAAAATGCGTTCTTTTGGGGTATCCTGAAGGTGTGAAGGGGTACAGACTATATAGGCTTGATAATGAATCGCCTAAAATAGTCACAAGCAGGAACGTGGTCTTCAATGAAAGTGTCATGTACAAAGACACGTTGAAGGATACTGGTGCAGGAAAAGATAAGTCTGTTGAGGAATTACAAGTTGAGGTGGAACTGCAGAGGTTAAATAATCATGCGCCTGAGGAAGACCATCCAGGTCAGGAAGATCAAACAGGTCATGAAGATCAGTCAGATCAGGAAGACCAGACAGATCAGGAAGATGGCGATGATGAAGATGCAGGGGTTCAAGAGATTGATCATCCACCGGATCTCACAGATTATCAATTGGTTCGGGATAGAGAACCAAGGACAAGAACGAGACCGGCAAGGTTTCGGGATGAGAGTAATATGGTTGCTTACGCGTTCGCTGCAGCAGAGGAAGAAGATACTCATGAACCATTGACATACCATGAAGCAGTTGCTTGTGAAGATAGTTCTAAGTGGAAAGCTGCTATGAAAGAAGAGATGGATTCTCTGAAGAAGAACAAGACCTGGGTGTTAGTAGATCATCCAGCTGGGCAAAAGCTGGTGAGCTGCAAATGGCTGTACAAAATAAAGGAAGGGATTGAAGGTGTTCAAAAGCCTAGGTACAAGGCAAGGTTGGTAGCTCGTGGATTCACACAAAGGGCAGGTATTGATTACAATGAAGTATTTTCGCCGGTAGTTCGACACACATCTATTCGGGTTATACTTGCATTGACTGCGTGTAAAGATTATGAGCTGGAGCAGCTTGATGTAAAGACGGCGTTTTTACATGGAAATCTTGAAGAAGTGATCTACATGAGGCAACCACCGGGATTTGAACAAGGTAACAAGGTATGTTTGTTAAAGAAATCTCTTTATGGTTTGAAGCAGTCACCTAGGCAATGGTACAAGAGGTTCGATGAGTATATGCTGAGCAATGGGTTTAAGCGTAGCAGTTACGACAGCTGCGTATATTACAGGAGTTATGCACCAGGGGAGTATATCTATCTATTGTTATATGTAGATGATATGTTGATTGCTTGTAAAAGCAAGGCTGAGATCGCGGCTACCAAGTCTTTGCTTAAAAGGGAGTTCGACATGAAAGAGCTCGGGGAAGCAAAGAAGATTCTTGGTATGGAGATCTTCAGAGATCGGAGTCGCAAGATTCTGAGGGTGTCACAATCCGGGTATGTTTCTAAAGTTTTAAAAAGGTTTAGAATGGACAATGGGAAGTCGGTTCAGACACCATTGGGTGGGCACTTCAAGCTGTCATTGAAGGATTGCCCGGTTAGGGATTGTGATGTTGAAAGAATGAGTAGGGTGCCGTATGCAAATGCGGTTGGGAGCTTAATGTACTTGATGGTGTGCACGAGGCCAGACATAGCGTATGCAGTAAGTGTAGTTAGCAGATATTTGGCGAATCCGGGTAAACTCCATTGGAAAGCAGTGAAGTGGATTATGAAATATTTGCAGGACACTGTAAACGTGGGTTTGGTGTATGGGACAAATCGTGTCAACCATGTGGACGTAACAGGTTTTGTTGATTCAGACTACGCCAAGGATCCGGATAAGGGTAGGTCTCTCACTGGTTACGCATTTTTAGTACAGGGATGTGTTGTAAGCTGGAAGGCAACGCTACAACACGTGGTGGCTTTTTCAACTACAGAGGCAGAATATATGGCCCTTACGGAGTCTGTTAAGGAAGCTATTTGGCTAAGGGGACTCTTGGAAGAGTTGGGCGTGAAACTCAACACTGTTGCAGTTAATTGTGATAATCAGGGCGCGATTCATTTATCGCGGAATCATGTTTTTCATGAGAGGACAAAGCACATCAATGTGCGTTATCACTTTATCAGAGAAGTCTTGGAAGCAAAGACGGTTGAAGTTCTGAAGGTGGGTACTGAACACAATGCTGCGGATGCCTTGACGAAGGTGGTACCTGGACGCAAGTTACAACACTGCCTGGAATTGCTGAGTGTTGGGATAGGCTAATATAAGCCTAAGGTGGAAATTGTTATATCTAGTCTTATATTTTCGCCTAAGTCGTGTCTAGGGTAATCAAGAGTCGAGTAGCCTAGTTTCCTAATAGCTATGAATAAAGGTCGGTTGGCAATGTCTAAGCCCAACCCGACCCGTAGGACTTGTATAGTCGGTTCCCCCTCATCTCTATAAAAGGAGGTGAGGGGAACAAACCAATTACGTCATTCTTTCAATAAACTAATCGGTAATCGGTTAGGGATATTACCTTGTGTGGGCGTCGATCTCTTTTCTGTCGATTCTATTGCTGTGTGTGTTCACGATCGAGTTCCGCATCTAGTTAATCAGGGTTGTGGGGAATAAACCCTACAGATTACGACAAATTACAAAGACATTTATTGTCAAACACAATCATAAAACGAATTATCTAACAAACACTATCATCAAGGTAATAATCATTACACTAACATATCTTAATCATGCTTAGTGATCATAAAAGTGATTAGCCTTAAAACTCACCTTTGCCAAATGTAACAAAAGATTTTTAATAAACTTTATTTTTAAGAAAATGTTTTATTAAAATGAAAATGTAAATTTGAATATGGCATATTACAAATGCCATAAGAATATCTTTTGAAGGTTTAAACAGCCTCAGATATTTCAAATTCACTAAAATACAAAAAGGAGCGGAGTCTAGTACCCGCCCTTCCTTAAGTGCCTTCAAACACTTATAAAACATGAGAAAAATTTTTAAAATTTGGCCATTTTTAGCCTTATTTTCCAACAAAACGATAATCAAAAAGATAAACTTTGGAAAGCGTGAATGTTTGGCAAGGCAAGTATCTATTCACCCCCCCATACTAAAGTTAAACATTGTCCTCAATGTTTCGAGTCTAAGGGTTGGAAACCCCCATACTAGAGACGTAGTCGAATGCTTATTCTAGCATGGAAAGGGTGTAACCGTTAAATTAATAGCCGTTTATGAAGTGTGATAAAAAACCTAAGGTTAGAACATATAAGGATATATCATGGATATTGAGAAATTCTTCAAAGCAAACGATTGAGTGCCCTCATGAAACGAACACGAGAGGCTCCAATCGTGAAGATCATGATCATCTAAAAACTACATATCACAAACAACCACAGAACAAAGGTTGGAAGGGTACAAATCCCCCACGAGGCACCTCGTTTTTGATTACCGAGTCATGAGCTCGACTCGATCCCCTCAATACTAATTATCATTAGGGAAGGTGACTTCGTCGAGGTAGTTCAAAGAGGGAACTTCCCCACCAAAGTAGTGCTTCAACCTATGTTCATTCACCTTAAAATTGGGTCCATCATTTTTAGCTAGCTCGATGGTCCCATAAGGAAAAACTTGGGTAACGGTGAATGGACCGGACCAACGGGATTTCAACTTGCCGGAGAAGATTTTCAAACGTAAGTTAAAAACCAACACTTGATCTCCAATGTTAAAAACCCGGTTTTTGATTTTTGAATCATGAAACTTTTTAGTCTTTTCTTTGTAAATCAATGAATTTTCATAAGAAATATCCCTCAATTCATCCAATTCATTCAATTGCATTTTCCAGTGTTTTCCCGCGGTCTCAATATCATCATTACAATGCTTAAGGGCCCAATAAGCTTTGTGTTCGAGTTTAATTGGTAAATGACAATTCTTCCCATACACAAGCTAATAAGGAGTGCACCCGATGGGTGTCTTATGAGCGGTACGAAATGCCCATAAAGCATCGTCTAACTTATCCGACCACGATTGTTGGTTCTCTCTAATCGATCTCTCCAAGATCCTTTTCAACGCTCGGTTTGAAACCTCGACTTGCCCACTCGTTTGTGGGTGATAAGCCGTAGAAAGCCGATGTGTAACCCCATATTTTCTTAGGACCCTTTCGAATTGGTCGTTACAAAAATGGCTTCCACGATCGCTTATGATCGCGCGAGGGGTTCCAAACCGAGAAAACAAGCTCTTCAAAAACTTGACTACCACACGAGCATCGTTCGTGGGAAAAGCCTTATCTTCCACCCACTTAGATAGGTAGTCAACGGCAACAAGGATGTACTTATTACCACGAGATGATGGGAACGGCCCCATAAAATCAATTCCCCAAACGTCAAAGATCTCACACAATTGGATGATGTTTTGTGGCATTTCATCGTTTTGTGAGGCTTTTCCTTGTCGTTGGCATGAGTCACATGACTTCAAAAGTGCGTGTGCATCTCGCTAAATAGTAGGCCAAAAGAAACCCACATCAAAGACCTTCTTAGCCGTGAGATTAGCACCATGGTGACCACCCGTGGGTCCCTCGTGGCAAGCTCTAAGGATATTAGAAGCTTCAGTGCCAAATACACAACATCGAATGATTAGTCTTCTTATCTTTTTCGTCCACCCTTCATGCTTGGCCGGAACCCATCACTTCCAGTGCCATCATCCTCGCTGTTGTCCTCTTCAGACTATGTCCCTTCCTCACTATTGTCTTCGCTATTCTCGCTATCTAATATACTCATGTCGTTCTTTTTTCCCCTTCCATGACTCCATTTTCCTCCATACTTCTAAAATTTATCACCTCCATCTCAGGTTCACTAATATCCCCTACTTCTTCTATGACATCCACTTTAAATTTCCGCCCATAAACTTTGACGAATAGAGTCTCGTTTATAAGCCCTGTATTGAAAGTGTGGATTTGTACTTTGCCTATTATCAGAGCTTGATTGCCCTCAAGGTTACAGTTACTTGTCCCGATAACTCTCCCATGTAGTGCTGCTATATTTTTAAAAACCACTTCCGACCAACAAGATAGGGGGACTCCTATGATACTGATTAGAGGTGGCAAACCTTGGCCATTTTGATAAATATGGGCACTTTTTGCTCATTTTCAAAAAAAGATGGGTCATTTTTTGCCCATTCTTTATTATTAATGGGCTAAACGGGCGCATATGTAAAAATCTATTGGCTTAGCGCACATGTAAAACACTAATTAGACTACTCGGTGGATATTTTATACTTAGTTTTTATCCCCGATTTTTAAACAAGTATTTTTATTTTTTAATTCTACGTATTTATATGTTTTTTTTCTCATTTTAGCTTGCGCCCGTTTAACTCGCCCGTTTCACCCGCCCGTTTTGCCTGCCGCCCGTTTAGCTCGTCGCCCATTTAGCCTGCCGCCTGTGCCCGCCCGCCCGTTTTACCACCTCTAATACTGATACATGTCAATCTACCAGGAGGTATATAGTGCCTACTCCACCGTCTTAACTTATGTACCCATCTTCGCAGCCCATGGTCGATACTGGCTAATATATTTGATGCAGTTTCTGATGCAATCCAATCTCGCCTTTTTTATTAGTGTGATAATGATGGTTAGCCAAACCTGATTTACCAAACCCAAAAATACTAATGGTCCGTTTTATTTGAAGTTGGATTTTACTTTGGATTTAGGTTTATAAGGTGGGTGGTTTATGATGGAATATTATTAAAAGAAAGTTATTTGTTTGATATTGGGTTTTGGTTTATAATATAAATAATTAATTATTTATTATTTAATGTCAAAATTTATATAACCTGTTTAAGATTTAAAAAATCAAATGATGATAAGTAAATAAAACATGTGGTTCCTAAGTTGCCACGTTTTTTTTATAATGAAGTACTTTTGGAATTTAGCTAATAATAGCATGGAAGTCAATAGCTCATTTGTAAACCAAGGTACGGGTTAGAATTTGTTTAACCTCGTATACGAGGGCATGAGCCCAAATGTCATACTGAAAAAACTTAACAAACAATTTATTTTTCCGTAATCCTCGATCTCAAAAGAGACCCCCCTCATATCAAACAACACCTAAGTTTTTCCCAAACCCCTAAAGCAATCATAACCGCTTGCATGCCTGACGAATAATGGAAGTCAGTCAAACCCCCCCCCCCTAACTTTTTCCCAAACCCCTAAAGCAATCATAATCGCTTGCATGCCTGACGAATAATGAAAGTCAACCCCCCCCCCCCCCAACGAGCTGCGCCCCACGCCTTTAACGACTTCCCTGTTTCTTAAACCTTTTCAATGAATAATACTTAACGATCCGAGAACACGTCACATCAAGTCGTGGGTCTGTGACTGTTAATGGCAACTTATAAGATGAGTTGCACACAACATAATCAAGAAAATATAGCGGTTGTGATATGTACAACATTAGGCTACATTTATCAGCAATCTATACCAATCGGTTGTAATACATCAATGATCAAAATAATACTATTTAATTAAAAGTACACAATTAAAATGAACATGGTTCACAAACAGTTCGTGTATTGACACTGAGTTTGTGCATCCAATCTTGCCATGTCACCCTAAATAACCAATCAAACACCTTAAAATATCACTCTCTCTCACTCTTATATATTATATTCATTTTTATATCTCAATTATGTACTACAACCGATTGGTTGAGATTGTTGATAAACAAGGTCTTATAGGCACATTTTCACCATATGGATGACAAAAACAACCACCCACGGTCCCACGCGCGAACATAAATTCAAAATGTTACTATTCACAAATGAAAGGCTTGTTTTTGAACCCACAAAATTTTCAAACCCGTGGATTCTTACGTTGTTTAACCGGATGACAAACTCTTGACTATCGACGGTTTCACCTAAACTACCTTCAAGCAAAATCACACTCTTACCCACAACCGCACATGACCATGTTTGACATTATATCGGGCTCGAAGTGATGGCTGGCCCACCAATTATCGACATGTTAACTGACTTATGACCAGAGTGTCTTAAACTGTGAAACGCCATATCCATAGACTTGCCCGTAATTGGGACATTGGTCCTATATCTATATGGAATCGACCTCTGTACGTACAGGAGGTCGTCGACAGAGGCGGACCTAGAAATTTTTAGAGGGTGTTGCATAATTTTATTTTATAATTATAAGTACTAAAAATTCCTCACGAATAAACTATTTACAGAAATTGGGGGTTGCCCGTGCTTCGAAAAACGTATTTTATAAAAATATTAGGTGTGGTACGTGTCACACCCGGCTCCCATGTGGGTCCACCTCTGGTCGTCGAATGCTTTAAGTGACTAGAAGATAAACCTCTACCAAATTTTTCACGTCACGTTATAATAAATCATCCGCTAAATCAACCGATGCAAATGTCATACGATTTTGTGTTCCTCTTGATAATGTGTATACGGTTTTTTTATAAATATAGTTACATACTAGGGATGAGCAATTCGACCCGAATCCCGAATTGAACCCGAACCGTTCCCCGAACCGTACCGATTCCTGATACCCAAATCCCGTTCGGTACGGTACCGGGACTACGAAATAAGGTGAAAAAAAATTCAGGACCGATACCAAATTGGGAAATTCCCTAAAAAAGGGAAAATCCCGATTTCCCAGTACTGGTACCGATTCCCGTACCCGGTACCAATACCCGAATCCCGTTCGGTACGGTACCGGTACCATAAATTTATGCTCGGGAAATAATTGGTACCACTAATTCGGGACGGGTTCGGGACAGGTTCGGGACGAGACCGGTACCGTGCTCATCCCTATTACATACTTACCTGTATGAATTAAAGATAAGTAGAAGATTACAATGAGAACACGGAATATAAGTGATGTAGCGAAAAACTAGGATAGATAAATTGAATCTGTTGATTCCAAAGAATGCCAGAAACAATCCTTCCAACTATCGTTGATTCAAAAAAAATACCGATAATCAGGTAACTCCAACAATCGTTGATTCAATGAATACCCGATTAATAAGAGAAAATTGAACAATAAACCCTAACCTGGATTCAAGTCAATTAACAAAGACTAAAAGTCTGTTTTTTTATTCGTAACTTCATTAATTATTCAATACAAAAAGTCCTAATTATATAGAAAAACTAAACTTGGGAAAAAAGATAACAATATTCTTCCCAGGAAACACAAAATCAGAAAAATAAATAAAACATACCACAAAATAAGAAAATTAAAATAAAAGATATTATAAACTAAGGAAACTAAATAATCAGTTTATTCTTCTTTCTCCATCATTCTCCCTCACTTCAAAAAACTCGTCATCGAGTTTGTCTCACTCGTCCTTTGTACGCGTAGAATCCAAATTTGTATCCCTTCCATTAAATTTCCTTTCTTTAAAATGAATCGACCTCGAACCTTGATCGTCTTTAAACCCAACTTGTCAACCATGATAGTTTGGATCATTGTAGAACAAAGACTATTAACCACAACTACAGTGTCTTCAATTTTGTCTTCTTCCCCACCAAATTCTTCTCTTTCGATAGATCTTTCTTCATCCTCAACGACATCTTCAATATATATATCATAAACTGATTATTTAGTTTCCTTAGTTTATAATATCTTTTATTTTAATTTTCTTATTTTGTGGTATGTTTTATTTATTTTTCTGATTTTGTGTTTCCTGGGAAGAATATTGTTATCTTTTTTCCCAAGTTTAGTTTTTCTATATAATTAGGACTTTTTGTATTGAATAATTAATGAAGTTACGAATAAAAAACAGACTTTTAGTCTTTGTTAATTGACTTGAATCCAGGTTAGGGTTTATTGTTCAATTTTCTCTTATTAATCGGGTATTCATTGAATCAACGATTGTTGGAGTTACCTGATTATCGGTTGATTCACAAAAGATAGATAATTGAATCTGTTGATTCACAAAGAATGCCAGACACAATCCTTCCAACTATCGTTGATTCAAAAAAATACCGATAATCAGGTAACTCCAACAATCATTGATTCAATGAATACCCGATTAATAAGAGAAAATTGAACAATAAACCCTAACCTGGATTCAAGTCAATTAACAAAGACTAAAAGTCTGTTTTTTTATTCGTAACTTCATTAATTATTCAATACAAAAAGTCCTAATTATATAGAAAAACTAAACTTGGGAAAAAAGATAACAATATTCTTCCCAGGAAACACAAAATCAGAAAAATAAATAAAACATACCACAAAATAAGAAAATTAAAATAAAAGATATTATAAACTAAGGAAACTAAATAATCAGTTTATTCTTCTTTCTCCATCAATAAGTTAAGTTAAAATCGTATTGGTTTATGTAGATCCACGTTAAATAGCCTTAGAGCTCATGGTACGTGTTGTGTTTTCGTGAAAACACCACCTCACGGCGCGAGCAACCACACTCGGGTGGCGTTTTCGCGTCTCGCGAAACGTATGGTTTATATGTATATCCACGTTGAATAACCTTAGAGCTCAAGGTATGGGCTGCGTTTTCGCGAAACCGACACCCCACTACGCGAGCAACCACACCCCGGGTGACGTTTTCGCGTCTCACGTCGTACTCCCCAGCCCAAATGGTCGTGAAAACGTGAGGTGACACACCCCGTGTGACGATTTCGCGTCTCACGTCGTATTGGTTTATTGGATCATGATGTGTTAACGAATAATCATGATGTTAAATGTACAAAAATCATTGCACAAACCTTAGGTGTTACCAGAATAGCGTGAACACTTTTAACTCAGATGTATGTATATGCGGTCTAATGTGGTTATTCTGTGACCTCAACTGTTTCCGACCTGTAACTGTGCAATGGTTACCCGCCAAATTTAGAATGTCAGCGGGCGAGTTTCAAAGAGAAATAGTCTGCATAAAGCAAACGGTGTTTAGACGTAACTGAAGGAAAGTGGTATGGTTTGTTTCCAATTTAAAGCTTCATAAACATGAGTAATTAATATAAGCATTCAATGAATCTTGCGCAAATACGTCTCAGCAAGAATTCAACGGATTGTAACAAACAAACAGTCAATCGTTAGTGTCTCTCTGTTTGTGGTCTCTTTTCCCTTTCCAATTACTCAAGTATATGTTAGAATTTTGAATACTAGTTAACCATTAACTACGAGTACGCAGCGAAATGGATCTAGTATAACATACATGATTAAGCACATAAGAAAAACAATTTAAAACCAACCTTTAATTAATTGAATAAATCAATTAATACGTCTTGATCTTGATCTTGAACTTTAACGGTTAAATTACTGTCTCCATCGTTTGCTCACACGACACGCCAAACGAACATCACTACGATGCTAGTAGTAACTTCACTTCTCAAACAACAAGTGTATAATCTTGTAACTAGAAACCCTAGATCCAAAAGCCTAGTTAGGGATTACGTAAGGATAGGTTCATAGAACGTTACAAGATTGATTACCCAAAATCACATAAACCCTAATTAGGGTTTATGTATGTCGAACCACCAAGGGGAGAACTAAAACCTAGATTTAGAGATCTAGGGTTTAGTTATATAGCTTAAGACTTTATAAGAAAACCATCAAAAAAGATTGATCTTATAAAGGTTTAACCTTTATGTGATTTTAGGGTTAATGGGAAAAATCATATGGTTTGGTATGTGGGGTTGCGATCGGACGGAACACCAAGAGGGGAGGGAGAGACAAAAATTATGAGGGGTATGTGATTGTATTTATACTAATCCTTGCACCTCCTCAAAATCTTTAAGGCCCAACCCAAGAAACCAATTAAGGAAAAGATTACCTTAATTAAATATTCTTGAATATTTACTTACCAAAAACCAATAACCAAAAATCTTCAACCCCTATATACAATATTCGGCCGAATGGCCTTAGGGTTTCAAGAAGTTGATTTCCTTCCAAAATTTAAATAACGCACTCGTATTAAATTAGTTAAATCCTGTTAATTAATTTAACCACCGTTAATTAAATAATAAGTGAAGTTTTTATTAGACGTTTAATTATAAATAATAAAAGTGTGTTCTCCGCATTGAGTGTGTGCCCCCGATAGGCTCACGTATTTCCGATGGCTTAAACGATCGCATATCCCAACAGCTCCCACTTGTGAGAGTTTAGACATACATCGTCCATAATGAAGTATCTAGCAACACTTCATTATAACCAGAAATGACTGAGGTATAGTTTCAAGAAGAATATCTCAAAAGTATTAATGGTATACGATTATGTGACTTACTAATAATCATCCCTTTGTTACTAATACCGTTTAAACTATGGATATGGATCCTAACTCATTCCATGAAGTTTAAATTTTAGTTTCTCGTTATAGAAGTTAATTCAGACATACCAAATGTAAACAAGTATCATCTTGATTTACTCTTTGGGTGCGGCCACACAATTATCTGATTAATTCTGGAGAAGGCCCAGTGGTACTATTCTGCACTATATCAAGTGGAGGAACAAATTCTATATTGACTACAAGTGTCTGTGGATGCTGCTTCATAACACTTCCAATTAAAGTCTTTATAACTAGGTCTGGCGAACTAGCGTTGGACATAGAATCAAGAAGTGATATTCACACATGCACGAACTTGTTTGCATCTCAAGTCTAAGGATGATGACTTAATCAACATTTTCGAAATCTTACTCATGACAAGGATCCAAAAGTAACGATTCGAAAGTTCGGGGTGTCCAATACGCATCCCTTATGAATAACATATGAGTTTGGTGGGAACCGTCCATATATTCAAAGAATATAACCAACACTCACATTTGTCTTAATCTAAACAATACTCCCATATTGCTAACCGACAATGGACATATTTAGAATAATCAAATATTCAAGGATTAAACATACAAATATAGGACAACAATAATTATATGAATGAATAACAAATACCAACTATCTTTATTCATCAGAAAGTAATTATTGTCTTACCATCCCAATTATCCAAATACTAAAATAGATATGCATGGAACTAATTTAGCAAGTTGAAGTCAAATGTTTCCAACATTCTCAACTATTCTTTAACAAGAAAGCTAAATATTTATCTAAGTAAAGTTTCTGAATACTTGTTTCAAATTTCTCAATTGTGAAATATTTGGAAAACAAGATGAGAGTCTTTTCTTACATGCTCATACTATTGCAAGTTTCATAGTAGGGGATATCGTCAATCCTTGTATAAGGTATTTAACATCAACGATATACTGACAGTCATCGTTACAGTTTCTTAAAATGTAAAGTATTCTTATTCCTTAATGTGTAATGCAACAATGCTCATTGTGAGCATATCTAGCTAGTAGATTTATCATAAATGATAACATCTCACTTCACTAGATTGATTATATTCTAGCATCAGTGTACACATACATCACTATGCTTTATAATTCGTAAACATTTGTTTTTAACAATAATCTAAATACTCTCAATTAGATATTGTTTTTGTCATCTCACTTTGCTCTTGTACAAAAGTGACAACAAGTCATATACACAATATAATATATATACATAATGAATCTTTAGTTAAAAACATAAGATTTCCATTCATGTACAACACTATGTCTAGTGAAATATATCATTCAAGACTTGCTTCAATGATGTATTGCATTGTGTTTGACTCAATTACCGCATATGCTTATATCAATAAACATTCATTCCAAAGTCATTTGTTTTATTCCATAAATTCTCAAATGAAGTTTCATTCCAATCTTAAGGATTACCATCTAGCTTAAATGAAATGATGTCTTCAATATGTTATACACCATATGAATTTTAAGGAAAAACATAGTGCTCCCACTCAATATCAAGTGTACTCCAAACTATCTAAATTTAACCAAAATCATATTGAATTAAATTCTAGATTTAGTTTCTACATGCATGATTTAATCCATACTTGGATTATCTATCTTGTATACTCAATAAAGATTTTATAGACTTATAAACCTTTTGATTATACACCATCCTCGCTAAATGGTAATCATAAAGGGAAACTATAAAGTTTAATTGACATATACCATTTACATAGAAACATATATGACAATCAATTATCTTTATTTAATCAATGCGTGCATAGAAGAATGATTTAATTATAGTCAATTGCTTGAGTATAATTAAAAGCTTTCTATTATTAGCCATGCATTAATTATGTATACCATTTTGTCCTCGTGAGTCCTTCTTCAAAAGAAACTCCTTCCAACCTCATAGGTTTATAATTAGGAGAAACATCAATCAAATTCAAAAGATTGATTTTCCCTTTAAGGACTACATCTTATCATTCATATTTCTAAGACATTTGTTAGATTCAAGATATGATAATATTAATTAGCAGTTAGTATATTACAAAGATCTCCTAACTTATATTCCTCAGCATTGATATTAAAATATCAATCAAGTGATGAGGTATCTTTGCAGATTCATGAATGAGAGTAACATTTATTTTGGTTTGACATTTTCATGCTTAACCAAAATATGACATCAACAAGTGGATTTTGAAGGTGGTGTATTTTGCTCTTGAATATCTTCAAGATTTGTTATAACTCCCACTTACTTTTGTAAGTAGAGATCATTCTCTAAATACTAAGTATTTAAGAAACAATAAATTGTTCTTAATATAGAGACTACAAAACACATTTTAAATTCTTATCTCAAGTTTGTTAATACTATGCTTCAAAAGATATTAACAAATTAAAGAACTTTCAATCAAGACGTATTGGGATTTCTCCCAAGAACCCTAATTAGGGTTTGTAGTATGAACCCTAATTCTTGTATCACTCTTTTAACCAATAACCTTAGGAAAGGTTTGTGTTACGTCAAGCTAGGAGGAACACCAAAACTATAACCGTCAAGCTAGGGAGTGTAGAAAATCGAAAAACCTAAAAGGTTTTAGGATTCGATTAGTGGAACAACCGAAAGTCCCTAATAAATTAGGGGTTTTCAATTTGTGGGTTGTCTTGAATACCTTCTAGGTTTGAACTATATTGAGTGTATCAATGACACACGTAATTTTCTAACCTTGATAGATCATGGAGGTATAATAATTAAAGCTATCATAAATCAAACTATATGAATATAGTTTGTTTCAACTCTTTAGACATACCATAATAATTTGGTATTCTATGAGTATTGGAATTGTGAGACTACATCAGAATTTCATAGATAACTTAATACTCTTTAGATTAAATACTTGTTAATTGGGTCATGCCAAATTATAATATCCGTATTTTAAATCCAGGTGCATGCTATAATGTATATTTCTTGAACAATGCGAGAACCATGTGTTTACAAGAAGACATAGCAGTTCAAGAATTATATGTTCATGCGTTTACAAGAAAACAGAACATATCAAGTATACATTATAAGTCTTTGAATAATTCAAAGATCTTATGTTTATGTGTTAACAAGAAGACATAACTATTTTACTACATACTTTATGTTATAAGTCGGTGAGTAATTCAAGGACTTAATAATTATGTGTTATCAAGGAAAAACATAATTATACTAACTAAAGTAATCATGAAACTCTTGAGTTCAATAGTAATTTCAAGTTAATTTTATACTTCAAAATTATGATTATTATATCTTAACCATAATTGTATTTACTATAACATGTAGTAAATTATCGAAGTAGCTTTCCAGTATATCATGACATTGAATGTACTAGGAAAACAAACATCTTGTATGTTCAGGTCCTAGTAGGATTATTATTAGCTTCCTTACCTTTTGGGCAAATGAAACTAATCATATGTTGTTCTTTGCACACACTTTGCAATTTCTCCCACTTGTGTAAGGCACAACATCATATTATGTAGACAAGCAATACAACATGTGGTCGATTGTGTAAATAATATGATAATGTCATTGATATTATAAGTAGATTTAGAACCATAACTTTAGACAAATAATTGTGGATTATTATTCTATTGGTAACGTGTCAGAAAGCGACATCAGAAAGGCAGCGTGTTATCTTATAAAATAAAATGCAATTTTCCTTTAAGCAATGGTCGTTCATATTTGGAAGTGATAAATTATTTCAAAGCAAGTTAGAAATAATATGGATGACTAAGCAAGAAAATAAATCTTGTAGCTCCCACTGAAATTGACAATATTACATGGATATTATTTCAGTAATAAACTGCAACGCTCCCACTGGATTTGTAAACATAAGAGATGTTACATCACCAGTAAAAAGTGAATAGCAATTTATTGACTTCGTTATCTTTGAAAAATGCCTACAAGTATACATTTACTTAGGTATTTGAACAAAGTATATGAAATTCTACTTGTGTAGATGAGGGACTAGCCATTCATGCTTTCAATTAACTTGACTATTTAACATGCAATTCCTCCTTTATCGTCTATATAGCCGCAAGGGTATTTAGCACTTTAAGGAATAACAAGAGTCGAAGAAAGATACCTAGCGAAGTGCTAGTAAATTCTTTGCTCTTTGCAGTTTCAACTCATACATCGTGACAAGTGCAAGATGTCATTTATTTTGGTAGCTATAGACATTAGGTACACAAAATACGTTATCTTTCAATGATTTCAGAATCGGGTTAGGATAATGAAATATTAAAAGTGACTTAATATACAATCGATCATTATTCGATTATGATCCTATTTTATTCTTGTCAACTAATGAGAAGAGATAGGAGTAAGTCTCGCTTTTCTTACTAGGAAAAGAGACTATGTTTGTTTTCTATATGAAAACAACTTTAGTTTACGAATTATGTTGCAATAACACAATTAATCAGAACATTAGAAAGTTTAATTTAGTATTTTCGATAATTAAATTCTTAATAGAATTAACTACTCAATTAATTACTAATAAGACTAAGATCCTTACTTGCACTCCCACTTAATATTAGAGGTCCGACCGTCTAGTATCAAGTAGGGCAAGAGGTAAGCGACGAGTGTTAATTGCATTACAAGTGCAACTCTTAGATTTATGAGACGATTCATGAAGTTTATTTGTTGTAGAGTGTTTGGATGGGACGTTCTCTCATCTCTTTCGAGTACCATTGAACATCTCAAACAAACTTGTTCTACAAGTAATAAAGTCATGAGTATGTTTCATCTCATCTTATGCCTCGGGTTCCGATTCTGACCGGGAACTCGACTTAAGTCGTACCAATTTAAAGCATGCAATAATTGGCAAAGGTCTGACCAGTGACAAAAATCGCCTTGGGTGCATGATTCGCCCTAGGTCTGACCAGATGACTAAAAAAGACTACAAGTGCTATTAAATTGGGTGGCATAGACTTAAAATTCAAATAGGTATCACATAAGTTTTTAGAAAAAAAAACGTGTAAAAGATGCATGCAATCATCTTTTAGCACAAGTTAAGAAAACCTTTTGTTAACTTTTTGGTTTAGGTGTGCTTACCACGGGAAAAGATTAAAGAAGGATCAAACCCTACCGAGGGCGCAAGTGCTTGGGATAATTATCATATAGATGCCGAAACATGTACATGACACGGGAAAAGATAAAAGATTGTTTAAACCCTAGATAGCTTGACTAGAGAACGTAGTGCAATAACAAGTCCACCATTAGTAAATCACAAAAACATGATGTTTTTAAGTATTATAAACCAATTAATTTTGCAAATCACGTCGTTGAGAAGATAGTTTATAAGCCATCATTACGGTATGTAAGCCCAACTCGAGTGACAATATGATTTCGCAAAACAATTTAGATTATAATAAAAACAAGTTTCATAGATCTTATATCCATATTAATCTTTGTTCAAAAAACAAGTTTTAACAAATAACACATAGCCGATTCGCAAGGAAAAAGTGTATTAATATGACATACTTTTAAAGCTAGTTTCGATATAAGTAGAGATCCGTTTTTATGATTCCTAGAATCTTGAATTATTACGTTTTGTAATTCATAATGGAAAACAAATAAGCACATAAAAACAGACTAGAAGGGGGTAGAAGCAGAAGACAGACTCTATATGAAAGCGATAAATCATATAAGATCCAAGTCTCGAATGAGTCTTCCCCAAATTGAGGACCAAAGACCCTCATCAAGTTTTCGAGCAAGGTACTTGATAACTTGCAAAGTATCACAAAAGTGAGATGCAAAGGTCTTTGACGGATAATAAAAACAATCGTAATTATTAACCGGTTCAATTTAACCTACCCAATTTTAACCATATCTAGATCAAGATTAAAACTTTATGATAAGAATGCATGTAATTGTCATAAAACATAAATAAAAGAGATTTTAAAGCGAAGCAAGCATGTTTTATTGTATGTGTAACCCATGAATGCCATACGAACTGACTCGTGATGCCACTGTTGGAATTTTGAATACTAGTTAACCATTAACTACAAGTACGCAGCGGAATGGATCTAGTATAACATACATGATTAAGCACATAAGAAAAACAATTTAAAACCAACCTTTAATTAATTGAATAAATCAATTAATACGTCTTGATCTTGATCTTGAACTTTAACGGTTAAATTACCGTCTCCACCGTTTGCTCACACGACACGCCAAACGAACATCACTACGATGCTAGTAGTAACTTCACTTCTCAAACAACAAGTGTATAATCTTGTAACTAGAAACCCTAGATCCAAAACCCTAGTTAGGGATTACGTAAGGATCGGTTTATAGAACGTTACAAGATTGATTACCCAAAATCACATAAACCCTAATTAGGGTTTATGTATGTCGAACCACCAAGGGGAGAACTAAAACCTAGATTTAGAGATCTAGGGTTTAGTTATAAAGGTTAAGACTTTATAAGAAAACCACCAAAAAATATTGATCTTATAAAGGTAACCTTTATGTGATTTTAGGGTTAATGGGAAAAATCATATGGTTTGGTATGTGGGGTTGCGATCGGACGGAACACCAAGAGGGGAAGGAGAGACAAAAATTATGAGGGGTATGAGATTGTATTTATACTAATCCTTGCACCTCCTCAAAATCTTTAAGGCCCAATCTAAGAAACCAATTAAGGAAAAGATTACCTTAATCAAATATTCTCGAATATTTACTTACTAAAAACCAATAACCAAAAATCTTCTATAACCCTTATATACAATATTCGGCCGAATGGCCTTAGGGTTTCTAGAAGTCGATTTCCTTCCAAAATTTAAATAACGCATTCGTATTAAATTAATTAAATTCCGTTAATTAATTTAACTACCGTTAATTAAATAATAAGTGAAGTTTTTATTAAACGTTTAATTATAAATAATAAAACGTAATAATAAAATTGTGTTCTCCGCATTGAGTGTGTGCCCCCGATAGGCTCACGTATTTCCGATGGCTTAAACGATGGCATATCCCAACGGTATATAGCATGATAAATAACAAAGGGGTAATAAGATGATATGAATAATAGAGAACACGCCAGAGATAGTGTAAATACATCAAAACATGTCTTAGATTACGCCAACAAACAAATATTGTAAACCATTCAACCAAATGATGAGCATTGTATCTTACAAGTTTAGCATGAAAGAGTACAAATGATGAGTATGAAATAAAAGCTAGAAGCACAAATTAAACATAAATGACATGTGAACGCACGGACGCCCTGATGAAGACTTCCTAAAAACTTGAACAGCTTGTTTCTGCAGTACATGTTGAAGTGTTAAAGAAAGCACGGCAATATTTAAAAGTAAATTCCATAAACGCACAAATGTAGTTTGCCCAAAATTACTGAATAGGTCCCTCGCCAATACTAGTCATGGATATGGTCCAGGGTCTCCCAGATACAACGTGCTTTCATATTTGGTTGATCAGTTACATGCTTGAGAAACCATATTCATAATTATATAGCGAGGTACTAAGTGCGTAACTTTGAGCAAATCACACGAACCATATTCATAATCAACTTAATTTAATCACAAACTTAAAATCTTACCTTGGTACTTGAAGTCGCTTGAAGAGCGTAATCGGTTTAAGGAGCTGGGCCGTTAGATGTTCACGCCACTTGTCAATAAAAGGAAAATCATCTGGATTCAAGTTTGGAAGTTGACGAGCTTGAAGGATGTTTATGATCTCTGAAGTCTTGCCAAGAATTGTGGCTGCAGCACCGACACTCTCCTCCCTTTTCTCTTTCACTTGTGTGGCATTTCAATGCTATGACTTGGGGTAAGTTGGTGAGACAAGCAGCCAATATGCCAGATATAATTGATGATAACTCGTCGAATAGTTCCTCATGGCCAATCTCGTCAGTGTTGTTTTGGTAGAAAAGAAGGATTGTCTTGGTGATGCGTCTCATTGAATTTGCACATATATCCATACTTCCCACCACAGTGACCATCATGTTTGTAGCTTTCTGGTTGAACCACTCAGCAATCTGTATTGCTGTTTTCACTCGAAAATGAGGGTCTTGCAGGTTGCTTCCTAACCATTTGTGGTAGACTTCAACTTCTGGCCACAATCTTTTAGCCGCTTTTCGAACTTTAACAAGCTCGTCATTGTTGTTGAGGCTTTCTTCCACAAGTTTGACATAAACAAGACCTTCCCTCACCCCGTTCAGAAAGTTCTTTAAAGTAATGGGTTGTATATTAGGAAGAGAGAGTGCGATGGTTGCCAACGTTACGACCGGTAAGCTCCAGCAATTGGGATAATTTAATACAGGCAATGGTTCAACAGGTAGGCTATCGAACTTTTTAACTCCGTCAAAGTCTGCAAAATTCTCTAGAAGTGTTGTAAGTTCGGAGGGTTGTTGCTTTTCAGCATTCTGAATCAAGTGCTTTACAGATCTAATAATGAAAGAGAGTGCTTCATCTGGAACCTCCATATCATCTTGAGGTTGCAAAACATACTGGCGAATATCTCTGTTTGTTTGCCTACGCAATTGAATACCAAAAAGTGATAGTACTAACCATTTGTAAAACCGGAGCACATAACCATAGCAATAAGCATGGCAATAAGAATAGCAATAAATAACACATATCGATATCAATGCCGGGATGATCCTTATTGCCTTGCAAGTTATGACAATTGCCTTCTGAGAAAGTGTTAAATGTGTAAGACCTAGGATTTGTAGTATGTAAAATACAATCCTAAAGTTGGGGCTACTGGATGAATATAGCCTATTATGTTTCCAGTCGGATAATGTGTGTGTCCAGCAGCTCTCTACTTCATAAACTTTTATAAGGTTCCAAATCCCTTTTGTGGAAGGCTTAAAGGTTAAGGGTGCAAGGAATCTATAGAACTGGACAATCACTCCCATTGAGATTCCAATAGATTGTATAATAAAAATCACGAAGATTGACCACTTATAATCTGAATCATAGGCTTTATACCTTCTATCAACAATATTAAATATCGTTGCAATTATATGTAACGTAGAGATTGAATAACCTATTACCGCAGAAGCAGAGGATGTAGCAGAGCAAACTGTCATCAACTGTGGGCTGCCTGTTGCTGCTATGATTCCGTAGTTGATCACATGCTGCTTTAAATTCTCAACAGTTAATTGCCCAGCTTGTTGTTGGAGTATCAAAGCTTCTTCATGCGCTGCTTTGTATTTAGATTCTAAATCTTGTTTTGATTTTAAAATCATTAGAGCTGAACATACGTATATCATCAGTAACAAGAGTAACATAGCTACATAAGTGATTGCTATTGCTCTATTGAGATGTACAATTATGTCCCTCCATTCTTTAGCACCAACATCATGCTCGGTAATGTGCATATCTTCAGAATAGGAAACTAAACCCGTACTTATTTGGATACATACATCAACGACCAAGGTGATTACCAGAACACCCAAAGCTATGATGTTTGTGACAAGTTCCTTTCCATTCATGGTTGCTAAAGAAGGCAAGAGAAAAGCCATCATGATGCACATAAAAGCCATACTTCCTACCTTTGTGTGCTGGTCCATAACACCAGGCATTGGACCAGTCAGATCCATGGGTAGCTTCATTGCAACAGCTATCACGGTGAGAGAAGCAGCATTCAGAGTAAAATACTTGCATGGAAACCACATTTGGTAGTTTTTCGCACTATGTAAAATATCAGCCGCCATCGCGAGGATGCAACCTAGAGATGCTAACGCAATATATACCCCAATTGTCGGCATAGGTTCGCTAAACCCCTTTTGTTGATGTAACTTGTATAAGACCAACCACAAGTCATTATCAAATCGCTTGAGATATTCTTGCATTGATAGAGTGGATTCAAGGCTTGGTCATAGTAGTCCATTACATTGGAACCCATGAATAATTAAATCTGTTACTTTAAGCAAAAAAGAAATGGAGAAGCAGATAAATTTGCTGATATATTTCTAACAAGTTTTGTTTCTAAGATTGTTTTGAATGACTTGAAATATAAACATCCTGGTCCTGCCCTTTAAGTTACATAAGTGGCCAGAGGAACTTCCAAACACTTTCAAGTAATTTGCATAGACACTCTGGGTCAACTTTACTCGGTTTCACAATCACATAATCTTTTCTCAGTTGATCGCTCGAAATTGCTGCTGCTGACATGGGTTCCGAAGACAAAATAAGTCCACATCCTTATTATCTAAATTCTAATACTTATATTTGTTGAATAAATGAGATTCTTTGTGTGGTGTAAGTGCTACCATAAAGTCACTATTTTGACCACAAATTTGTACTATCATATCATACTATATTATAAAGCATTTGGGACTTTTTATAATTAGAAAGTCTGAAAATTCAGACATCCTCACTTACTTCATATGGAAAGACTGGTGTTGATGATTTGATGTCTTCTTAATCACCGCCGGCGTCACTACCGCCGTTATTGCCGTCTTCACACCTTCGTCTTCACCACTCATTCTAATCATCACCGTCGTCCTGACCATTGTGTATAGTGAGAGATCTAAACTAAGAGTGAAAACAAGCAGGTTGAGGTTGGTTGGTTGGTTTTTTTTTTTTTTTTTTTTTGAACAAGGTTGGTTGGTTGGCTCGGGAAGACGAAACACGGAGAGTGAAAGAAAACAAAAAAAATTGTTTTTCTCAATATGTGGATTGTGGCGTACTTTAATGCATGTAGTCACGTGGTTGGCAGTAATTTTTTTAACCAAAGCACTACTTTACTTATTTTTGTTTGATAGATTTTTTTTCAAGATGGAACTCTCATTTATTTTTCTATTTTTTAAGTGGAATATATTATTTTTAAATAGCTTTCGATAAATTGAGCAAGTTCTCTTATATTATACCGTCTTAATCTTAGATAGGGACGAGTATTTCGTCTCGAATTTTGCAACCGAACTGATTTTCGGTACTCGGATCTCGTTCGGCATGGTACCGATATTCGAAATAAGGGGAAAAAAATTCGCACTACTAGAGAAACACCCTTTACCCACAGTAAGATCCGTGGGAAATCCAGTGGGAAAGGGCCCTTACCCACGAATTTCCCACGGAATCATTCCGTTTGTAAAAACATCGTGGGTAAATATTTCCCACGGAATTTCCCACGGAGCGTTGACCATTTTCCCACGGATTTCCCACGGTTTTTATCACACATTTTAAAAATTCAAGGAGTGGTTTTTTCCCACGGATTTCCCACAAACTTTTTTCCCACAGATTACCCACAGACATTTTCTCACGGATTTCCCACAAACATTTTTCCCACATATTACACACGACCATTTCCCACGGATTTCCCACAAGTTTTAACACCCAATTTCCCATATGTTTCCCACATTTTCCCACAACTATTTCCCACGAACATATTCCCACGGATTTTCCACAATTTTTAGCAACCATAGTTCATGTTTTTGCCACGGATTTCCATCAAATATTTCCCACAAATGTCCCACGGGCTTAATCCCACATATTTCCCACGAACATATTTCCACGGATTTCACACAATATAATTGGACATTTTCCGAATTCTAAAATCTATATGAAAATCTGCCATTAATTTATTACCAAAATATACAAATACATTATCCGGGATAAATAAATGTGTCACCCGTTAGACATAATCCTGTAATCCTAAAATGTTATGGACATACTACAAGCCAATAGTTATAACTTCTAACAAAAAACCTACAGTTTAATGCCAATGCTAGGACCTGATATGTAGAAGCCTTGTTATTGTAGGAGTCAAAACCATATCAAACAGCTTCCGCCATTCCAAGCAGCAACATATACTTCAAAAATCTGCTGCAAGTTTTTTTAATCTCTTCTTCAAGATAAATCTGTTACAAAGGGATAACAGAATGGCATGGCCCAAGAGAACTGAATTAAGTAGATGAGATAATCTAATAGGGCATTTTAACACAAAAAAGTTGATAGAAAAAACTGTCATAAAGTTTTATAAAGTACCTTATGTGAAATAAAGCCCGATCATGTTCGAGATAATATGTCCTACTTCATGATGAATGAAGGCAGAAGTTATCATAGTATGGAAGCGTCCACTTTTAAAGTTTTCCAATTGTATCTGTGAAAATGAACTCAGTATAGTACCAAGATGCAAGAGTTAGAGGTGACAAAACGAGCAGGTTGGGTAACGCTTATGTCCATTTCTATAAGTAACTAACGTGTTAACTACTTTACTATGAATTCATAAAAAAAATTAATAGAGAAATGAGATGGAATATACCACGTCTATCCACACTCATAAAAAGATAAGCTGATAAGTCACTGTGTTAGAAAACAAAAACCATAACCATGAATAACTCAAACTCACCATAAAACTCTGCACCATGAACCTACGATCAGCAACCCTCCACAACAACCCAACGCAATTTGACTCGTTCTCAAGCTGCCAAATCCACCCATTCTTACACCTCTACTAATGAATAAAAGAAGATATGTTCATCTATTAATAGCATAATATATGGTTGAACCTTATAATGCTCATTCTGCTCAAGGGTGTTCTTGGATTGTTTGAGACGAAATGTATTGACTTCAACTGTTGCTTTAGTTCATTATACTTTTGGTTATCGCAATTTGGCTTACCTGACAGAACCACCAGTCACGAGTCCACGAGTCCACCTGGTTGAAATAGGTCACCTTCTAACCTCACACTTCTGGTTTTAACTTTTAACTTGTCGATCAAAAGCAACCTGCCAGTCATATATAGTTGAGCTATTAATAAGAAGTCTATTAATATACGAAATATGACTGATAAAGATTGTCTAATATTATTTGTACAATAACTGAATAACATACCTTCTCTGCAGCAGCATTTGTCTTGCAGACAAAAGTTTCACCGAACACAAATTCCATTGCATTTTAAAATATAGATACATATGAGATAAGTGGGACGCAAATGGATACCTCAAATGAAATCGAAGCATACCTTAACATCATCAGCATAACCAACTAACGAAAGCGCAACTTCAGCATTTCCTTCACCTACCTAAGAAATATAAATAGTTATATACTTATATATGAATTTTTGTAGGGATCAAGCATGGATTGGTTGAGACTGTAGAAGTTCTCATCTTATTTCATGATCGCATAAGCCTATATCAGATTGGTATGTCAACTACTTTGTATTAAGAGAAGCAAGGTTTCTCTTTCTAAAATATGTGAAAAAAAATAATAATCATACCAATTCAACAGCAGCTTTATAAACTTGAGATTGGACAGGTTTGCTTTTGATTCTGTTTAGAGGAATAGTGATGCTCAGTCTTGTTACTCCAAATGCAACTACTTGTGTTCAGAAACTTAGATTTTGATTGTATCTTCTTTTAACTTTAGTTTTTCTTAGACTTGATTGGTTAATTTTTCTCCATTTCGGCTTTCTGTGAGTGTGGTTTATCATCCATTATCGTCCCACTAATATCCTTGGAGATACCAACTGTAAAATACTTAAGAGCGCAAAAATTACCAAACATACACCGTGACCACTTAAAACAAACACACTTAAAACCAACACAGTCATATGGTAACTAAGAGATGATGTTTGATATCAGCATACTCAGTCTTACTTAGTAAAATTACATCTAATTGTAAAGTGGTAGAAATGCAAGCAAATCTCTACTAAAGCCTACTTCACTAATATAAATGGAGACACAAAAACACGGTATATCCACCAAATAGATAAGCAACAACCATCACACTATAAGCTGCAAAAATAAGCTAACAAACACCAATGAAAGCACCTTAACTTATGGACAACACATATAAGTCTGAAAGTGCATCCCTTACCAAGCACTTATGCTTTACCTCAAATATGTAGATATCCAACTTCTCATTCGAAACTTCATCACAAAGAACTTCTGGTGCCATTAACTCATGTTGTCTACCCCCAAAATCTAAACTTCAACACCAAAAAACAATGAAAAAAATCATTAACTGAAATCTAACAACAAAAACCTTAAAATATGTAATAAAGAGTATGAATTCAAAGTAAAATTACGGTTACAAGCTCACTCAAAGATCCTTCTCTTGTTCTTCCAATTTAAAAATCGTAACTCATATTGCTTTCCTGAAACAAAAAACATGTAACCACCAAACAAATTTAAGATATGATTAAAATAAAATAAAATCCTCAAAATCAAAAGAGAAACTGAAACTTACAAAATCACATACCTTAGATTTGTTTCAGTTCTCTTGTTCTTTTAATCCCACCGCCAAAAAAAATCTCTTGGAGTCGGTATATGATAAAAAGAAAAAGACTGGACCGAGTAGATCTATAAACATCGATAGAATTGATGTTGAAATTAAATAAGCAATCAGATCTATAAACATCGATTAGTGGTGGTATTTTGTGATGTTTGGATTGGGAACGGATGTTGTTTTGGGTATGTGAAAGTGAAGTGGGGGATAACTTTTAGGTATTCTTGAAGTTAACGAAAACTTTAGAGGGAAAAAACGCGCCCAAAAAAATTACGTGGTACAAGTTTTTCATTTTTCCGCTTAAATGATAAGTATTTTTCATCTCACTGTTATTTTTTATAATTATGATAAAGTTAGGTGACTACCCACAATTTTCCTACGGATTTATCATATCCATGGGAAATATGTGGGAAATTACCCACGGATTTCCCACGGTTATTTTTTTATAATTGTAATAAAGTTAGGTGAGTACCCACGATTTTCCCACGAACTTATTATTACTGTGGGAAATCTGTGGTAAATTATTCACGGATTTCCCAAAGATTTTTTTTAGTGGGAAAATCATGGGTAATTACCCACAAATTTCCCACGGATTTATCATGCCCGTGGGAAATCTGTGAGAAATTACCCACGACTTTCCCACGGACATGATCGTTTTTCTTTACTTTTATTGTTATAGTTAAACGTTTACACATTAGACATCCGCATGTCGATGTAAAATACATTAATAGACATATTAAATGTTAACGGAGTGTCGATAGGGTATCGTCGTTGTATACGAGATGTTCAAAAGAGTAATCGATAGGATATCGTTGTACACGGGATGTTCAAATGAGTAGTCGATAAGGTATCGTTGTATACGAGATGTTCAAAGGAGTGTCTGTTGTATACGAGATGTTCAAAGGAGTAGTCGATACGAGATGTTCAAAGGGTATCGTTGTATACAAGATGTTCAAATGGTATCGTTGTATACGAGATGTTCAAAGGAGTAGTCGATACGAGATGTTCAAAGGAGTAGTCGATAGGGTATCGTTGTATACGAGATGTTCAAAGGAGTAGTCGATACGATATGTTCAAAGGGTATCGTTGTATACAAGATGTTCAAAGGAGTAGTCGATACGAGATGTTCAAAGGGTATCGTTGTATACGAGATGTTCAAAATAGTAGTTGGTAGGGTATCATTGTATAGGAGATGTTCAAAGGTGTAGTCGATAGGGTATCATTGTATAGGAGATGTTCAAAAGAATAGTCGATAGGATATCATTGTATACGAAATGTTCAAAGGAATAGTCGATAGGGTATCGTTGTATAAGAGATGTTCAAAGTTGTAGTCGATAGGGTATCATTGTATAGGAAATGTGAAAAGTAGTAGTCGATAGGGTATCGTTATATACGAGATGTTCAAAGGAGTAGTCGATACACAATGTTCAAAGGGTATCGTTGTATACGAGATGTTCAAAGGAATGGTCGATAGGGTATTGTTACATACGAGATGTTCAAATGAGTAGTCGATAGGGTATAGTTGTATACGAGATGTTCAAAGGGTATCGTTGTATCTGAGATGTTCAAAGGAGTATTCGATAAGGTATTGTTGTATACAAGATGTTCAAAGGGTATTGTTGTATACGATATGTTCAAAGGAGTAGTCGATAGGGTATCGTTGTATGCGAGATGTTCAAAGGAGTAGTCGATAGGGTATCGTTGTATAATAGATGTTCAAAGGAGTAGTCGATAGGGTATCGTTGTATAATAGATGTTAAAAGGAGTAGTCGATACGAGATGTTCAAAGGGTATCGTTGTATACGAGATGTTCAAAGGGTAGTCGATAGGGTATCGTTGTATAATAGATGTTCAAAGGAGTAGTCGATACGGCATCTTCAAAGGGTATCCTTGTATACAAGATGTTCAAAGGACTAGTCGATAGGGCATCGTTGTACACGAGATGTTCAAATGAGTAGCCCGTAGGGTATCGTTGTACACATGATGTTCAACGGAGTAGTCGAGAGTGCATCGTTGTGCATGAGATGTCAAATGGATGAGTCGATAAGATATCGTTGTATACGAGATGTTCAAACGAGTTGCCAATAGGGTATCGTTGTACACGAGATCTTCAAAAGGAGTAGTCGATAGGGTGTTGTATACGAGATGTTCAAACGAGTTCCGATAGGGTATCCTTGTATACGAGATGTTCAAATGAGTAGCCGATAGGGTATCGTTGTATACGAGATGATCAAAGGAGTAGTCGATAGGGTATCGTTGTACACGAGATGTTCAAAGGAGTAGTCGATATGGTATCGTTGTACACGAGATGTTCAAATGAGTAGTCAATAGGGTATTCTTGTACATGAGATGTTCAAATGAGTAGTCGATAGGGTATCATTTTATACGATATGTTCAAAGAAGTAGTCGATAAGGTATCGTTGTACACGAGATGTTCAAATGAGTAGTCGATATGGTATCGTTGTACACGAGATGTTCAAATTAGTAGTCGATAAGGTATCGTTGTACCCGAGATGTATAGGAAATGTGAAAAGTAATAGTCGATAGGGTATCGTTATATACGAGATGTTCAAAGGAGTAGTCGATACAAAATGTTCAAAGGGTATCGTTGTATACGAGATGTTCAAAGGAATGGTCGATAGGGTATTGTTACATACGAGATGTTCAAATGAGTAGTCAATAGGGCATCGTTCTATACGAGATGTTCAAAGGAGTAGGTATCGTTGTATACGAGATGTTCGAAACAGTAGTCGATAGGGTATCGTTGTACACGAGATGTTCAAATGAGTAGTTGATAGGGTATCGTTGTATACGAGATGTTCAAATGAGTAGTCGATACGGTATCGTTGTATACCAGATGTTCAAATAAGTAGTCGATAGGGCATCGTTGTATATGAGATGTTCAAAGGAGTAAGTATCGTTGTATACGATATGTTTAAAGGGTATCGTTGTATACGATATGTTCGAAACAGTAGTCGTAGGGTATCGTTGTACACGAGATGTTCAAATGAGTAGTCGATAGGGTATCGTTGTATACGAGATGTTCAAATGAGTAGTCGATACGGTATCGTTGTATACGAGATATTCAAATAAGTAGTCAATAGGGCATCGTTGTATACGAGATGTTCAAAGGAGTAGGTATCGTTGTATACGATATGTTCAAAGGGTATCGTTGTATACGAGATGTTCGAAACAGTAGTCGATAGGGTATCGTTGTACACGAGATGTTCAATGAGTAGTCGATAGGGTATCGTTGTATACGAGATGTTCAAATGAGTAGTCGATAGGGTATCGTTGTATACGAGATGTTCAAATAAGTAGCCGATAGGGCATCGTTGTATACGAGATGTTCAAAGGAGTAGGTATCGTTGTATACGATATGTTCAAAGGGTATCGTTGTATACGAGATGTTCGAAACAGTAGTCGATAGGGTATCGTTGTACACGAGATGTTCAAATGAGTAGTTGATAGGGTATCGTTGTATACGAGATGTTCAAATGAGTAGTCGATACGGTATCGTTGTATACCAGATGTTCAAATAAGTAGTCGATAGGGCATCGTTGTATATGAGATGTTCAAAGGAGTAGGTATCGTTGTATACGATATGTTTAAAGGGTATCGTTGTATACGATATGTTCGAAACAGTAGTCGATAGGGTATCGTTGTACACAAGATGTTCAAATGAGTAGTCGATAGGGTATCGTTGTATACGAGATGTTCAAATGAGTAGTCGATACGGTATCGTTGTATACGAGATATTCAAATAAGTAGTCAATAGGGCATCGTTGTATACGAGATGTTCAAAGGAGTAGGTATCGTTGTATACGATATGTTCAAAGGGTATCGTTGTATACGAGATGTTCGAAACAGTAGTCGATAGGGTATCGTTGTACACGAGATGTTCAATGAGTAGTCGATAGGGTATCGTTGTATACGAGATGTTCAAATGAGTAGTCGATAGGGTATCGTTGTATACGAGATGTTCAAATAAGTAGCCGATAGGGCATCGTTGTATACGAGATGTTCAAAGGAGTAGGTATCGTTGTATACGATATGTTCAAAGGGTATCGTTGTATACGAGATGTTCGAAACAGTAGTGGGGAACATTAATTTGCAGTAGTTTGTCATTTAGTCAATTTAGCATCTCGACTTCGTAATCTAATTCGTATTTTTTATCTACTTCGTAATGTAATTCGTATGTTTTATCTACTTCGTAATGTAATTCGTATGTTTTATCGACTTTGTAATGTAATCCGTATGTTTTATCATCTTTTTAATATAATTCGTATGTTTTTTCGACTTTGTAATATAATTCGTATGTTTTATTGTTTAACTTTTTATCGACTTTATAATGTAGTTTGTATGTTTTATTGGATAAACTTTTATCAACTTTCTCACGGATGTATAAATCACAAAATATTGGTAATCCGTGGGAAATATGTGGGTAATATGTGGGAAATCCGTGGGAAATCCGTGGGAAATCTGTAATCCGTGGGAAATCCGTGGGTAATTTACCCACACATTTCCCACGGATATGTAAATAACAAAATAATATGTTTTCCGTGGGAAATCCGTGGGAAAGCTCCGTGGGAAATCCGTGGGTAAATTACCCACAGATTTCCCACGTATATATAATTAATAAAATATTATGAGTTCCATGAGAAATCCGTGGGTAAATTACCCACGGATTTCCCACGGATAGATAAATAATAAAATATTATGTTATCCGTGGGAAATCCGTGGGTAAATTACCCACGGATTTCCCACGGATAGATAAATAATAAAATAATATGTTGTCCGTGGGTAATCCGTGGGTAAATTACCCACGGATTTCCCACGGATGAATAGATAATAAAATAATATGTTATCCGTGGGAAATCCGTGGGTAATTTACCCACGGATTTCCCACGGATGAATAAATAATAAAATAAAATGTTGTCCGTGGGAAATCCGTGGGTAAATTACCCACGGATTTCCCACGGATAGATAAATAATAATAATAATGTGTATACCGTGGGAAATCCGTGGGTAATTTGTCACGACTTTCCCACGAATTTCCCACGGAAACCTTGGTCAATGCTTCTGTGGGAAATCCGTGGGTAATTTCCCACGTATTTCCCACGGAATTTTTTTTTGTCATTTCTGTGGGAAATCCATGGGAAATCCGTGTCAAATTTCCCACGGTTTTTGTTCCGTGGGAAAATTTCCGTGGGTAAAGGCTGTTTGTGTAGTAGTGTCGGTACCACTAATTAGGTACGGGACCGATATGAAATCGGAAAATTCCCCAAAAAAATGAGAAAATCCGATTTTCCGATACCGATATCGGGATCGATTCCAAATCCTGTTCGATACAGTACCGGTACCGTGCTCATCCTTAATTCTAAAGCATATGTTTATTTCGCCTATACAAAGTCTTAGAAATTCTAATTCACTAGGCTTTCCATCGAATCAAACATCATTTTCAGTTACTAAAATCATAAGAAATATTAAAAATAAAAATAAAAAGTACTAATTGTTATAACGTTATGAAAATATATCATAATTAATAATCGTCTCAATGCATAATTAGTGATTAAAATGTATAATTGTTTGAAGACGTATACAAAATAACAATAAAAAAGCATTCGTGATCGATGACTATAAGACAAAAACTAAATATAATAAATACTATGTGTCAACTTTGATTCGTTTTCAAGCATTGTCACGTTAATATCCTATTCAATCAAATATGATTATAATATTCAATTTTTAATTTGCATTTATATAAAAATCAAATCTGGTTTGTTGTTCGCTTACATCATTTAGTCGATGCATATTTTGACAATTTCGTTCAAGGCATAAAAAATCTTAGGATCAGGCCTGTGACATTGTAATGGATCACAATTACTTTTCGTTACTGTTAAATGATTTTTAGAAAAGGAGAGTTTTGTCTACCACGCACATGGGGCCACGTGTACAATCTTAGATCTAATTATCTCTTGTCATGTTGGTCGATGTGAAGGTGCAGCCGTTGGATTGATTTTTTTACTATTTTTCATTTTTTCGGAATGGATTGTATTTTTTTAATTCAATCTATTGGTAAATTTAGTATGATACACTTTTTTTTTCATTTGTGTATGGGGCATAATTTATGTAACGCTTTGGTAAATTGTTTGAAGCGTCCGTATTTTTTGTATTAAAAAGTACATTTTATATCCATATACTTTCGAGTCTCAAATCAAATAATCATTTTTTTGGAAAACTATATCCGCTGCTTTGCGCGGGTTACCAACTAGTACAATAGTATACATGTACTCCTTTCTCATTAGACATTCTGCACCAAAGGCGAGCCTCAACTTTTATTTTTGTTTATGATCTAGATAAATGAATTTTATCTTTAATTACAATGACATCCTAGGTAATGTCACCAAAACATTTTGAACTTTTAGTTTTTGAATTTTCATAATTTAACAATGAATAAAAGCTGTATATTTGTTCCAAGAAAGCACAATGAGAAAATTGATTTTAAAGGTCAAACATTATCAAAACTTTAAAGTTTGGAGTTTTATCGAAACTTTAAAGCTTGACTTTAAAGGTCAAACAGAGTAATTGCAATCTTCAAATTAAACATAAAGTTTTTATGGTGGTTAAATAAATTCGAAGACAATGATAAACTTTAATATACACAAAACTTGGAAACAGCAACAATATTCAAATAAACAGCTACAAAATACTTATAAAGATCAAGTCTACAACTCTGTAAAAATCTGTTCACGTTTTGATGGATCCACTGTGTTAATCAAGAACATAAACAGCTACAAAATTCAAATAAACCTTTTTATCTCATACTTATCACTAGGAAACAGCGACAATATAAGCATTCCATGAATCTTGCTGTTGGAAACTTGTAACTTCTTCATATTTGATATATCGAGCTGAACCAAACCCTTCCATGCTTTTGATATTGTCACTGTCGGGCATTTGGCGGATCCAGAAATGAACAGACCAAAATCCCGCCTTCTTTCTTAGACAATGGATTAAGAGCATGTTCGCGTTTGAAATATGTAACTAGGTCATGACGACTATGAAGACAACAGAAACTAAAGTTAAATGCACATGCTACGTCTCGATCGAGGTGGAAGTGCTTCAGAATCTTTTTCGGTTTCTTCAAGTGTTCTGTTATTCATGGTGTTTCAAAAATAACGTAAAATTGTCAAATTTACAAAAATCGCTGTACAAACGTCTTACACAGTCTCAAACAATGTACGATAACTTCAGGTTACCCAGGGAGGGTGAGCCTTTTTTACTCATATATATGCGGCTTAATCATGTTATCCCGTGACTGCGCGCGATATTTTCGACCTTTAACTGTGCAATTGTCATCCGCTAAATTTAGAATGTCAGCAGGCCAGTTTCAATAAGAAATAGTGTGCATAAAGCAAAGGGTGCTTTGCACATAACTGAATGAAAGTGGCGAGATTTGTATCCAATTCAAAGGTTCATAAACACGAGCATTAAGCATTCCATGAATCTTGCCCAAATAAAACGTCTTAGCAAGAATTATATTGATTGTAACAAACATTTATAGGTCAAGTATATTTTTAGCATGGTAAATAACAAAGGGGTAATAAGATGATATGAACCGAGAACACGCCAAAGATAGTAAAAACATCAAAACATGTCTGAGATTACACCAACAAACAAATATTATATCTTACAAGTTTACCAGAAAAGAGTACAAATGACAAGAATAAATAACTTTTGAAGTTTAACATAAAAGCTAGAAACCCAAATTTAAACAACATGTGAATGCACGACACACTGATGAAGACTTCTTGAAAACTTGAACATCTTGATTTTGCAGTACATGTTGAAGTGTTAAAGAAAGTACGACAAATTGTAATTATGACATTATTTAAGAGTAAATCGCACGAACCTATAATGTAATTTAATCACAAATCAATATAACTTACCTTGGTACTTGAAGTCAGCTTGAAGAGCGTAATCAGTTTAAGGAACTGGGGCCATTAGATGTTCACGCCACTTGTCAATAAAAGGCAAATCATCTGGATTCAAGTTTGGAAGTTGACGAGCTTGAAGGGTCTTTATGATCTCGGAAGTCTTGCCAAGAAGTGTGGCTGCAGCATGGACGCTCTCTTCCCTTTTCTCTATTGCACTTGTGTGGCATTTCAATAGTATGACTTGGGGCAAGTTGGTGAGACAAGCAGCCAATATGTCAGATATCATTGATGATAATTCTTCAAATAGTTCCTCTTGGCTAACCTCATCAATGCGGTCTTGGTAGAAAAGAATAATTGTCTGGGAGATACGTCTCATTGAATTGGCACATATGTCCATACTTCCAACCACAGTTAGCATGTTTAAAGCTTTCTCGTTGAACCACTCAACAATCTGTATTGCTGTGTTCACTTGAAAATTAGGGTCTTGCAGATTGTTTCCTAACCATTTGTTGTAGACTTCAACTTCTAGCCACAATCTTTTAGCCGCCTTGTAAACGGGTACAACCTCATCCTTATTGTTGAGGCTTTCTTCAACGAGTTTGACATAAACAAGACCTTCACTCACCCCATTTAGAAAGTTCTTCAAAGTATTGGGTTGGATATTACGAAGAGAGAGTGCGATGGTTGCTAATGTTACCACTGGTAAGCTCCAGCAATTGGGATAATCTAATCCAGGCGATGACTGAACAAGTAGGCTATCGAACTTTTTAAGTCCTTCAAAGTCTCCAAAATTCTCTAGAAGTTTCATAAGTTTGGAGGGTTGTTTCTTTTCAGCATTCTTAATCGAGCGTTCTAGTGAGAATTTTATGAAAAAGAGTATGCTGTCTGGAAGTTCAATATCATCTTGAGGTTGCAAAACATAAGGGTGAACATCTCTGTTTGGTGCTGGTCGCCGACGCATATCAATACTAAAAAGTGATGCTAGCCAGTATACAAACCGGCGCACTTGATAATGCCAAGAACCAAGACATATCCATAGGATCAACACCCCAGTTATCCTTATTGTCTTGCATGTTCTGACAGTTGCCTTCTGAAAGTGTGTTAAAAGTGCAAGACCTAGGATCTGTAGTTTATAAAATACAATCTTAACGTTGGGGCTACTAAGTGAATATAGTCTATTATGTTTCAAATCGAATAATGTGTGTGTCCACCAGCTCTCTACTTCATATATGTTCATAAGGTTCCAAGTCTCCTCTATTGAACGGTGAAAGGTTAAGGGTGCACCAAATCTATAGAACATGACAAATGCTCCCAGTGCGATTCCAATAGATTGTATTATAAAAATCACTAAGATTGACCATTGATAATCTGAATCAAAGGCTTTATATCCTTTTCTATTTACAAAATTATTAAACGTTTCAATAAAATGTATCAAGAAGATTGAACCACATATTACCGCAGAAGCAGAGGATGTAGGAGAACAAACAGTCATCAGCTGCGGGCTGCCTGATCCTGCCATGATCCCGTAGTTGATCACATGCTGCTCTAAATTCTCAACCGTTAATTGTCCAGCTTGTTGTTGGAACATCAAAGCTCTTTCATGCGCTGCTTGGTATTTAGATTCTAAATCCTGTTTTGATTTATAAATCATTAGAGCTGAACATACGTATATCATCAGTAACATCACTAACATAGCTACATAAGTGATTGCTATTGCACTATTGTCATGTGCAATTATGCGCCTCGATTGTTTTGCACCATCGTACTCAGCAATGTGAATATCTTCAGAATAGGAAACTAAACCCGTATGTATTTGGATGCAAACATTCACAACCAAGGTGATTACCAGAAGAACCAAAGCTATGATGTTTGTGACTAGTTCCTTACTATTCATGGTTGCTAAAGAAGGCAAGAGATAAGCCATCATGATGCACATAAACGCCACACTTCCTAACTTTGCTTGCTGGTCCATAACACCTGGCATTGGACTAGTCAGATCCATGGGTAGCTTCATTGCAACAGCTATCACGGTGAGAGAAACAGCATTCAGAGTAAAATACTTGCATGGATTCCATGTTGTTATGTTTCGAAAACTACGTAATATGTCAGCTCCCATCGGGAGGATGCAACATAGAGATGCTAACGCAATATACATCCCTATTGTCGGCATAGGTTCACTAAACCTCTTTTGTTGATGTAACTTGTATAAGACCGACCGCAAGCCATTTATCAACTCGCTCGAGATATTGTTGCATCGATAGAGTGGACTCAAAGCCTGGTCATAGTCGTCTATTATATTAGAACCCATGAATAAGCTGCTTTAAGAAAAAAATAGACGCAGAAGAAGAGAATTTGGTGATATATTTGTAAACAAGTTTTGTTTCTAAAATTGTTGTGAATGACTTGAAATATAAACATCCTGCTCGACCTATATAAGTCATAAAATGGGCCAGACAGAGTTTCCAAACACTTTCGAGTAATTTGTAAATACACTCTTCTTCTAGATGTATGGATGCATTTGGCAATTTCTGATCACAGTCTATATGATTGACAGAAAGAGGATCTAATAAAAAGACTAATAAACATAAAAAGTCTAACATGTTATTTTAGCCGTTAGATTAAATCTTTTTCATCGATAAATAAAGTGACTTTGGAAGAGCGAATGTGGGACATCCACGTTATTACTACATATAAAAAAAATTGGTATATCTTTTTTTTTTTTTTTTTTAAAAAGCAGGATAAATTACCAAAATAAATAAACACTTCATGGGACAAACCCCCAAGAAGAGAACACATAAAAAAAATTCACAAAGCTCCCACGAGAGACCTAACCATCGAAGCACATAACACAAAACGAACCTAACAAAAAGCTATCAACCACATGAGATATGTGAACAAGCAACATGCAAGGCAACACAACCCACCACACTTCCAAACATCCTCACGTATCCCACATCAACTATTATTACTTGGAGTGCTAGCACAACTTTGAGGTCTCTCTAACCATTTTTCCCATTGAATATTACTTTTCTTATACTTTCTATTGTTCCACTCAAACGCCTTCAACTATGTCTTGAAATACTCTTGAACTACTATCCAATCTACCTCTAAAAACCTTGTTGTTTCTATTTTTTCATATAAGATATGCACTTACCAAAACACTAGCTTTCCATAACAACTTAGTTCATATTAAATATTACAATTCCTAAACTTTATAATACAATTGTAAACTTTATAATAATTTCTATTTTTCATTTAATATTAAATATTACAATTCCTAAACTTTATAATACAATTATAAAATACACAAAACTTAATTTTAAGTAATACAATTTATGAAACTTATGTTACAAACCTTCATTCATTAAATGTCTTTTAAATTTTAAATATAATTAATACATACAAAAAAATAAATACACCAATTAATGTTATTTTTAAAACACTTTAGAATAAAAAATACTCCGTATATAAGTTACAATCCATCTATATTTATATATTACATATAAAACGTCTAGACCTTTTATTAATATAATACTTAAAAATTCAAGTTACATCTATTAATATATTGTGTATAACCAAAAAAGCCTAAAAAATAAAATAGCAAATTTTAACACCTCATTTATAAAAAAAGAATTTACGTAGTAATACTTATATAAAAACTAATTAATACATAATTAAAAATAAAAATAATTAATACTACTTAATATATAATTAAAGCATCCCTTTACTTAAAAGTATAAGTATATATATTCACATTTCACAACAACTTAAAACAAATATCTATAAAAATGTATATATATTGTCTACCTAAAATAATAGTGTATATAGTTTTAAAAACTAAACCGTGCCAACGGGTTCAACCGAAAACCAGAGTCACCATGGGTTCGGCTAGCCAGTTACGTAAAGTTACCCAAAACTCAAATTATTATTTTTCGAGAAATCGTTGTAAGAAATACATAAAATTAAATTAAGTTCGCCAAAAATTATGTTACAGGGTACCCGTCGCCGCAACTAGGGGTGGGAATCGGGTCGGGTCAGCCGGATTCGGGTCAAGTCGGGTCGGGTCAAGTCGGGTCAAGACTCAAAAAATTCATACTCGAACCCGAGCCTAATTAGAACTCGGGTCAGTCGGATTCGGGTCAACTCGGGTTCGGGTCAACCCGGGTATAAGTAAAATAATTAAAAATTGGCCTATTTAAGTAAATTTACAATGTAAAATGTGCTAAAAAACTCGGGTCAAGTCGAGTTCAGGTCAAGTCAGGTCGAATCAATTCGGGTCAAGGAAAAAAATATAAATCCGAACCCGAGCTTAATTAGAACTCGGGTCAATTCGGATCAACCCGAATTGACCCGAATACATTTTTGGACCCGAGTGACCCGACCCAATAAGTTTATTCGGGTTAGGGTTCGGATCGGATTCGGATCAAGTCAACTTTTTTAACACCTCTAACCGCAACGCGCGAGTATCCTACTAGTTATAACTAACATATTTTTATGTATATATCTGAGTCAACTAAGTCAACTTTGCTCGGGTTCATATCACATAATCTTTCCTCAAGTGCTGCCTACCACCTTTTGACATAGGTTTTTGAAAATCAACTCATTACAAAATAAAGAAAAAATTTCACGTTTGGTCCCTATCGTTTACCCCAAACATCAAGTTTGGTCCCTATCTCAAACTAAGTGCACAGATCGTCCCTATCGTTTACACTTTGGATCAAAATTGGTCCCTATCTCAAACGGAAGTTACTTTTGCTCGTTAACTCTTATCAGTGGAGGGGTATTTTAGGGTTTTTACTTTTTTCTCATGCATTAAATGCTTCCACTCACCCCTTTAAAATCTCATTATTTATTTTTCTTTTAAATTTTTTTGTTTTCTTTCTTTCTTATCTCTCTCTCACACACAAATCTCTCTCTTTTTCATCCACCATCATTCACCACCACATTAAATGCACCGATGCCATATTATTCTTAAGATCCTCATAAAGTATAATACCAACATATATATCTCATATTGTTAACATCGTCAGCAAATCCATCCGTATACCCATCATCAGTTTCAAACTCATCCATCACCCTCACTCTCGTCCCTCGTAAACACTCTCACTCTCGTCCCTCGTAAACACTCTCACTTGTTGTGTCACTTTCGTTTTAGATCTGCCGGCCAGCCACCAAACCACCAAACAGAATCAAAGGCGGCGGGTTAGTTTTGATCGATGATGATGGGTTAGTTTTGATGATGGGTTTGTGAAGAAGAATTGGGTTTTTAGGAAAGAAAAGTGGGTTTGATTTTAAGATGAAGAAGAATTGGGCTCAACGCCACCACGAACCACCATCATAACCACCAGCAGGGGGCGTTTGGACCATAAACCACACTCTTAATCTATCACCCAAACACTACCCTAATCACAACAACCCTTTGATAATACCCCCGCCTTCTACAGCAGCAAGGAATTAGCAAATGCTCGAATCCTTTTGTAGCAAGGAATTAGCAAATGCCATCCCAGGACCAATACCACAAGCTTTATAATAGTCAATGTCACGATGAAGTGGCTCAGTGGCTGGTTGCCAATTGAGATCAGCACTTAGTCGAAGAATGGCGGGGTTGGGAAAAGATTAAGGTGGGATGTAACCGTCCCATTTGTCATTCACAACCCCGCCTCGGCCGGCCATGTTGCTTTGGCCAGCGAGTAAGAATATGATTTTGCTGACATGGACTTGGGCATTAATGTGGTCAATGGTGGAGTAGATCACAAGACATGCGTAGAAGAAAAGCATGGTGTTGTTCAAAAAAAAAAAGCATGGTGTAGTTGTTGATTGGGGTGTGGGGTACCGTCTTTTTTAGCCTATCAAAGGAATCAGATAGGGAAATCAACAAATATTAAAACAAAAGGGAAACAAAGATAAGAAAGATGATAAGAGTATGGTGAAAGATAAGGAATACAGTAGGAACAACAAGTTGAAATTTATTGTCAGTAAAAAATTTGGTGGGTGTGGAGAAAAGATCTGGGTTTGTGATACGCAGCAGATCTATTTTAAAGGGAGAGAGATTTGGGTTTTGGTTTGAGAGAGAGAGAGATCTGGATTTGAGAGAGAGATGGAGATTAGAAAGAGAGATAGGTATAAAAAAGAAAAGAAAAATATTAAAAAGAAAAAAAAAATATGTTTTATTAATGTATAATATGGAAAAGTCCAAAATACCCCTCTCTTCATTGAACTTAACGGAGAAAACTAACGCCCATCCAAGATAGGGACCAATTTTGATCCAAAGTGTAAACGATAGGGATGATCTGTGCACTTAGTTTGAGATAGGGACCAAACTTGATGTTTGGTGTAAACGATAGGGACCAAACGTGAAATTTTTTCCAAAATAAAATTTATTTACTTATCAAAAATTTTGCTTATTAACAAAATATACAATTATTAAAAGTCTTACTTTTTTGTCTACTAAATATTGAGTAAGAAGAGACTTTTAATAATCTATTTTTATTTTAAATAAAAGTTTATAAAATAACTTTTAACAATTTTTAAAAATAGATAAAGTTAAACTTTTATTGATTTTTTTTATTACTTACTTTTTTTACATTTAATTTAGTCACCAAATATCAGAAATTTTGAAGATACGTATTTGGGAATAATGACATAATGACATAATGACGCAAAAGTAACATTTTTTTAAAGGCTTTTGTGCTTGACGTGTAAAAAATTCACAAAGTTATTTCAAAAGTAACATTTTTTAAAGGCTTTTGTGCAACGCGTTCTGCCCATTTTATACTCTATATTTTAATTTTTTTTTTGAAAAACATCATAACTTTATAAAAAAACCATAAAAAAATAAATGCTAAAAAGCATCCACCCGAATTAATAATATAATTTAAATAGATCGACCCAAAAGAAAAAAGAAAAAATAGTGCAAAACATCACACCATAGTTTACACTTTACACACCTCTACTTTCAAGACCTATTCTGAACTTCGCTCTTTTACTCATTTTTTAATCACACGTACTTTCACTACAATTTTTTTTTTACACCTTCATCTTTTCATGTAGTAAAAACTTGCGATATTTTCTATTTTAGCAATTCCAATTGTTAGCTGTTGTTCATAATTTGGGTTTGATCTATAAAAACCGAAAATCAAACTAAATCGAAATAAATTGAACTCGAACTAGAACCGAACCGAAAATAGAATTCGGGTTTTGAGTAATAATCGAACCGAACCGAACTACAAATACGATTTTCGGATTGGGTATAAGTTTGGCCGTCGGACCCAAAAACCGAAATTATATAAATACATATTTATATATTTTATATATTTATATATATATAATAGTTATTAAAATTTAATTTAATCCTAATATATGCAAATTAGTTATTAAAATATAATTTTAATATAAAAAAGTCATTTTTATACTTGACATAACCTTTTTTTTTTAATATTTATATAATTATATAATTTTTTTGAAAAATTCAGAAAATTCGGGTTATTCGGGTCAACAAAAAATCAAACTAAATTCAAATTCGGTTTTTGGTTCGGTTCGGTTGAAATCTACTTCGGTTCGATTCGGCTTTCGGTTTCAGGGTTGACTCAAAAAAGAAAAAAACCAAATAATTCCAACCGAATAAACCGAACAACCCAAAAACTGAACCAAAGACACCCCTACTAAAGGATGCTTCCAAATAGTGTGTGTAGGGCGTTAAAAAAGATGGGGTTCGTAGATGCAAGGAGGGTTCACAATTGGGTTGGCCGGAGGTTCACAATAAGGAAAAAGCGGGTCCTTTAAAAGCTTTAAAGGAAGGTTCAAAATTGGGTTGGCCTTTATTTCATTTCGCAATATACTCGATATCAAAGGAGGGAGGTGTTATTTGTATTCAACTCCAAGATTCATATAAACAAGATAACGAACGCTTATTTTTGAACCTACAACTTGTTCGAACCTGTGGATTTTTGCGTTGTTTAACCAGATCACAAACTCGTGACCATCAATAGTTTCGCCCAATTTATCTCCAAGCAGAATCCCACTGTTACCCATAACATTGACCATGTTTGACATTATATCATGCTCAAAGAGATGTTGGGCGTATCACATGGTTTTTTGTTGTTTAATATCTCAATGGTGGCCATTTCAATTGAAATCATTTCAACTTTGTTAATAGAAATCAACAATAAAATTAAAATTGATGGACATATGTTGTCCTTTATTCAAAAGTAACGTATGATCAGACATAAAATGAGATTGCTTCGAAAGGTTAGTTTATAAGTTGAGAAATAAAAACCATGGATCATTGGAATTGAAAAGGTTTTAACATAACTTTTTCAATTACAAAGATTCTGGTGGTTGCTTCACATTTCTCATGGTCTTATTTTTAAACTACTTTGATGTTTGTTCACTCACCAATGTGGGACATTTAAAACTCATTTTTTTAAACTTTTGTTATTCTTATTCACATTAGCTTCATCTTGAACACATATTAATTTGTTAACGGGTAAAAATTTTGTAGTAGCATTAAAATTGGACTTCTTAGTAAAAGGTAAGCAAGCATTTCATGACT
This sequence comes from Glebionis coronaria, assembly GCA_025667525.1. NCBI lineage: Eukaryota > Viridiplantae > Streptophyta > Magnoliopsida > Asterales > Asteraceae > Glebionis > Glebionis coronaria. The sequence goes on along the minus strand of CM046877.1, from coordinate 72,229,500 downwards.
TGCACAAATACGTCTCATATGATACTTGTCGTTCTTGGCATGAATATGAATAAGAACACTCAAAAGTTAGTAAATACATCTCAAATCATGCCAATAAATTAGTATAAATTATTCAGACTTACCAAGTTTGCCAGAAAAGAGTTCAAATGAAGAGAAATAATAACGGAGTGAATAACTTTGCGCAAATCACACAAACCTATACTGTAATTCAATCACAAATCAATAAACTTACCTGGGTACTTGAAGAGCGTAATCTGTTCAAAGAGCTGGGGCCATTAGATAGCCACGCCACTTATCAATAAAAGGCAAATCGTCTGGATTCAAGTTTGGAAGTTGCTGAGCTTGAAGGTTATTTATTATCTTCGTAGTCTTACCAAGACGCGGGGCAGCAACATGGACACTCTCCTCCCTTTTCTCTATTGCACTTGTCTGGCATTTCAATGCTATGACTTTGGGTAAGTTGGTGAGACAAGCAGCCAATATGTCAGATATCATTGATGATAATTCGTAGAATAGTTTCTCTTGGCCAACCTCATCAATCCTGTTTTGGTAGAAAAGAAGGATCGTCTGTGTGACGCGTCTCATTGAATTGGCACTTATACCCATACTTCCCTCCGCAGTTACCATGTTTATAGCTTTCTCGTTGAACCACTCAACAATCTGTATTTGCTGTTTTCATCCGAAAACAAGGGTCTTGCAGGTTGTTTCCTAACCATTTGTGGTAGACTTCAACTTCTAGCCACAATCTTTCAGCCGCTTTTTCAACTCTTACTAGCTCATCATTATTGTTGAGACTTTCTTCCCCAAGTTTGACATAAACAAGACCTTCACTCACCCCGTTCAGAAAGTTCTTCAAAGGGCTGGGTTGGATATTACGAAGAAAGAGTCCGATGGTTGCCAATGTTACAACCGGTAAGCTCCAGCAATTGTGATAATCTAATACAGGCGATGATTGAACAAGTAGGCTATCGAACTTTTTAACTCCTTAAAAATCTTTAAAATTCTCTAGAAGTTTCATAAGTTTCGTCGATTTTATTGTATCAGCACCGTAGTACGCAGTACTATTGATCTGCATATCTTCAGAATAGGAAGCTAAACCCGTATTTATTTGGATGCAAAGATTCACAAACATGGTGATTATCAGAATACCCAAAGCTATGATGTTAGTGACAAGTTCCTTTCTGTTCAAGGTTGCTAAAGAAGGCAAGAGACAAGCCATCATGATGCACATAAATACCACACTTCCTAACTTTGCTTCCGGAGGAAGGTGAGGATGACGTCAAGTCATCATGCCCCTTATTCCCTGGGCGACACACGTGCTACAATGGCCGGGACAAAGGGTCGCGATCCCGCGAGGGTGAGCTAACTCCAAAAACCCGTCCTCAGTTCAGGCTGCAACTCGCCTGCATGAAGCCGGAATCGCTAGTAATCGCCGGTCAGCCATACCTGGTCCATAACACCTGGCATTGGAGTAGTCAGATCCACCGGAAGCTTCATTGCAACAGCTATCACAGTGAGAGAAACAGCATTCAGAGTAAAATACTTGCATGAAAACCATGCTTTTTGTTTAGCCGACTATGTATTATTCCACAAAAAGGTGAAGATTGGCGGAACACCTTAACCCCGGGTGCCTTTTGGCACCAGCCATTGTCCACCCCACAAAGAATAGCCGACTATGTATTATATCAGCTACCATCGGGAGGATGCAACATAGAGATGCGAACGCAATATACATCCCAGTTGTCGGCACAGGTTCACTAAACCCCTTTTGTTGATGTAACCCTGTATAAGACCAACCAAAATTCATTTATCATCAAATGGCTCGAGATATTCTTGCATTGATGGAGTGGACTCAAAGCTTGGTCATAGTTGTCTATTATATTGGAACCCATGAATATGTTACTTCAAGCAAAAAAGAAATGGAGATCGAAGAAGATAAGTATACTGATATGTTTCTAAACAAGTTTTGTTTCCAAGATTGTTATGAATGACTTCAAATATAATCAACGAAAAGTTATACAAGGCCGGGCCAGACGAAACTTCCAAATACTTTCAAGTAATTTGCATATGCCTTTTGGGAATTTCTCATCCCACTGAAGAGGTAAGATTGAGGACATGAAAACAATTAATAATCAACAAAAAGAATTTCAAGTGCGAAAACCTATGGTGATTCCTTACTTATTATGGTACTGCAGATACTTTTTTTTGCTCAAACAGTCCATTGATAATGGGTCGGGTCGGGTCGGTCAATACTCACGCCGAGTCAAGTCTTAATACTATTTTGAAATTTCAATAATCACACGCGCATATATAGATGTGTCACGATAGTAATTTAAGTGTTTATACAATTTTTTTTCCTGTATTACTATAAGTCATACTGAAACTTCTATAATGGATGAAGAACTAATGAGTCAGCTCAAAATTGACAGACTGCATTCGCCAGAATCACTTTTTATAGTAAAGTTTTACTTTAAATCTTTAAAGTAAAATGAAAGATTTATTTGTAGTTCCACTACTTTTGACCATTCATTAACATCACTCCCATTTACACAGACAAAAAAACATCCACTTTGAAGTTTTACTCTAAAAGGTCAAACTAAGTAACTGCAATCTTAAAATTAAACATAAAATTCTTACGGTGGTTGAATAAATTCGAAAAAAACTGATAAACTGATAAACTTGGTTTTAGTTCGTAAAGTTATCATCATTACTGATGCAAAAATATTTAGGTTTTACCACAGAATTCAACGTTTTTGGCGTACCTTTTTCTTATTATGATTGCCTCAAACATCCAAGATCTAAGCGCTGCTATTCGGAGTGAAATACAGACAATTCTGAAATCCAAAGAACAATAAACTAAACTGGGAAGCAAAGGAAGAAATTACATCAGCAAATGGGGTCGAATTAAGAAAAACTCAAAGAAATATCAAGTGTACAACTCTGTAAAAATTTGTTCAGGTTTCGATGGATCGACTGTTTTAATTAAGAACATAACAGCTACGAGATTCAAATTAACCTTACTTTCCCATATTTATCACTAGGAAACAGCAACAATATAAGCATTCCATGAATCTTGCTGTTGAAAACTTGTAACTTCTTCATATTTGATATCTCGAGCTGAACCAAACCCTTCCATGCTTTTGATATTCTCACTGTCGGGCATTTGGCGGATCCAGAAATGAACAGACCGAAATCCTGCTTCTTCCATACAATCTTTAATCTCTGGTAACGACCACCTTGACATGAAAATTAGTAACTGTTAGACCAATACTACTATATCTTTCTAAAATAGTAAATATCCGTAAAATGTATCCAAATCCATGAAGCATAAGGATTTAATAAAACAAAAAGAAAACTCACAATCTCCAACTATATGAAAACGCGTGGCGAAGTTTCTTCTTCTGGTGATTTAGCAGAGTATAATGCAGACTGATTCTTGTTTTCCGTTGAACGATATCAAATCCAGCTTGCTCCCATGTATACTGGCAAATTATAACAGAAACCCGTCAAGTAAATGACATTTGTGAATGTCGGTTTTGCAACAAAGTGCCAACAATAGCCAATATTGAATAATTAATTACCGTAAAATTTGGGAATTTCCTTTGCATCTTAAGTTCACATTCGGATGATGTACCACCATAAAGATCCATAACAAAAATCCCGCCTTTCTTAGACAATGCATTAAGAGCATGTTTGAAATATGTAACTAGCTCATGACGAATATGGAGACAGCAACAGCTAAAGTTAAACGCACATACTATGTCTCGAGGTGGAAGTGCTTCAGAATCATTTTCGGTTTCTTCGAGTGTTATGTTATCCATGGTGTTTGGAAGACTGATTTTTACCAATTTAGCTTCTTGTGGTTGTAAGACGTTACCATGGTAGAGAAAGATTCTAGAAGATAAATCAGCCCCTACTTTGTTGACATTGTTCTCTATGCACCAATCAAGAGAATCTAGATCAAAATCCAGTCCTACAGAAGTTCTTCGCGAGTCGCTTCTCAGCCACTCTGTACTGTAGTTATATCATGTGATTAATAGCTTAGCGTTTTCAACATCATCATTGATTTAGTTTCTTTAGTTCTAAACAACATATGAATAGTACATTGATTACATATAACATACTACTAAAGTAAAACTAATTTATGTAGGTTCAGGATGGCGCCACGTGCCTTTCTAATATTATGGTTTTAGGCATCATGTTGCAAATATAATTTGGCATACTAAATAAATATAATTAACAATGCAAGACATAGGTGTCTGCTGTTTTAAAAGATGCGATTATCAAATAAGCACTTTCAAAGCTCAGTGGCAAAAACACCTAGTTGACTTGTAGATTCTTCTTAAATCTCTAAAATACAATGCCAAACACCCCCTTAGCCAATATGCATTGTAAATTTGCAACCTTAAACCACGCATCACAATTACATCACACAGATTAATAAGAATTGAAAGTAAAAAGATTCGTTAAAACACCTGAGCAACGCAGTGCCACAGAAATCTTCTTGAAGATGAAGTGGCGCCCTGCCACCAACATATGTCAAAAAGAACATCTGTAGATAACTAATGTCTCCTTTAGGTGACTGCAACAACAAATACAACATTATATATCAAGTAAAACGCCACACCAGTTTTGGTTAACAACGCATATAGGGGTTCATGCATCAAAATAGAACCACATTTCACCAAACTCTCATAGTGAGTGATGAAGTAGATTATTGGTAACACCAATTCATGTAAGTATCATTCTACAATCTACAAGGTAAAGGGTGACAAAGTAACGATATGTCGATATTGATGTTTGTTATGGTAATTCTGCTACGAGTATATCAAAAGGAATAGGCCAAAATGGCTGGTTACATACTATCGAGGTGCTTGGTACAACTTATAAGGTTACGCTTTATAGGAATAACCCCATTAGCTAGTATTAGGCTCCGCCTATCAGCTAACAGAAAACATATCTAAAAGAGTTTATTTAATGCTCATCTTTAAAAAACCCGTGATTTTCTTAACTTGAGCTTATGTAAGCTCAAGTTACTGACGTATTAGAAATGTATTTATCAGCTTTTACAAATTTCAATAAGCAGATAAGTCCATCAAATGAGCTAAACTAAACATCAAGTGTGACAAAAACCAATAAGTACTAATTATAAAATGTATACCAGCCTATGCTTATTTACAGAACCAGCTGATAAGGTTGGCTTACCGATTTCAAATGAGCTAATACTTTAAATAGCTTATGCTTAGTTCGTTACACAGGTGTTTATTTAACCTTATTTTTCTGGCTTATATGCCGCTTATTGAACTTTTGAAAACCTAATAAGCTCAAAATTTTGCGCTTATGAGCTAGTTAACTTGAGTTTGTGTTAATAACCAAATAAGTCCAAAAACTTGAGCTTATTAACTTTTCAAAAGTTCAGCAACGAAGCAAACACCCAATAGCTTGTTCAAACGAGATAATTAGAGGTGGCAAATTTTGCCCATTTTGTTAAATATGGGCACTTTTGACACTTTTTTTAAAATGACGGGGCACTTTTTGCCAATCAATTATTATTAATGGGCTAGACGGGCGCACATGTAAGACACTAAATGGGCGGATCTTTTATATTTAATTTTTTTATCCCCGGCTTTCAAACAAGTATTATCTTTTTTTTCTGCGTTTTTATATATTTTTTTCCCGTTTTAGCTTGCGCCCGTTTAGCTCGCCGGCCGTTTTGCCCCCCGCCCGCCCCTTTTGCCACCTATATCAGATAATACTAAAGATAAACTGTTTCACTTCATCTATGGCAACTATCTAAGCTCATTTTTTTGTGGCTCATTTGGTTTTGGGCTTATGTTTCGGGAACGTAAGCCTATTTCGGTTTATAGAACATAAGCCACAATTTTGTGGCTTATTTGGAAACTTATGGGCTTATAGAAGTTTGTTATGATATAATAAACTTAGATAAGCCCATAAGTCACCAATAAGCTTAAAAAACTAGGGTTTATGAAATATAAGCCGAAATATGGCTTATTTTCGGCTTATATAACGTAAACCCCAATTTTGTATTTTGTGGCTATTTTGAGGCTTAGGGGCTTATATAAGTTTATCATGATATAATAAACTTATATAAGCCCATAAACCTCCAAATAAACCACAAAATTGGAGCTTAGGTTATATAAGCCGAAATGGGCTTACATTATATAAGCCAAACTAAACACCCCCTTCATAAGCCACAATTTTGTGACTATTTGGAAACATTGGTGTTTGGTTAAGCTTATATGATGGGCTTATAAGCTTATTAGCTTATATGTGTAAAATAAGCCGTAATAAGTGTTTGGATAAGCTTATATGACTTGACTTATAAGGTTATATAAGGGGGTTTTAATAAGCCAAAACTTTGTGGCTTATATAAAGGGGGTGTTTCTTTTAGTTTATGTATGGCTTATATAAGCCTATGTTTAATAAGCTTATAAGCCCATGGCTTATATAAGCGGCTTATATAAGCTTAAGTTAACATGAGGGTAAAATAGTAAATATGTTATATAAGCCCAAACCTTTATAAAAAAAGCCACATTTTTTAGCTTATCAAAACACCCATATATAAGCTTACAAGCCCACTTATATAAGCTTAACCAAACACTTGGTTTGGGCTTATAAGCCCATTATATAAGATAAAACAAACACCCCCAAAGAGGTGTAGGCTTATACATAAGAATATTATATTAAAAGACTTTTACACCGTCATTTAATTAACTACACCAATTTTATCTTTATATACTTTTTAGCCTTTTTATCTTATTAGTTATATAAGTTAAACCAAACACTTACAAATGCTTATTGACTCATGATATATAAGCCATAAGTGACTTACATTACATAAGCCTAAGCCTAAGCCTAGTTAATAAGCTTAACCAAAACCAAATAAGCCATAAGCCGATACAAACATCAGCAAAAGTTGAATACATTTCAGTAGAATAAACCCATTAAACTACAAATATATACCTGAACAGATTGTTGATAAAGTGAGAACTTAGACGGTAACTGACTATCATTATTATCATTTAATTCGTGTACTTCATCATCTGAGTTACTCAAACTAGGATCATCATCATCATTAACACTGTTACTAGGTTGACCCAATGGGTATGTTTGTTGTTCTTGTTCATTGTCTACAAGGTAGTAAGATGCGTCTTTGCGGATACGATGGTTTTGGTTCTGGTTCTTTTGTTTCTTCCCGTTTTTCCCCATTTTTGTTACTTCCTACTTTTTAAGGTTTCTTTGATTCTCACTCAGTATTGCGGCTGTGCTTTGGGTGTTTTTCTTTAGTTTTGGTGTTTCCAGGATTGGCCCTTCAAATATAAGTAATATGGCTATATCATAATTATATTTTATTGTTGATTTTTACGGCTTTTATTTTTGCTATTTTGACATTTAACTATTATTTTTATATTATATAAATTTTGATGGAAAATATATAATTTGATTTAGTTTTTAAATATATTTTTATTGATATAATTTTAATCAGTTATCATATAATACAAATTATAAAATAAAAACCACAAAAGTCAACAATTAACTATAATTATAAGACAAATGGGGAGTATCAAATGTACTAATTAAAACACGTCAAGTGTAAGACATTATCTAAGTTTATAATATAACACATAAGTCACTTAATGTAGACCAATTCTTTAGCATAAACTCGATTAATTAATCACAATCATCTATTTACAAAAAACTCACTTTTATTATTTTTCTAAAAATTTAAATATCTCACAAACAGTTAATTGTTTCGGAAAACGAAACATACCATCACGATGAGAATTAAATCATCCTTGTATCGAGTGATATATATATATATATATTTTTGACAAAAAAAATTATATTTTATTTTTTCTTAAATCGCGTCTGACAAAATTTATATCACGAATCATATATGATTAATATCACGAATTTGATTTCTCAAAATCATATATTTCAAAAAATCACATATATAATTCGTAATACAAATCATATGCGAAAAAGATAACATCATTCTTATTTTGTCTCTATTCACTATAAAACTTCATACTTTCTAAAACATACCATCAACTTAATTGAAACAAAGAACATAATGACATCAATCAACTCCAAAATAGTTACAATTCAGAAACCAAAACCTATCACAGCCTGAGACCACATTCACCACTCGCCACCAAAACATCCATAAAGGCATAAACTACATCCTCTCACTTATAATATCTTCTTCACCATGATAAGTGCCACGTCATCTCACGTCTCATACACAACCTCACTAAGTCACTCTGTCAACCTCCGGTGTCTCTCGATCTCATCTTACTTTCTGAACTTGTACCTTTCGTTATTTGATGCTGGTGTAACGGTATCATCGTCTATCATCACTGGAAAAAGAGCAACGTTTACACCATGTTTATTTGTTTTCGGTTTCTGTAGTGTTGTGTAGCCATAAACGATATTAGTAATGTTTTTTTACTATATTTGCTACGAGTATATCAAAAGGAATAGGCCAAAATGGTTGGTTACATACTATCAAGGGGCATATGAGGCATATGTATATATTTTTTTCAAAGGGCATGTGTATATATATTCTTTGAATTAAATCATTTTTCTATTAAGAGGCAGATATATATATTTTTAACTAGATTTTTTTTATTAACGTTTGAGAAAATCATATATAATTCATATCACAAAATCATATATGATTTTCTGAAATCATATATGATTCGTATCACGAATTTGACTGATTTAAAAAAATAATATATGATTTCAGAAAATCATAATTATTCGTGATACAAAGCATATATGATTTTGTCAGACGTAATTTAAGAAAAAATCGGAAAAAAAATTCGTCTAAAGTATATATATGTGTGTCATTGATAGAAAGATAATTTAATTCCCAGTCGTACTAGTGTATTTTTTGTCACTTTACGATTGAGATATTTTTAATTTAAAATAAAAAATAAAAAATAAGTTTAATAAAAAAAAAAGATAAGATCGTTCTTATTTTAGTCTCCATTGACTACAAAACTTCATACTTTCTCTAAACCATCAACTTAATTGAAACAAAGAACATAATGACATATTAACTCCAAAAATAAATAGCATTCAGAAACCAAAACCTATCACAGCCTGAGACCACATCCATAACCGGCTACATCCTCTCACTTATAACATCTTCTTCACCACGATCTTCACTCATCGAGCCACCACTTATAAGTCAGCTCGTCAACCTCCGGTATATCTCGGTCAACTTTCCATTGCTAGCGTCATCTCACCTGACTTATCTTACCTTCCGAACTTGTACATTTCATTATTTTTTGCTGGTGTAATGGTAGTACCATATGTCATCGCTGGAAAAAGAGCAACGTTTACACCCTCTTTTATTTGTTTTTGGTTTCTGGTTGTGTTGTGTAGCCATGAATGTTGGTGGGGCAGTAGAAGTTGCAAGAATTGTTACTGTTTATGAGGATGATCGTAGGAAAAAAAATGAAAAAAACTTAAGATTAAATAAACTTGGAAAGGCATATATGTCAAATGATTTTTAAATACTTTGTAATAAAAAAAATATAATGCCACATAGATATTTAATAAAAAGGTTATAAAATAACATGTGTAACTTAAGCGTTAGGTTATATTAGGTTATATTTAGTACTGTACATTTTAAACTTGGGTAACGTAATTGATTTTTAAATTTTAATAACTTTTGTCTCTAACTCATCGAGATACTATCAGAATCCTCAAACCTCTAGCAATAGCAACAAGTGCTCCAATATACTGAGACACGGAGAATTTTCAGACCCGCTTCAACAAGCTCACTGCATCATTCTTAAGTCTTTTGAAAAAAATTAATAAAAATGAAAAAACTTGTTGACTCGAGAACTAATCAACAAAACAGATCAAAACAACCATTCATTGCACGAGAACTAATCAACAAAAGAAGAACAAAACAAAATAATTACACGCAAATACTAATATTGTGTTCTTAGAGTTAAAATTTGAGAAGAAAGAAGAGAAAAATGAATGTTTTGTCATGCTCTTGAGTTTATTTAAAAGAAATAATTGAAAATAAATTAAGAGAGTTGACTCGTTAACTTATTCAAAAATTTTTTTTAAATTTAGAATTATGTATATTTTATTATATACGGGTTAAATTAGTTAAATGGGTTGACCCACACAACCCATTTAACTTGTTTAACATTTGTAATGGTTTAACTTATGTATATCAAACTGGCTAAATGTGTCAACCAAAACTCATTTAACATATTCAACCCGTATAACTTATTGTTAGCCTTAAAATGTGAGTGCCATTTACGGAATTACATTAGTTTAATATAGTCACACACGCAGGGACTAGTTTTGTTAAGTTAGAATAGTTCATGTGTGTCTAGGCTATATCACTCCATACTTCCATGGAGGGGTGAGGATTCCCATTTGTTTATTTTCACTTCTCTCTCTAAAATAAACGCACTTCTTTCACCTTGTAATATTTCTCTCTCTAAAATGTCTAACCACTTGTTTTATCCTCTCCGACCTCCGGATCACCCCTAAATAGCTTTGAATCTTATGGTTAACAATTGGTATCAGAGCTAACGGGGGTGTTTTGTGTTTGTGTTTGCTGATTTGTGGTTTTTTCGGCTTATTTTTTTTAAGTTGTTAAAAGTCACGAATTTTTGGTGTTGTTTATTTGGTTTCCGTCCAAATGGTCACATATGTTTCTCAATCCATTGTCCAAAAAGGTTCAAAATGTTCTTTTTTGTCTCGATCTGATTAACGACCAAAAGTCTCATTTTTGAATGGTGTCTGGTGGTTTTATGATTGTTTTATCATTGATATTGTTTTCTAGTCATCTATGTTATCTCTCTATTATTCTATTCTCCAAAAGCCAGACCTGAAAGAAAAAAAAATAGATCCACCATTTTCGGTGACATCAAGAAAAAGTCAAAACCCTTAACCGATGCTTTTTCCGATAGTTATTCTGATGCTTATTCGGATGGTTATTCCGACGCTTATTCTGATGGTTATTCCGACGCTTATTCAGATGCTTATTCCGATGATCATTCTGATGGATTATTCGGATCCATATTCCGATGGATTCTGCATTCCGATGGTCAACCCCAAACTCATACAATGATGTTAAAGATCTTGCATTCCGATGGAAAACATATTCAGATGATCAACCCCAACTCGACTACTTATTCCCATCATCACATCATCATTGAACCACATCAAGACTCGAAAAAGAAAAAAAACATTCTGAGATAACCAACTCAACAACATCAACAATCAACCCCGACTCTATCTATAACCCTTCGTCTCATATTTCCACTCCATCTCCTATCAACCATCTCTAGACTCGAATACATAAACAAAATAATTAACAAGATCTCAGATTTGTTTTCGTTCGATACAAGATAAGTACTGACCTTTAAAAAAAATCAAGAAACCAAATACACCTCATCATAGATCTCGTTTATAAAGGTATTAAACCTCCTTTGATTTTCGAAATTAAAGAGTGTGTTATAACAATTATGATACACACCTTCTTTGATTCGATTGAAACACATGCATGAACAATCACCTACCCGAGACCGATTGACTGATCTGAAGACAATTCTCATTTGGATTCGTGCATTTAATGAATGCCAAGACGGGTTGTAGGTTGAAATTAAACTTTTAGATTCATTACTGTTCGTGGGTGTTTAGGATTGAAGGGATGAATTTTTGTTTTGAGATGACTGGTCTTGTTGGATGGGTGGATTAAGTATTCAAGATGGTGTGAGAATTAATTTAGAAAAGTATATAGATGACTGATATTGTGATTTTGCTAGATAAAAAGCTCGTTTTCTCGGTGTCTAATCGAATTGATCTCCGGTTAAATGTGTGACTCAGTCGTTTTTGGTGATTAAAAGAGGGTTTGGTTATCTATTTCTACTTAAAAGGTAAAAACGAAACATTATAAAAATAAACCAAAAACAAATAACTAATAATAAATAAATAAAACAAATAATAAAACGTAAATTAAAACAAAATAATTAATAAAAGTAGGGGTGAGCATGGGGCGGATTGGGGCGGTTTTTAGCTAAAACCAAACCCCGAACCGAAAATTTCGGTTTTTAAGAATCGTAAACCGTTTGGTTTTGGTTTATTCGGTTTCGGTTTTTCGGTTTTTCCTACTAAATCGATTCGGTTTCGGTTTATTTTCGGTTTTTTTATTTCCTTAAAATTTACCAATTTGTTAACTTATAATTATGATCCCAACTTTAACTGATTTCGTCTATAAATAAAACAAACAACTAATAGTTTTCATATCACTCTCAACAACCCACTCTCAACAACCCGTTCATCATTTAACCTGTTCACTATCCAATTTAAAAACGTCTTCGTCCCTTTTGTTGCTAACCTTATCCTCGTTGAGGATTTGAGCCTTTGAGGTGCATAGCTAAAAGGCAACAAGATATATAAATTACATAAGTAGCAATCGTTTACAACAAATACTCCACTAATTTAATAACTAGTAATAACTATGACGAGTTTGATAAATTAAAATAATGAAATAATTAGTCAAGATATGAGGCTACAAAATAAAATCAGTATCCTTGTTTTTCTAGTTTATATGCAAATATTTTATACGTATATATAACAAACTTCTAACAATGATGACGTTAACCGTAGTTGGGTTAAGAAACAAAAAGTGATTTTATTGCATCAACATTTATGGCCAAAATTCAGTCATCTGTTATCGAGAAGAAATCCAAGTGATAACAAATTAGCTAGTACTTGCATTACAATAAATCCAACTAAACATAAAATCAATAATAATTTTATATATAAAATAAAAACATCAACAACATATAACTAGTATATTTATTTAAATTACACACTAATAAAATATAAGTAAGAAGAAATAAAATATTCATGATTCATAATCGAACATATAGTAGTATTACTTGTCAACAAAGTTTTCCGATGATATATTCAAATCTTTTTATATATAGTTTAACACTAACGTTTTTTTATAAACATATAAATATTTTTGTAAAATTTAAAAGATATTTAATGGCGGGGCGGGGCGGTTTTTTTGGTTCGGTTTTTTGTATGCAACCAAAAACCGCCCCAAACATTCGGTTTTTCTGAAACTCAAAACCATTAACATCGGTTTTTCAAATGGTTCGGTTTTTTCGATGCGGAGTTTTCGGTTTTTCGGTTTCGATCCGATTTTTCGGTTTTTGTGCTCACCCCTAAATAAAAGTAAAACTAAACGAAGAAATTAACTTTCGACTAAAAAATAAAATTAACCTAATGAAAAAGGAGAAAATAAAACTAAGAGGGTACTTTAAAACTAAACGAGGTAAAAGCTAAAGCGGGCACTAAATAAAAGATAAAACTTAAACTTTACGAAAAATTATTAATACTAAAAATTGACGAAAAATATAACTAAAAATACGTGACTTTCAAAATAGAAATCGGAAAAACTTTCAGATAAAACTAAACGATTATGGAAAAATACTAAATAATAAACAAGCTAGCAAGCATGCAGCTCAAGCAACTAGGATAGCAGCTGGATTTGGCGGGAAAAATGGGAAGCAAGAAGGCAGCCAGGCATGTCAATTTAGTTATGTTATACGGAATCTTATCCGGGTTTTTGTTGTTTACTTGTTATACGGAATGACTTTTATATCTTATCCGGAATAATTTTAACTACACTATCCGGAATATTTTTCATTACACTATCCGGAATAACTTTTTTACAAGTTATCCGGAATTTCTTTTTTGGTCTTATCCGGGATATCGAAAACGCTATCCGGAATATCTAAAATCTCTAATCCGGGATCCAAATTTTGCTTATCCGGAATAAACAATTTACTAGCTAATTCGGAATGTTAGAAAATGCTTATCCGGGAAACGAGGGTTTTGGGAAAAAAAACGGATAAGAACAAAAAAAAAAACAAAATAAGCTAAAGACCAAAAATAAGCAAAAATCTAATTAGCACTTAACCAAAACTTTAACCAAATAAATTTTAAGAAAAACTAAATAAGCCAAAATTTAAAAACTTTTAAAAAGTAAAAACACTAAATAATAAAAATATTTAAAAACAAATTTTTATAAAAATTAACTAATAAGCACGTAATTAAAAATAAGAAAATTAACACAATAAGCACTAAAACACTATAAGCTATAAAAATCAAACATATAAAAACGAATAAGCACAATCAATCAAAAACATCAATCAAACAAGAACATGATTAATTAAACTAGATTATTATTAAAATTAAACAAGATTAAAAAGATTAAGAAAGGAAGAATGAGAATGATTAATTGAAAAAGCTTGAAATTAAGATGATTAAAGATTCAAATTACAAGATTAATAAAAAACCTTAAAACATTTAAGAAAAGCTAGAGAGAGAAAGTAAATTACACTACTCCTACTCCTAAAACTAATCTATCTACTCCTAAAATGACTAACACCTCCTAATGACATATTAGGAGGGTTTATATAGGAGGAGGGGAGGAGTGTTGATGCTTTCTTCTTTCTTTCTTCTCGTCTCGACTCGATTTAAATTCTTTGTCTTTCTCGACGTCGTCTTGGGATTTGTCGATATAAATTGAACTCGTCTTTTTATTTTCTTCTTCTATTAGACTTGAGTTCTTCGACTTTGTTAAACTTCCGTCTTTAGACTTTTTCTTCGATAAATCTTCAGAATAGGCCTTGGACTTCCGTTCTTTTTGCACTCTTGATATTTTAACTTCGTCTTTTGTCTTTTTCTTCGATAAAATCCCGTGAAAGCCTGTGTTTTCTTCCTTTTCATCTTTTGGTCCTAAAACACAATAGAAACGCAAACCACGCATAATTCCGACTTTTACGACATAAAATACACGTTTTGGCTTGGTTATTATTATAATTAAGTGGTAAAAGGATGGGTGTTTTCACACCTATCAAATCCCCTACACTTGACCATTGCAATGCCCTCATGTAATGCATTAGTTACAAAGCAAGATTTACATTTTCCATTATAATTAACCCACCTTGGCCTTTATTAAACATAATTAAAGGAAGAAAAACAAATAAAGAGATTAAAGATTTACATTGAGGCTTTGGATTGTCATGAATGTTTATCACCCTCAAGTTTCACGTTCTCCACACCAAGCTTAAAAACGAGATCATTGTTATTATAAGTTAGCAAACTAACAATCACTCATGTGGCCTAATTATTCACTTAGACTCCCTTATTCCTAGGTGTATCTCTTATATTTTATTGTTGTCTTAAATGACCATGAGGATGCATTGTTGACTTATTTCGATAGTTATTAAGGCTGAAAATAAAGTAGGACGATTTAATCAATAGTTAACTAAAGGACAAAATCTTTTCAAACTGCTTCTCGGGACCTCATAAAGTTCATATCCTGGCATAACTTGATTCACGGTTTGAGACCTTTCTCGGATCGATATTTGGCATTAACTTCATACTTCAAATCTTGAGAGACGTTCATGAAATAATGGTCTTCTCTTCATAATAGGAATTTCTTCACTTGAACTTTTTGAGAGATTCTTCATATTTGGACCACGACTTCTTCATTTTTCTCCAATCTTTATTTGGAATTTTGATATACAACGATCCACCTCCTTTTAGGACTTGGATATATTTATCCTCATACCTTGCTAGGGCCTTTTTGGATAGACTTCTCCATGATCTTTAGGGGAGTATTCGCTTTTCGTCGTGTGTCTCGATCATTCATATTGATTTTTGATAAATGATTCTTCACATCACTTTTGGATCTTTAGCAACAAAATGTAGCCCTCATGTCTTGTTAGGACCTTTTCGGACTCGCCAATCTTCGCATCCCGCTTCAATAAGTTATGCCTTGGCTATGAACTCTAATTAATATCGAGCAACTTTTAAACGATCTTGGGCTAGAAGCTAAGTAACTTTTCAAATTATACAACCTTACTTATTGCAATTAAATTTATTAACAAGCGATGGGAGAAAAAGCTCATAATTAACTCACATAAATTTATGAAAGAATACCAAACTTATAATTGACTCTATCATCTCTCGTTCTGCACAATTTAAAATCTCAAGGAATTAGACTCGTGGATGCTTAGCCTATTGAATCAAAGTTTCGGGTTTTCAAGTCATCTATAGGATCTTGCAACTTCTTAGACTTTTTCAAGTTTAGAATTCGCATTTTAAATTTCCCTTGATAAACGACTTTCTAGGATCAATTATAGGAACTTGTGAAAAGTTCTTGTTCTTAACCCGTGAGAGTTAAGACTTTCGCGTTTTAAAGTTCCCTATATAAAAGCCTAGCAAAACTTGACTTAAACACGTTAAGGATACTAGCTAGAGTAAACTTAGATAAGTAAACTCGGGTTGAGTCAAAAGATTCATGACGTTTAAAAATTAAAACCACTTTATTAAAATTTATTCTAGCAAAGAAAGAAAATAACTATAACAAAGGTAAAACTATTAGGCCAAAATAGATCAAAAATTTTGAAAAATGTCGAAATATTAATTTTCCGGTTAAAATGAGGATAAATACAAGGAAAATCCCACTTAACTTCGATAGAAGTCCCCCTACACTTGATATAAACATTGTCCTCAATATTTGGGCATGTGGGAGTAAACTCCCCTACACTTAGGACATTGTGCACGTTGTTTAAATCTTGCTAGGAAGAGACAACTAAAGTGATTCTTATTTCAATCATAAATGATAAAATATTGAATCAAAAGAGTTTAGGATAGAACCGGGAAGACGGGAATACGGGATTATGGTTCGTCAAAAGTCATCAAGAGTGGATCTTTGAAAGCTCGAATCCCTTCACATGATAAGATAGAAAACAACAAATACATACAAGGGTCTCCCCATACACTTATTATAAAAACAGAATAAAAGGATAGATAATTAATCGGGTTACCTCCCAAAAAGCGAGTCACGAGCCTGACTCGTCCCCGAATTAAATGGTCCATGGGGAAACCTCGAATGTAATACCGGGATCAAAGACCTTTTCCTCGTTCCTGGAGGACATCAATGAAGGAGAGGCGGGAGGGTAAATCTTAAAAGGTAGAAAATTCCTCTCAACATACGAAAAGTATGTGAGATCATGATCCACGGGAGGTGGGGTGGGTAAAGGAATCAAAATGTCAGCCCCAAAAGACATATGATTATCACTGAGCGGCAAAGCCGTAAAGGTGTCAATCATGGAATGGTCAATGTCACCTCCCGGGTCAAAGCACTCATCCTCGGTAATGGTTTCTAAAGGTTGGGATAAAAGGTGCTCGGGAGGGAGACTAGGGGCAATATCTTCATGCAAAAAGTTATCAAAAATAATATCCCCCTCCGTGTCATCATCATCTATACCCAGAGGTATTGAGAGAATGTCGATTTCTTCCATAAATGTGTTATTATTCTCAACTGAAGTAATAGACGGAGGTAAAGACTCTGAGATAGGAGCAGAATTCAACGCTTCAATTTTAGCAATAAGAAGATGAACTTTCAGTAATTTGTCGCGAAGAATAACGTCTTCCACCTCATCTACAAGACCAAGTTCAGTGGTGAACTTCTCGTAAGTCAGAGAGAATAAATCAACATCGCCCTCATCTCCCGGAGGAGATTGAGAAATTTCAAAGGTGAAATTCTCATAGCATGGAGAAAAATCATCATTAAGGGCGACCTCGTCCGTAAGCTCCT
This sequence comes from Glebionis coronaria, assembly GCA_025667525.1. Lineage (NCBI taxonomy): Eukaryota > Viridiplantae > Streptophyta > Magnoliopsida > Asterales > Asteraceae > Glebionis > Glebionis coronaria. The sequence continues at coordinate 72,211,811 of CM046877.1, read as the reverse complement.
CAAAAGTCAGCACATCACAAACCTCATCAAAGAATTTGTCGAGACCAAAATCACTAATCTCACTCGATGAATCACTATCCTTAGACGTATTAGGGATATCAAGAGTAGGAGTAGTAATCTCAGAAGATGGGTTGAGATCATAGATATCGTCCTCGTCATCATCATAATAGTAGTATGGACGCACAAGAGGAGGAGTATAATCACTAAGATTAGATACTTGCTCTTGTTGTTGTCGCTTTTCCTCCTCCCATGCTTCTTTTTGGTGAACCACGGCTTCTTGAAGTTGCAAAATAAGGGCGTGTGTTTCGTCATTCGGATTCAAAGAAGGTTGATGATCGAGGGTGTATTGTGGGGGCTCAAAATTATGAAAACCAGAATTATAGCACGGATGTGGTCCATCATAAATCATCGGTTGAAAGGAATTAGAACACGGATTTGGCTCATAATAACTCATCGGCTGACAATAAGAAGTATCACGAGGGCCCCCACAATTGTTGCAACACGGGTATTGAGAAAAACTCGGTGCGTCATGTGGATAGCTATTACCATTGTCATAATTTTAACCCGGTTCTTGCTCGTCATGAGACGGGTATCGAATCGGACACGAAACATGCCAATGAGAATCGCTTCCACAATATATGCAAGAGGGTGGAGTAAGTGCATTAGAAGCAAAGGATAAGTTAATCGAATTGCACGAGGGACAAAATCCAAATTGTGTATTGTCGATATCATTTCCACACCGCTCACATGTACACCATTGACATGTTTGAAAACCATACAATGGTCTTCCACACCCTGCAGCACAAGCAACATACAAATCCATTAAGAATTAAACACAATAGAGAAGTAAGAGGAATATTTTTGGTGCAAAACTTTTTGAAAAGAAATGCTTTTTATGATTTTTTAAATGTTTTTGGATTTTTGAAATTTTTATATTTATGGATTTTTGAAAATTTTAGACACGAAAAATAACGTTCAAAAGTGAACGGATCCCAAAATCCAACGCGTCTCTCACAATAAACCGCCAATTGATAATGTGATTTTGCTAGATAAAAAGTTCGTTTTCTCTGTGTCTAATCGAATTGATCTCCGGTTAAATGTGTGACTCAGTCGTTTTTGGTGAATAAAAGAGGTTTTAGTTATCTATTTCTACTTAAAAGATAAAAACGAAACGTAATAAAAATAGACCAAAAACAAATAACTAATAATAAAGAAGTAAAACAAATAATAAAACGTATATTAAAACAAAACAATTTATAAAAATAAAACTAAACGAAGAAACTAACTTTTGACTGAAAAATAAAATTAACCTAATGAAAAAGGAGAATATAAAACTAAGAGGGTACTTTAAAACTAAACGAGGTAAAAGCTAAAGCGGGCACTAAATAAAAGATAAAACTTAAACTTTACGAAAAATTATTAATACTAAAAATTGACGAAAAATATAAATAAAAATACGTGACTTTCAAAACAGAAATCGGGAAAACTTTCAGATAAAACTAAACGATTACGGAACAATACTAAATAATAAACAAGCTAGCAAGCATGCAGCTCAAGTAACCAGGCTAGCAGCTGGATTTGGCGGGAAAAATGGGAAGCAAAAAAGGCAGCAAGGCATGTCAATTTAGTTATGTTATACGGAATCTTATCCGGGTTTTTGTTGTTTACTTGTTATACGGAATGACTTTTATATCTTACCCGGAATGATTTTAACTACACTATCCGGAATATTTTTCATTACACTATCCGGAATAACTTTTTTACAAGTTATCCGGAATTTCTTTTTTGGGCTTATCCGGGATATCGAAAACGCTATCCGAAATGTCTAAAATCTCTAATCCGGGATCCAAATTTTGCTTATCCGGAATAAAAAATTTACTAGCTAATCCGGAATGTTAAAAAATGCTTATCCGGGAAACAAGGGTTTTGGGGAAAAAACCGGATAAGAACAAAAACAAAATAAGCTAAAGACCAGAAATAAGCAAAAATCTAATAAGCACTTAACCAAAACTTTAACCAAATAAATTTTAAGAAAATCTAAATAAGCCAAAATTTAAAAACTTTTAAAAACACTAAATAATAAAAATATTTAAAAACAACTTTTTATAAAAATTAACTAATAAGCACTTAATTAAAAATAAGAAAATTAACACTATAAGCTATAAAAAGCAAACACATAAAAACCAATAAGCACAATCAATCAAAAACATCAATCAAACAAGAACATGATTAATTAAACTACATGATTATCAAAATTAAACAAGATTAAAAAGATTAAGAAAGGAAGAATGAGAATGATTAATTGAAAAAGCTTGAAATTAAGATGATTAAAGATTCAAATTACAAGATTAATAAAAAAACTTAAAACATTTAAGAAAAGCTAGAGAGAGAAAGTAAATTACACTACTCCTACTCCTAAAACTAATCTATCTACTCCTAAAATGACTAACACCTCCTAATGACATATTAGGAGGGTTTATATAGGAGGAGGGGATGAGTGTTGATGCTTTCTTCTTTCTTTCTTCTCGTCTCGACTCGATTTAAATTATTTGTCTTTCTCGACGTCGTCTTGGGATTTGTCAATATAAATTGAACTCGTCTTATAATTTTCTTCTTCTATTAGACTTGAGTTCTTCGACTTTATTAAACTTCCGTCTTTAGTCTTTTTCTTCGATAAATCTTCAGAATAGGCCTTGGACTTCCGTTCTTTTTGCACTCTTGATCTTTTGACTTCGTCTTTTGTCTTTTTCTTCGATAAAAGCCCATGAAAGCCCGTGTTTTCTTCCTTTTTTCATCTTTTGGTCCTAAAACACAATAAAAACACAAACCACGCATAATTCCGACTTTTACGACATAAAATACACGTTTTGGCTTGGTTATTATTATAACTAAGTGATAAAAGGATGGGTGTTTTCACACCTATCAATGACAAAGGGTGTTGATGATTAGTTAATATGATTGAGATTTGTTAAGATGAAGATGAGATGTGGTGGATGGGATGATAAAGAAAGGGAACGGAGGCTAATGAAAAAGTGATTAGGTTTCCTTAAGATTAGGATTGAGTGGTTTTATATATAGCACCAATACACCGGATCATATAAGTTGGATGGGCCGGCTATGTTAACTAAACGGGTCATTGAGACTTGTATCTCAAATGAAAGTATACATGGAGCAGGCAAAGTAATACATTGGATTTGGGCTGCGCATTTTTTATCCTACTTGCTGTTGAAATTTTGCAATGGGTATTTTGATGGAGAATTTTGGGCTATATTATAATTATAAAACCGAAATTTTATCACAATTTTCGTTTTGGAGATTACCCGGGTATTTGTTACGGATCGATCGAAAGTGCTTTAACGACAAAGAAAATTATAGGTTTTAAACCTAATATTTGCGAAAAAAAATTCGACAGTTGGGCATTTGACTGACGTTGAGCTTAAATGACAAGTTGTCTAGACAAATTGTGTCCCTTAATGACAATTCATCTCATAATCTGTTCTAGATAACGACATTCACAACACAACACCAAAGCAAACAAAACACTTAACGCTAAAACGATCCGATATAAGATTCACTTAAATGACAACGGCTAGTTTTGATTCTACAAAGACAAGTGATCACGAAGTGGATTTGGTATTCTTTATTTGAAGTTGAAGTGGGATTTCATGAAGACGTCTACTTATTTCATCATCGAGCCTTCCTTCTATTTTTCGACCCCTTTTCTTCAAACCCAGTCTATCAAATGATGACTTGCTTGGGCGTTAAAATTTATGATTGAGACTTGAATTATCTAATTTCCACAGTCAAGGGGTGGATGGTCGACGACATGGATTACTATCATTTTTGGGAGCTTTGTTGCAGTTCTCAGTGTCACACGCAGTTGCTCGTGTGGATAACTTCAAGAGGTATAAGAGACTTGTTTCTGCATCGTTCTTCAATCGACATAAGTGCAAGCATAAGTAACAAATTTGGGGGATTGTGCTTCAGTTTCAAGTTTGGAATATCAGGTTTACTTCACATGTGGTCACAACAAATAGCCGAATGAATTCGAGGTTGGTAAGTTAGACAGAGAAAGATGGAATCAGCAATCAATTCTCACGGGATATTTATGAGCTTCATAACGACAATGGTACTTCATAGTCAAAGCAAAAAAAAATTCAAAGTTTCTCAATGACTTTCAAAACTTTTCAAGACATTTGCTTTAGACTAAGAAATTCTCGAGTATATGAACGTCCACGATAATGATGCTTCCGAGAGTTCGAAATCATCATGGGGGAAGATCGTGTACTTTGAAGTAATTAGATCAACTTCCATGGGGAATTAGTGTACATGGAATGGTATCTACTTCACTTTATATGATTTTTATGAAGTATTCTGCAGGCGTGAGAAGAATTGCTGTTGATTTCCCGCATGTTACCCCAAATGGATTATCACCAAAACCTAAACGACATGAAACAGTATAGAAGTAGTGTTATTTGGTGTGGTTCTTCTACAAATTTCCGCTGTGCACTTAAACCGATGAGCTAGAAGATTGTTCAAACTACATCAAAGTGTCAGAATCTGCTTAAGATACAGGTATTGATTTGGGGGAAGCTGATTCAGAAACTTCGTCAAAAAGAAGTCTATGAAGAAAGTTTTTTAATACATGTTGCATGAATTGGGGGGAAGTTAATCCAAATCATGCATATTACAATTGTTCCACAACAAGCAAAGACAAAGAGGATTCAAGCTGAGGTACAAGTTATGAAGACAATAAGACTTAGAAGACATCCTCATCATTCGAAGCGCCTTGGAAGACTTTATTTTGTTGTATTTGTACTTGTTAGGAACATTGTAAGTAATTCCGTATGTCTCCACATTGGGGGAAGATTGTTAGCCCTAAAATGTGAGCGCCATTTACAGAATTACATTAGTTTAATATATCCACATACGCAGGGACTAGTTTTGTTAAGTCAGAATAGTTCATGTGTGTCTAGGCTATATATACCCCTCCATACTTCCATGGAGGGGTGAGCATTCCCGTTTGTTTATTTTCACTTCTCTCTCTAAAGTAAACACACTCCTTTCACCTTGTAATCTTTCTCTCTCTAAATGTCTAACCACTTGTTTTATCCTCCCCGACCTTCGGATCAGCCCTAAATAGCTTTGAATCTTATGATTAACACTTATTTAACCTGCAAACCCAAGTATATATATACAAGTTAAATAAGGTCGCGTTCAAATTATTTGTAAACTTGTTAGGTTGACATACTTGATCCGATTAGTTAAATGAGTTAAAATCGTTAAAAAGTTTTTTGACCAACAAACATGTCAATCTAAACTTACCAACTTAAATCCGACACAAGTTGTTGCCCCTAGCTGTAATAATATATATGAAATAAAACTTGAAGCATTTAAAACAAAACCATAAAAATATGTATAGGTAATTTTTGTGTAGTTTCACATAGGTGAGTATTATTGATAACTAAAACAATAAAGTTATTATACAGCGATGAGTGACATATGTTAGGAAGTCTCGACATATGTTAGGAAGTCTCTAGTCTCTCTTGCATGCGGTTCTTCTCCTTTTTAAAATAGTTCACAATCTCACATGTGGATCTTTGAATAAACTCAGAGATGTCAAACACAACTTATAATTACACTCATTAGAACCTAATTGAATCTCTTGTTTTTTAGTATTCACTTTAATTTCTAAAAACTTTTTTTTGAACGACGATTTTATTAAGAGAACTAGTAAGGAACTAGAATTACACAACAAGTAAATAAGGGTTTTTAAGCCAAGCGTCATAATTAAACGTGGCTTTACAGCGAAACCTACACCAATAAAAGGAATGTAAAACAATATCATCAAACAACGTTGCCATGGAAGGAGGATGCTTGTCAAATAAAGTCTTGTTACGGAACGTCCAAATGCACCACCACAAAGCGTAAAACACACCTTCTAAAATGGATTTCAGCTTATTCGGTAACCTAATGGAAGCAAGCCAAATCAACCACAACGAGCTTAGCTAGCTCATTTGGCCACCAAAGGTAACCTTGGGGAGGTACTCTTGGAGAGGTCTCGAGTTCGAGCCTCACCAAGAACCTTCAGGGCCTGAATTAAGAAGCAGGATTGGGGTTTATCCCCTAAAGAGAAGATTCGAGGCTTGCATACTGCCCAATTGGAAGTCACTGTAAGCTCGAATCTCTAATCCGGGATCCAAATTTTGCTTAACCGGAATAAACAATTTACTAGCTAATCCGAAATGTTAGAAAATGCTTATCCGGGAAACGAGGGTTTTGGGGAAAAAACCGGATAAGAACAAAAACAAAATAAGCTAAAGACCAAAAATAAGCAAAAATCTAATAAGCACTTAACCAAAACTTTAACCAAATAAATTTTAAGAAAATCTAAATAAGCCAAAATTTAAAAACTTTTAAAAACACTAAATAATAAAAATATTTAAAAACAACTTTTTATAAAAATTAACTAATAAGCACTTAATTAAAAATAAGAAAATTAACACAATAAGCACTAATACACTATAAGTTATAAAAATCAAACACATAAAAACCAATAAGCACAATCAATCAAAAACATCAATCAAACAAGAACATGATTAATTAAACTACATGATTATCAAAATTAAACAAGATTAAAAAGATTAAGAAAGGAAGAATGAGAATGATTAATTGAAAAAGCTTGAAATTAAGATGATTAAAGATTCAAATTACAAGATTAATAAAAAAAACTTAAAACATTTAAGAAAAGCTAGAGAGAGAAAGTAAATTACACTACTCCTACTCCTAAAACTAATCTATCTACTCCTAAAATGACTAACACCTCCTAATGACATATTAGGAGGGTTTATATAGGAGGAGGGGAGGAGTGTTGATGCTTTCTTCTCGTCTCGACTCGATTTAAATTCTTTGTCTTTCTCGACGTCGTCTTGGGATTTGTCGATATAAATTGAACTCGTCTTATAATTTTCTTCTTCTATTAGACTTGAGTTCTTCGACTTTATTAAACTTCCGTCTTTAGTCTTTTTCTTCGATAAATCTTCAGAATAGGCCTTGGACTTCCGTTCTTTTTGCACTCTTGATCTTTTGACTTCGTCTTTTGTCTTTTTCTTCGATAAAAGCCCATAAAAAGCCCGTGTTTTCTTCCTTTTTCATCTTTTGGTCCTAAAACACAATAAAAACACAAACCACACATAATTCCGACTTTTACGACATAAAATACACATTTTGGCTTGGTTATTATTATAACTAAGTGGTAAAAGGATGGGTGTTTTCACACCTATCAATGACAAAGGGTGTTGATGATTAGTTAATATTATTGAGATTTGTTAAGATGAAGATGAGATGTGGTGGATGGGATGATAAAGAAAGGGAACGGAGGCTAATGAAAAAGTGATTAGGTTTCCTTAAGATTAGGATTGAGTGGTTTTATATATACCACCAATACACCGGATCATATAAGTTGGATGGGCCGGCTATGTTAACTAAACGGGTCATTGAGACTTTTATCTCAAATGAAAGTATACATTGAGCAGGCAAAGTAATACATTGGATTTGGGCTGCGCATTTTTTATCCAACTTGCTGTAAAAATTTTGCAATAGGTATTTTGATGGAGAATTTTGGGCTATATTTTAATTATAAAACCGAAGTTTTATCACAATTTTCGTTTTGGAGATTACCCGGGTATTTGTTATGGATCGATCGAAAGTGCTTTAACGACAAAGAAAATTATAGGTTTTAAACCTAATATTTTCAAAAAAAAAATTCGACAATTGGCCATTTGACTGACGTTGAGCTTAAGTGGCAACTTGTCTAGACAAATTGTGTCCCTTAATGACAATTCATCTCATAATCTGTTCTAGATAACGACATTCACAACACAACACCAAAGCAAACAAAACACTTAACGCTAAAACGATCCGATATAAGATTCACTTAAACGACAACGGCTAGTTTTGATTCTACAAATTCAAGTGATCACGAAGTGGATTTGGTATTCTTTATTTGAAGTTGAAGTGGGATTTCATGAAGACGTCTACTTATTTCATCATCGAGCCTTCCTTCTATTTTTCGACCCCTTTTCTTCAAACCCAGTCTATCGATTGATAACTTGCTTGGGCGTTAAAATTTATGATTGAGACTTGAATTATCTAGTTTCCACTGTCAAGGGGTGGATGGTCGACGACATGGATTACTATCATTTTTGGGAGCTTTGTTGCAGTTCTCAGTGTCACATGCAGTTGCTCGTGTGGATAACTTCAAGAGGTATAAGAGACTTGTTTCTGCATCGTTCTTCAATCGACATAAGTGCAAGCTTAAGTAACAAATTTGGGGGATTGTACTTCAGTTTCAAGTTTGGAATATCGGGTTTACTTCACATGTGGTCATAACAAATAGCCGAATGAATTCGAGGTTGGTAAGTTAGACAGAGAGAGATAAAATCAGCAATCAATTCTCACGGGATATTTATGAGCTTCATAAAGACAATGGTACTTCATAGTCAAATAAAAAAAATTTCGAAGTTTCTCAATGACTTTCAAAACTTTTCAAGACATTTGCTTTAGACTAAGAACTTCTCGAGTATATGAACGTCCACGATAATGATGCTTCCGAGAGTTCGAAATCATCATGGGGGAAGATCGTGTACTTTGAAGTAATTAGATCAACTTCCAGGGGGAAGTAGTGTACATGGAATGGTATCTACTTCACTTTATATGATTTTTATGAAGTATTCTGCAGGCGTGAGAAGAATTGCTGTTGATTTCCTACATGTTACCCCAAATGGATTATCACCAAAACCTAAACGACATGAAACAGTATAGAAGTAGTGTTATTTGGTGTGGTTCTTCTACAAATTTACGCCGTGCACTTAAACCGATGAGCTAGAAGATTGTTCAAACTACATCAATGTGTTAGAATCTGCTTAAGATACATGTATTGGTTTGGGGGAAGCTGATTCAGAAACTTCGTCAAAAAGAAGTCTATGAAGAAAGTTTTTTAATACATGTTGCATGAATTGGGGGGAAGTTAATCCAAATCATGCATATTACAATTGTACCACAACAAGCAAAGACAAAGAGGATTCAAGCTGAGGTACAAGTTATGAAGACAATAAGACTTAGAAGACATCCTCAGCATTCGAAGCGCCTTGGAAGACTTTATTTTGTTGTATTTTTACTTGTTAGGAACATTGTAAGTAATTCCATATGTCTCCACATTTGGGGAAGACTGTTAGCCCTAAAATGTGAGCGCCATTTACAGAATTACATTAGTTTAATATAACCACATACGCAGGGACTAGTTTTGTTAAGTCAGAATAGTTCAGGTGTGTCTAGGCTATATATACCCCTCCATACTTCCATGGAGGGGTGAGCATTCCCGTTTGTTTATTTTCACTTCTCTCTCTAAAGTAAACACACTCCTTTCACCTTGTAATCTTTCTCTCTCTAAATGTCTAACCACTTGTTTTATCCTCCCCGACCTCCGGATCAGTCCTAAATAGCTTTGAATCTTATGATTAACTCTTATTTAACCTGCAAAACCAAGTATATATATATAAGTTAAATTAGGTCGCGTTCAAATTTTTTGTAAACATGTTAGGTTGACATACTTGATCCGATTAGTTAAATGAGTTAAAATCGTTAAAAAGTTTTCTGACCAACAAACATGTCAATCTAAACTTACCAAGTTAAATCCGACACAAGTTGTTGCCCCTAGCTATAATAATATATATGAACTAAAACTTGAAGCATTTGAAACAAAACCATAAAAATATGTATAGGTAATTTTTTGTGTAGTTTCACATAGGTGAGTATTATTGATAATTAAAACAATAAAATTATTATACAACGATGAGTGACATATGTTAGGAAGTCTCTAGTCTCTCTTGCATGCGGTTCTTCTCTTTTTTAAAATAGTTCACAATCTCACATATGGATCTTTGAATAAACTCAGAGATGTCAAACGCAACTTATAATTACACTCATTAGAACCTAACTGAATCTCTTGTTTTTTAGTATTCACTTTAATTTCTAAAAGCTGTTTTTAACGACGATTTTATTAAGAGAACTAGTAAGGAACTAGAATTACACAACAAGTAAATAAGGGTTTTTAAGCCAAGCGTCATAATTAAACGTGGCTTTACAACGAAACCTACACCAATAAAAGGAATGTAAAACAATATCATCAAACAACGTTTCCATGGAAGGACGATGCTTGTCAAATAAAGTCTTGTTACGGAACGTCCAAATGCACCACCCCAAAGCGTAAAACACACCTTCTAAAATGGATTTCAGCTTATTCGGTAACCTAATGGAAGCAAGCCAAATCAACCACAACGAGCTTAGTTAGCTCATTTGGCCACCAAAGGTAACCTTGGGGAGGTACTCTTGGAGAGGTCTCGAGTTCGAGTCTCACCAAGAACCTTCAGGGCCTGAATTAAGAAGCAGGATTGGGGTTTATCCCCTAAAGAGAAGATTCGAGGCTTGCATACTGCCCAATTGGAAGTCACTGTAAGCTCGAATCACTAACTACTAACTCGCCATTAAAAAAAAGCCAAATCAACCACTTGTCATACGAACTACACTCCACAAAAGGAATATCCCATGAGCAAGCTATCTTGTTGTAAAGCTGACGAACCAGGTTACAAGAAAATAAACAAATGAGAAGTAGTCTCGGTCACCTGATGACACAACAAACACGTGAGGGATTGAATATCAATCCACGACGCGAGATGTTTAATCTTGTTGGGAGGGCATTAAGCTTAACTTTCCAGGCAAGAATATTCAGTTTTATAGGCATATATTTCACCCATCTAGTTTTTGAAGAAACATTTGGAAATCTATAGTCATCAATTACCTGCCTGATGGAGATCACAACGAAACTACTTGTACCGCCCAAAGACCACATATATGAAGGTTTATTAACATCATAAAAATTATATAAAACCCTAAACAAGATCAAAGCACACATAGCGGAATCAATTTAACAAGATCATAATAATAACAAAATTATAATTAATCGAATTAGGGTTATATACCTTTACGCTAAAGCAAATCCACAAGACAAAGAACGCATCATCAATTCGGGTTTGTACCGTATGTAACCAAGATATAGTGTAAAGTAAGACTATACTACGATCTTGTACACACGTAATAAACAACGAGCTAACCGTGATTCTAGCACGTGTAAACCGAGCTATAACGCTTGTAGAAATCTACCCAGCAACCCTAGAGAGGGGCTAGGACTAGATTATAAGCACAATCGAGCAAACAAGAAAACTAACCGAAACCCCTTTGTGGATGTTTCTTGATAACCGTGATTCTAGCACGTGTAAACCGAGCTATAACGCTTGTAGAAAATCTACCCAGCAATCCTAGAGAGGGGCTAGGACTAGATTATAAGCACAATCGAGCAAACAAGAAAACCAATTGAAACCCCTTTGTGAGTGTTTCTTGTGATCGACCAAAAGAAAGAAAGAGAGAGAGAGAGAGAGAGAGAGAGAGAGAGAGATAGATAGAGAGAGAGAGAGAGAGAGATTATTGTGTGTCTTGAATTATGAGGTGAGAGGTTGTTTATATAGACCTAATTCTTGTAGTCAAAACAAAAATAAGGAATGTTTTTTCCCCTTCCCCTTGCCTCAATAACCGACGATCGAACACCCCCCCATAGGGTGTTCCGGAACCTTCCGATCTTCTTTCTTTTATTCTACTTACTATATATTCTTTAACGTTCGTTTAATACTTAACTCTTAATTATTTAACGACCATTAAAGTTATATCTCGGTTTAATTTAATAAACGTAATAAATATATTTGTTAAATAAATTAATAAATATAATAAATGCATTTATTAAATAAATTAACTCTTTACGTATTGTGTGCAATCCCGTAATCTCAAGTTCGTTCCTATCACACGACTGTTAAATATAAGTCCATAAACTTTCAATATACTTGTCCATCTGCGGAGAAAGATTAATACCACCAATGAGCTCAATAATCTCATCATACTGAGACTGCTCTGCGCCTCCCCTAACAGCTCAGCGAAGGGAAGAATCAAAACTGGGTTGTGCAAGTTTATTCTTGACGATGTCTTTTTTGCAAGTATCCAAAGCAAAAATTCTTGGGAATCTAAATTTGAAGATACTACCCTCGAACCATTTATCCTCCACAAAAGAGAACGTAGCTCCATCTCCCAGTCTTGGTTTTCAGATAATCAAAGAAATTAACTCCGTTTGATTTGAGAATAGCAGCCTGCTTTACAATATGCAGCCAACAAGATCGAGCCTAACTCTCACATCTTTATCCACACAATCATTGAAATTGAGTATTTGTAAGTTCGTTTATTCTCGATTCCATACAAATTGAAAGGCCTACTAATTTTGAGCTTTAAATTGTTCTTGGTTGGTAAGGGTATTTGGATTTCTATGTCTAATTCAATCAACACGTAAAAAGATGAAAATATTAAGGCTACGTATTCGTAAAATAAAGTGCACGTACCAATTACTATTCACAAAGTACAAGTTCCTATTGCATGAAAAGTAAATTGCTTGAAATGTAAACTAAATGAAAGTATAAGGACTGAAAGTGTAAAATCAGGAACTAAAAGGACCAAATATGAAAATGTAACAAACTAGTTAACCAACTTAACAAATTTTAAAACCAACTAACTGAAACTGTAACTAATGAGAATTCAGGGACTATATCAGGCAAAACCTAAAAAGATGGGAAATTAGCACTGAATACCAAGTCTATCAAATTCCAAGGACCAATATGCAATTATAACTAGAACTTTTGTAAAAACAGGCAAACCAAAACGAATAAGCTGGTGAGGGCTTATTAATGAACCAAAATCAGTCTAGTCTTTTGCAAACCACTTATAATCTAAAATAAGCTAGGCCAGTAACAGGATTTTGCTTAATATCTTGTATATCTCAAGTTAGCTTATCTTAGTAAGCCAAGAATAAGCCCATTTGAAAACTAGTCAACCACAAACTATTTTCTTATCAAATCTGATTAATCAAACTCAAAGAAGCTTGGAATGTCTTTTTGTTTGGAAAATGATCAACTGAATAAGCCAGAATCTTGAATAAGCTAAAATTGGCTTATTTGACCAAATTTGACCAAAAATCCAAAAATCTGAAAATCTCAAAATCCACTCAAGACATGATGGCAAGTTGATTTGTGAAACAAAATTAACAGGTTTATGAAGTAGATTTGGAGATCTAGTAAAACAGTTTGAGTTTCATCATAGAGAATGAAGTATGCTATTAAGCTGACTAATAAGCTAAAAACTTTCTCAACTCTTGATACTGTATGATTTCCAAGTAAACAGTTAAACTTTAGATGTTAAACTACAAATTGAAAAAAATTTCAAGCAATTTTGTCCAGTAACAAAGAAATGACAAGTAATCAAAGTGAGCTAGTTTAACTGATGAACTTGTTGAAAATTATTGACCCAAACTTTTAACAATTGCCTGTTTGAAAACTTATTTGACCACAAGTTTAAACCAAAATGCTTACACAAACAGACTTGATGTAAACGAACTCTTATCAACCAGTTTAACAACTTTAATTACCAAATTTGACTTAAACCAAACACCACTTTAGAATCTGAATAAGAACTTTTACAAAGAGTTTTTGATCTCAAGACTAAAACATGTTAAACACTTATCAGAACTTGTTCAAAGGATGAATTGAAATGTATTTGTACCAAAAACAAGCTTGTAAACAGATTAGAACTCAAAATGACTATTAATGAATAATTGACTAATGAAAATGCTAATTTTAACCAAGTAAAGCACAATGAAAAGCTAAAATCACACAAGTAAACTATCAATATAACACAATTAAGCTATAAGTAATATAAGCACACAACCAGTTCAGCAAATAGTAGTTATTCTAGGAATGTAGCATGCAAAGACACTTTATAGGAACAAAAATAGGAATTTGAAACTTTTTAGCTTGAAGCCCCCGTTGTAGGAGTAGAGAGGCGCCGAGCCTTCAAACAAAACCACCAATTATCAACCTCCAATTACCATCAACATGATCATGATCAGCTACAATCTACAACCCTGCTACAAGCTCTGCAAATGGATGAAAATGAACTACAACTGAAATTCTAAATAGCTACAAGTCTTCAAAAACATCAACAAGCTTCCATTGATCATGGAAGATCAACAGAAACACACAATACCAACAGGATCAATGTAATGAATGAAAGTGAATGAGATTGAGTGAAACTGAATTTTAAATTTTATTTATTGAAGGGAAAAGTGGTTATAAGTAGTTGTTAACTAACTAACTAACTCTTAGGTGTGTGTCAAGCACCTAAGAGTAGTTCTAACTGAAAGAGAAGTACTGGAATTGAGAGAGAAAAATAAAGTATGTGTTTATCACACCTAAAGTCTAAATGTACAAACAAGGCCTAAGGTCCTATTTATAGAGTTGGAATGAGAGTTAGTTGGAGTTAGTGACGTGTTATGTCCAATCTCTGAGCTCCACGTGACCTCTTCTTGTTGATTGCAAAATTCAGCTCAAGAACACATCTGGGGGTTTTTGATCCAATTAATTTCGGCTTAATTAGATATGAGGAATGGATTTGTCTCTAAAAAATGGAGCACTTTTCATGTTTGTAGTTTTGCTTGAAACGCATTGTAGCAGATTCTTCATTCTGGGCGCGTATGAACTTGAAGTTGACACGTGGAATCATCTAATTGGCTCTTAGCTTTTCACTCGGATCATTATCCAAAATGGATTAAGTGATTATTGGTTGGCGAGTTCCCATTGGCTAATATTTGGTAAGTGGGGATCACTGTATAGATTGAGTATTAAATGAAAAGCTGCGTTTGTGGCCAGCTGGCGCTTAGGTGGTGATCTGAGTGCCTCATTTCTTGGCCTCCTATTGGCTCTTGTATGTAACTTCGGATTAAGACCAAACTTAATGTAAACTTGACAATTTCAGCCCCTAAACTTTGCCAGATTCTTCATTTGAGCTCTAGTCTTCATTTCTTTGGCAAAACTAGTCCTTTGACCTTCATTCTTGATTAGTTGACTTGAGAGTTGACCAAGTTTGACTTTGATCTTGACTTTTCCAAAATTGCACTTTAGTCCCTCAACTTTTGAATGTTGTCAAGATAGGTCCTTTATATTCTCATGGCTTGACATTTTTTATCCTTCTCTGGTCTTTTCATCATCTTTTAGCTTGATTTCACTTGTTTGCTTCAAATTATATCCTTGTTACCTAATCAAGCACAAACACAAAACATACCACATAATACTGCTTTTTGGCATAAAAGTTAGGTATTTGCTATGTGTTTTAGGGTGATTTGTTGACTTATTGATATGAGATTTTGCTCATATCAGTCATCATTACCATGAATGGCTTTAATTACATGAACTCAAAGAGCAACAAGTTGTGTAAAGAAACGCCACATCCATTTAAGCATAAAACCCTCTATTGAGAGCATAAAGACTTGCAACACCTAAACCACCTTTATCCTTTGATGATAGAACATTATTCCATTTTGTCCATGAGATATTATGACGATTACGATCATTTCCATTGAAAAGATAGCTGCGAATAGATTCCAATTCTTGAAGCACCTTCTTAGGAACTCGATATAGAGAAATATGAAAAATAGGAATAGAATCGAGAACAGATTTAAGTAAGGTGAGTCTTCCACCGATGGATAGAGACTTATTTTTTATTTAGAAAGACGTAACTTAACTTTATCAACAACTTCTTGCCAAAAATCAATCTGAGACGTAGGGCCTCCAACTTTTGTTCCCAAGTAAGTAAATAGGGTGCCTAGAGTGAGACAACCAATTTTAGCAGCCGCGTGATTTAGAACCGTGTCATCCACATGAATGCCCATCAATTTACTCTTACCCATATTAATTTTAAGCCCATAAGCACGATGAAAACATTCCAAAACGTTTACAAACGTGTTTATATTAGCTTCACACCATGTGCCCACAAACACCACATCATCCGTAAAAAAACAAGTGCGATAACTTTAAGGAGTTGTGAATATTAATATCCGAAAACATACCAGCATCAAACACTCGTTGAAATGAAAGATGAAGACTCTCTATAACAAGAATAAAAAGGAAAAGGGAAATGGGATCTCCTTGCTTAAGACCTTTATAAAATTGAGATTCTTTCGTAGGACTTCCATTAATAAGGATGGAACCTCTTGATGAGCAAAGACACTTTTGAATCCAAGCCCGCCATTTAGTCCCAAAACCGAACTTTGATAAAATCTCGTCCAAATAATCCCAACTAGCCGAATCGAAAGCTTTTTCGAAATCAACTTTAAATACCATCGCTTCCAAATTAACCACTGTGTAACTTTTATTTTTGTTTTTAGTATAAACAAAAGCTAAGGAATTTTATTGTTCAACGAAGAGTAAAACCCAATGCAAATACGGTAAAATAGTCTGCGTTTACTTTTGATTACGAATAAAGTCTCCTAAAATGAGTTTATTAAATGACGGTTTGTGAAAATAATACTACATAAATAATTTTTGTTAGAGGGTGTTTAGGATTGCGTTTGTAACTAGATTATCCATTTATTTAATTTTTTAATGGGAGGTAAGGTAAAATGGTGTTTATTAGATGCCCAAACTCGGTTTGTGGGTTGGGTCCATTAGGGTTTCCAAGATTTATACTTTATAAATACCTGATGAATAAAATTGAGATCTCATGAGGGTTTTATAGTCTAACATGGTATCAGGCCATATCCTGATCCTATAACTGTAAACCCAGTTTGTGGGTTAGGTCCATTAGGGTTTCCCGGATTTATACTTTATAAATACCTGATGACTAAAATTGAGATCTCATTGGGGTTTTATAGTCTAACAGTGCTTTGATAATAAAAAGAAAAAATGATTATTTTTGTTTAAAAGTTTCCAAAATGAAGTTTTGAAAAAGTAAATAAATAGCTATTTATTTTATTTTCAAAATAAAGAAAAGGTAAAATGATTCTATTTTATTCATTTTACTTATAGATTAAACAAATAATCTGATTTGTAAACGCAAAAAAATTGATAATCTAATTACGATTGCAAAAAACATAATTAAATTCAAACACTATTTCTCAAAATTATGTTTTCAAATTGTTGATTATCATATTATTCATTTTTAAAATGCATAATCAATTTTCAATAAGCAATCTCAAACACCCCTTAGTTATGACACTTTACACAAACCGTCTTCAAAGTTAAGTTATTAACTGCATTTTATTCATTGTTTCTATATTTTACATAAATACTTGTAACCTATAAAATCCATGATTTTACCATGATTTAATGTAAAAAAGTTTCATCCAATGATCTTAAAAACATTCACTCATGTGCTATATTTCAATAAGAGGTGTGTGAACTTGTCCTTTATGTACTTATACTTTTACATTCATACTTGTTGTAATAAGTTTCATAACTTAAACCTTGTACTTAAAACTAGGGGAAGCAAGTAATAAAATGTATAATCAATATTTGAGTATACAACACTTAACTAAAATTTGAAAAACATGCTAAACATACTATATGTAGCCGTGTATGTATGTATGTATGTATGTATACCATGAACATGTTTAAACCTTGTTGGACTAGCCCAAGACCATATGTTCCTTGTGTGTTAGCCCAACATAAGCCCAAACCAAATCCCATTACCCTTTGGTTAGCTATACACGGCACATATGCATATGTGGAAGGAGAAGGGATGCTTTGGAAACACAAGAGCTTACACTTGGCACAAGTGTTCTTACCAAGGCAATCATGCCTTTTGCCTTGGATTTCTCTCTCCCCTTTTAGCCGAAAAACACACATATACATTCTAATTCTCTCATGCAATCTAATCTCATTCTCTCCTCACCTTTCTCTCTCAAATCATTCGGCTATAAGCCACAATCATCCAAGATTGAACATTAAATCTACTAGATCTTTGTCTCATCTTAACTACTAATCATTTAGTAGCATCATCATCTTTGGAATCATTCTACCAATACCTAGCCGAACCTTAAGGGTCACGGCTTGGTTTATATTTAGGGTTTTCTTCATCATCTAGATTAGATCTCTAATCTCCTTGTTCATCTAGATCTTCCTTGGTAACTTTTAAGTAAGAAAGGTATACTCCTTATGCTTCTTCATTTTTACTTGCATGCATCATCATCCATCTACAAACACATGTAAATAACTTTGTTAAAATCGAGATTTGATAAGAACCATGACCTTAAAGGTCACGGCATATATTTGAGCACCATTAGTCATGGTTAAAATCTTTTAATAAAGAAACCTATGACTAGTACTCTATGTTTTAACTTGATTAAAAATCATATGAACCATTTTATGAATTTAAATGTAGCATGGGTTACACATCTTACTCTTTGGGATTTTGGTTGACTAATAATCATAGATCTCATAAAGTAAACATGTGTATCTTAAAAACCATGAAAGACCATGACCTTAAAGGTCACGGCAAGATTTAATGGACACTTATGATTTATGTACTAAGTTTTTAATGATGGATTATGTATTATTACATGTGAAATGGAATACTAAAAATCACTAAAATGAATTATGTGTACATATATAGCCGTGGGATATGTATGAATTTGAATGGGTTTTAAATGTACATGCATTCTATTATAAAACCTAGATCTAGTGATAAGTGTTAACTTAACATGTTAAACATAAAACAAGCTTATAGATCTTATGGGAACATTGGGAGAAAACAATATAGCCGTGAGCTATATGTTGTTTTCTTGGAATTATGATAACCTTGGAAACATGCAATAAGCCTAGATAATTATGTTATATTTTATAAACATTTACAAGACATAAAACTAGCTAAAAAGTTCATCTTGGAAACACCAAGATTAAAAATTATAGCCGTGGGCTATATGTATGTATATATGGACTTATGATTTGATTTCTTGGTTTATACATAGCTAGATCTTATTTTAGAGACACTTATAAGTACATGCAACCTTAAAACAAATTTTGACTCATCTTAATAAGCTATAATCAATTCTAGCCGTGAGCCATAAGCTCATATTAGAGCTTATGACTTGCATGCAACCTTATAACACATCTAGATCTCATTTGGTACATCAAATAAAATAAACTATGAGTTTTATTCTTTTATTAAGATTTAAAACTAAATAGGGTTAAGCTAATAATAAGCTTATAAGAAAATCCTAGATTAATAATTACATAAAATGAAAAGTAGTATTAATGGACTAATTAAGCCCATGCAACATTAGTCCAAGACTTAATGGACCCAATAAGCCCATTTGACAAATCTTAGTATCTTAATGGACTTAAGAATACACTTAGGCCTATTTAATTAATTAATGGACCTAGAAATGTATTTAAGCCCAATAAATGTTTTAAAGGCCCATTTAACAAGTTAGTCAACTTAAATGTATTTAGGCCCACTAGATGACCCATTAGATACTTTAGCCCATTTAATGAGCCCATTTAATGTTTTGGAAGATTTAATAAAAGTTTTTATAATAAAATATAACTTATAAAAACTTTTGGACTAAAATGACTATTTGTGAAACTTAAGGACTAAAATCGTGACTTATGAAACTTGTTTTGATAAATTAGTAAACACAAGGACTGAAAATGTAATTATCCGAAAGTCTAGGGTTTAATAAATACCATTCGTGGCATATTAAACCCTAGAGGCCATTTTGGAATGTTTCTAAAAGTTATTTTGTCATTTCATAACCTTAAGGACCACTTTTGTAACAATCCGAAACTTAAAGAAACCCTAGGGATTGTTTTTGTCATTTTATGAAAGTTATAAAACCTAAATATAACTAGGAGGACTAAAACTGTCATAACCTGAAAGTTTAACAAGCCCTAGGTACCAAATGTGTAAAATCCGAAAGTTTACTTTGTTTAAAATATGGAGGGACTAGTTTTGCCATGTTCTGAAACTTTAACAAGCCCTAACCCTTATTCTATTTTAAACTTAGTAAAAATAGATTAAACCCTAAACCATAAGGATTAATGTATAAATCTTAAAGTTGTAGTTTATAAATTATTTTATAAATGTTAAATAATTTATGGAAACTTTAAAGTTAAAGAAAATATTATATTTTTATTTTCCAAAAATAAAATATTTATATTTTACTTTATGAAAATATTGTATAAACAATATGGATATGTATTATTAATACATGAACTCATATACTTTTAGGAAATAAAATTATATGTACGTTAAATAAATTGAATACTAATAACTGGATTTTACTCAGTTAAAAATGTCGTTGTTCCAGTCTATTCGAATTGATTACTGGTTTAAGTGTGCGACTCAGTCGTCTTTTGGTGAGAATAATAATAGATTGGTCGTTGTAGTATAATAAAAATGCAAAACGTTAAAGTGAATGACAGTAATTAAAACTAAAACTAATTAAAAATGTAAATAGTGCAATATTAAAACTTTTAAAAGTAAATTAATTAAATGACAAAAATTAAGACTCGACGAAAAGTAAATTTGACAATATAATAAAAATGTAAACTTGAAATTTAAAATAAAGAAAAGCAATTAAAATGACTTAAAGAAAAATGGCGAGAAAATTAAATGCTTGATAATAAAAAGAAGGATAAACAAAACCTGAGTCGGAATCCAAAATACTGTCACTATCCGGAATACCCAACTAAGTACTGCTTATCCGAAATAAAGCTGTCACCTTTATCCGGAATCCCCTAGCTCCTTATCCGGAATTAACTTCCGGCTTGTTATCCGGAATAACCCGCTTATCCGGAATAAATCCACCTATCCGGTATAATAATCAAGATGCTTATCTGGATCCTTCAAGTAGTCACTATACGGAATAAATTCCGGACACTTATCCGGAATAAATGATTTCCTGCAGCTTATCCGGAATATTCACAAGTTTGTTATCTGGAATACCAACCCGAAGCCCTATCCAGAATGTGTGACCTTCCTGATATCCGGAATAACATGATTTCTTATCCGGAATAACCTCCCAAACAGCTTATCCGGAATACCTAAATAAAGTCCTTATCCGGAATAAACTTCCGGCTTGTTATCCGGAATAAGTAGTTTGCTTATCCGTAATAAGTTTGGACCCTTATCCAGAATACCTGATTTGTGCCTTATCCGGAATGACGATTTGGCTACTTATCCGGAATTCTAGGGTTTTACATAACCCGGATAACAATGATAATCAAATAAGCTAAAAACTAATATTAAGCTAAAAACAAATAAGCACTTAACTAAAACTTTTACCAAATCAAACTTAAGAAAAAGCTAATAAGCCAAAATTTAAAAACTTTTAAAAACACTATATAATAAAAATATTTAAAATCAACTTTTTATAAAAATTAACTAATAAGCACTTAGTTAAGTTTAAGAAAAACACAATAAGCTATAAAATCAATAAGCTAACACAATCATAAACATAAAAACAAAACACTTAATCAAATAAGCATGACAATAAGCACATAAACATAAAGATTAAATCAAGAACAAGAAAGGTAGAATGAGAGATTAATTAAAACTTGATTAAAATTAAGATTCAACAATTAAAATAAAGACAAGAATTAAAAGCTTACAAATTTAAGGTGCAAGACAAGTAATTAAAGGTGCAATTAAGTAAATGAAATTAAGAAAAGTGCAAGTAATTAAATTGGAAGACTAGTTTGTCAAAATAGCCAACACCTCCTAATGTGAGATTAGGAGGGTATTTATAGGTGATTAGGGAAGGTTAAGCATGTGTTGCTTCTTTCTTTCTTTCTTTCTCATCTTTTCGTCTTTTAAATTATTCGACTTTTTCGACTTTGTCTCAGGATTAATAAACTCGTCTTGTAATTTCTTCATTAATTTAGACTTGAGTTCTTCGGCTTTTATTAAACTTCCGTCTTTAGACTTTTCTTCGATAAATCTTCAGAATAGGCTTTGGACTTCCGTTCTTTTTGCACTCTTGATCTTTCGACTTCGTCTTTTGTCTTTTTCTTCGATAAAAGCCCGTGAAAGCCCATGTTTTCTTCCCTTTTCATATTTTGGTCCTAAATCACAACAAAAACACAAACCACGCATAATTCCGACATTTACGACATAAAATACACGTTTTGGCTTGGTTATTATTATAATTAAGTGGTAAAAGGATAAGTGTTTTCACACTTATTAAATCCCCTACACTTGACCATTGCAATGTCCTCATGCAATGTATTAATTACAAAGCAAGTTTTACATTTTTTATCATAATCAATCCATCTTGTCCTTTATTAAAGAGACAAAATATTTAAAGGAAGAAAAGAAGTAAAAAGATCAAAAAATTACCTTAGGGTTTTGGAAATGTCATGAATGTTCATCATCCTCAAATTTTACGTTTCCCATACCAAGCTTAAAAAAGAGATCATTGTTATTATAAGTTAGCAGACTAACACGAACTCATGTGGGCCAATTATTCACTTAGACTCCCTTATTCCTAGGTATATCTCTTATATTTTATTATTGTCTTGAATGATCACGAGGATGCATTGTTGACTTATTTTGATAGTTATTTAGGATGAAAATAAAGTAGGACGATTTAATCAATAGTTAGCTAAAGGACAAAATCTTTTAAAACTGCTTCTCGGGACCTCATAAAGTTCATATCTTGGCATAACTCGCTTCACGATTTGAGACCTTTCTCGGACCGATATTTGGCAGCGACTTCATACTTCAAATCTTGAGAGACGTTCATGAAATAATGGTCTTCTCTTCATAATAGGAATTTCTTCTCTTGAACTTTTTGAGAGATTCTTCATATTTGGACCACGACTTCTTCATTTTTCTCCAATCTTTATTTGGGATTTTGATATACAACGATCCGCCTCCTTTTAGGACTTGGATCTATTTATCCTCATACCTTGTTAGGGCCTTTTTGGATAGACTTCTCCATGATCTTTAGGGGAGTATTTGCTTTTCGTCGTGTGTCTCGATCCTTCATATTGATTTTTGATAAATGATTCTTCACATCACTTGGGATCTTTAGCAACAAAATGTAGCCCTCATGCATTGTTAGGGCCTTTTCGGACTCGCCAATCTTCGCATCCCGCTTCAATAAGTTATGCCTTGGCTATGAACTCTAATTAATACCGAGCAACTTTTAAACGATCTTGGGCTAGAAGCTAAGTAACTTTTCAAATCGTACAACCTTATTTATTGCAATTAAATTTATTAGCAAGCGATGGGAGAAAAAGCTCATAATTAACTCACATAAATTCACGAAAGAATACCAAACTTATAATTGACTCTATCATCTCTCTTTCTCCACAATTTAAAATCTCAAGGAATGAGACTCTTGGATGCTTAGCCTATTAAATCAAAGTTTTGGGTTTTCAAGTCATCTATAGGATCTTGCAAACTCTTAGACTCTTTCAAGTTTTAGAATTCGCATTTTAAAGTTCCCTTGATAAACGACTTTCTAGGATCAATTATAGGAACTTGCGAAAAGTTCTTGTTATTAACCCGTAAGAGTTAAGACTTTCGCGTTTTAAAGTTCCCTATATAAAAGCCTAGTAAAACTTGACTTAAACACGTTAAGGATACTAGCTAGAGTAAACTTGGATAAGTAAACTCGGGTTGAGTCAAAAGATTCACAACGTTTAAAAATAAAAACCACTTTATTAAAATTTATTCTAGCAAAGAAAGAAAATAACCATAACAAAGGTAAATACACTAGGCCAAAACAGATCAAAAATTTTGAAAAATGTCGAAAAATCAAATTTCCGGTTAAAATGAGGACAAATACAAGGAAAAGCCCACTTAACTTCGATAGAAGTCCCCCTTACACTTAATATAAACATTGTCCTCAATGTTTAAGCATGTGGGAGTAAACTCCCCTACACTTAGGACATTGTGAACGTTGTTTAAATCTTGCTAAGGAAGAGACAACTAAAGTGATTCCTATTTTAATATTGAATAATATAAAATAGAGAATCAAAAGAGTTAAGGATAAAACTGGGAAGACGGGACATGGAATCACGGGTCGTCAAAAGTCATCAAGAATGGGTCTTTGAAAGCTCGAATCTCTGCACATGATAAGAAAGAAAACAACAAACACATACTAGGGTCTCCCCTACACTTATTTTAAAAACAAAGAAAAAGGATAGATACTGCGGGTTGCCTCCCGAGAAGCGCTTGTTTTTGGTAACTGAGTCGTGAGCCTGACTCGACCTTGATTAGCATATGAAGAAGCTTGAAACACATCCACCGGGATCAAATACATGGTTTTCGTCCATCAAATAGCACAAACTTAAGGCGAACAAGGCAAGACAAAGAAGAGTAGGCAAGGTTCCCTTAAGCAAAGATGGAGCACGGTGGTTGCAAGTGTGATGAGGTGATAGCATATCTCCATAAGTTCCAAAAATCTTTCCTTTTATTTCATCAGATGGATACTGAGATGGCTTGAAAAGTTCAATACCGGGATCGAACACCTTTTCCTTTAGGGGAAAATAACACTCGGGCTCAGTAGACCTGGAAGAGGATCCGCTCATAAATCGCACAATCTCATCCTTAGAAGGTGGATAGAGAGGTGTCAAGACATAGGTGCTACGAATATCGGTGTCGGTCGGCTTCTTCTCCTTTGAAACGGGTTTCTTCATATCCAAAGGAGGATAAAGACCATAATCATCAAAGTACAAAGGAGGAACATCACTCTCATTTGGGAAGTAAGTGTTGAGAAAAGTAGCAAAATCTTCCTCAAATGAGTAGTCATCCAAAGTAGGATCAAGCATTGTTGGTGGAGGATCTTCATCAAAATTAGGTGCAAGGTCATCATGAGAAGAATCACTCGAGAGAGTATCAGCCTCATCAAAATCATCATAAGTGGGCATGTCTGGATACTCAGAAGTAAAATCATCAGAATCATCCATATCAGAACTCGAATCATCATCGTAGTCATCATAGATCGATGGAGACTCATGAATTGGTGGAGGATCAGAATTGGAGAGAGAATCATCCACATCATCTTGAAAGAGTGGATTATCATAGGAAGAATCGAATAGAGATTGTTATAGACGACAAAATCATCAAGCACATTAATCATATTCGCTGATTCTCTTCCATTGTGTTTGGTTGTGATCTTCCCCATTTTGAATACTTGTGCATCATTCCCGACTCTTAAAATGAGCTCACCTTCAGCAACATCAACTAATGCTTTTCTGGTTCTCAAGAATGGCCGACCAAGTATAAAAGGAATACGAGGGTCCATTTCATAATCAACAACAACAAAGTCGACCGGAAAAGTGAAGGTGCCAACTTTAATGAACACATCTTTGGCAATACTAGAGACAGTTTTCCGCATCAGCGGTTGTGCTTACGAGAACAGAGTTAGGTTTGCCACATGCACACTACTCGAGAGCGCCCTTACCTGGTGGAACTCTGTGGTTGCTACCCTTGGACGTGACACTGCTTATACTCTCACTTGGGCCAACCTCAAAGAGAGGATGATTGAGAAGTACTATCCTAGAGGAGAAATGAAGAAGTTAGAAATAGAGCTGTGGGATCTAATGTATAAGAACAATGATATCCTTACAACCAGAGATTTCAAGAGTTAAGCTTGATGTGCACCAGAATGTTCCCTCAAAGGAGAGACTAGATTGAGAAGTATGTCAGCGGACTCCCTGACAACATCCATGACAGTGTGCTAGCTTCACGACCCACTAATGTTGAAGGTGCTATGGAATTTGCGACTGAACTGATCAACAAGCGAGCCCGCAATCTGTCTGAAAGGCAAACGGATAACAAGAGAAAGTCAAATGAAATCTCTCGTAGCCAGCACTCGCAACCTTCCAAAAGGCAAAACGTTGGGCAAGCTGATGATACTACTCCCACAACCCACACCAAGAACTACTCAGGATCCAAGCCTAAGTGTTCAAAGTGAAACTATCATCATGTTGCTGGAGGACAATGCCAGGGATGCTACAAGTGCGGCCAACAAGGCCATTTTGCTCGTGAATTTCAAGCAAATGTTGATACCCCGGTTCGACCCAATAACAACCCCGGAAACAGAAACAAAGGCAAGTCCAATGCTCGTGGGAGCGGAATTGGGCAACAAGGAAACGGAAACCCCATAGGTTGAAGCAACAGTGGACCAAAGAAAGTTGTAGTATGTTGCGAATGTGGAACCCCTGGACACGTGAGACCCGACTGTCCCAAGTTGGCCAACTAGAAGAAGGACAACAAGGGAACTTCATCGCAAGTGTACATGGTTGGCAATGCCCAAGCCAATCCAGATTCCAACATCGTCACTGGTACGTTTTTACTAAACCAATGATATACATCTGTCTTGTTTGACACTGGGGCAGACCAAAGCTTTATATCTATTAAATTTAGTAAAATATTGGAAATCACTCCATCAGTTTCAGACCCCTACTATACTGTAGAACTAGCTGACAGAAAAGTTATGACGGTTGACACCATCATTCGAGGGTGTACCTTAAACCTTTCCAATCACCCGTTTAACATCGATCTGATTCGAGTAAGTCTTGGTAGCTTTGATGTCATCATTGGCATAGATTGGCTAGCAAAGTATCATGTAGTTATCTTATGTGATCAAAAACTGGTTTATATACCTTGGAGAGATGAAACCTTGATTATACGAGGGGACGGTAACCCCGATATAATCAACACTAGACTTAGTGCCATTTCTTGCACCAAAAATCCAGAAATACTTGGTCAAAGGATGCCCCATCTTCCTAACCTGTTTCTCCCTAAGTGTCGAGGTAGGCAAATTTAAACCTGGAATACATGTCCAACTCACAATGGGTGTATCTTGTAGGGCTGTGTTCGACATCCCTCGTAAAGAGATGTTGAATGCCCTATGCTTTTGGACATACCTTTTACCTCTTCGGGTCCAATTAGTTCGACAATACCATCATCCACCAAACCCTGGGAGGTGTAACTTCCTCTTTTTAGAAGTCAAAATCTGTGCAAATTTTGAACCAGTGATAGTGGATGCATGACCCCTTTTTGCAGCACCCCACAAGGCACGTACTTCTTTATTCTTGGTATATTCTTTTATTTCCACCATTTGAGGTACTTCTTTTCTGCGCCCCTTTCGCCCAGCCCAACTGCGAATGAAGCAGATTCTTTGCAATTTCCTACCCAATCGCCATCAACAATAATCTTAAACTCTATGCTGGGTAAAAGTTTTAGTGCTATCAACTAATGTCTATATCCCACAAGCTCGAGGTATAACAACAAGTCTTCCGCGTATAGTTGTTGACACAGGAGGGGTTCTAGTTAAAATGCTCTTTTTTTTCCTTCAACCCCCCCATTTTTTTCACCATCGGGTGTGGAGATATAACATATATCTCACCAGTGAAAAGGATGCAGAAGTAATGCATCCCCAGCTTTCCCAACATATAAAACATGCTGGCGTGTCCTCCTCGTACCAGAAGCCAATTGCAGTGGATTTGCCCTCCTAACCAGATCCAGAACGCCATGGGTCCTCTCTTGGCTCTTGGAAGGATGTAACTGCGACCCTCGTTAAGAAGCCCGCATCTATCCATCCATAGCAGCAGTCTCCGTTACCGCTCAATCGGATGTATAGTGCGACCCGGATAAAGATCTCTTTGCATTGTTTCCTATCCATCCATAGCAGCAGTCTCCGCTACTACTCAATCGGATGAATAGTGCGACTCGGATAAAGATCTCTTTGCATTGTTTCCTATCCATCAATAATAGCAGTCTCCGCTACTGCTCAATCAGATGAATAGTGCGACCTGGATAAAGATCTCTTTGCATTGCTTCCTATCCATCTATAGAAACAGTCTCTGCTACTGCTCAATCGGATGAATAGTGCGATCCGAATAAAGATCTCTTTGCATTGTTTCCTATCCATCCATAACAGCAGTCTCCGCTACTGCTCAATCGGATGAATAGTGCGACCCGGATAAAGATCTCTTTGCATTGCTTCTTATCCATCCATAGCAGCAGTCTCTGCTACTGCTCAATCGGATGAATAGTGCGATCCGAATAAAGGTCTCTTTGCATTGCTTCCTATCCATCCATAGCAGCAGTCTCCGCTACTGCTCAATCGGATGAATAGTGCGACCCATATAAATATCTCTTTGCATTGCTTTCTATCCATCCATAGCAGCCGTCTCCGCTACTGCTCAATCTGATGAATAGTGTGACCCGGATAAAGATCTCTTTGCATCGCCTTCTGTCCACCCGTAGTAGCAGAAGCCTCTATTACTTCTCAATCGGACGTATAAAGGTAACCTAGGTGTAGACCACTTCGCATTGATGTTACTATCCGTTCCTGAGAGAGTGTCCGAAATGAACCATATACCTAGAACATCTTTCACTTAAGAGATAACTACGTTTTTAGTAGCTTTGAGGACAAAGCTAAAATAACGGGGTGGTGCTGTAAAATCCATGATTTTACCATGATTTAATGTAATAAAGTTTCATCCAATGATCTTAAAAAGATTCACTCATGTGCTATATTTCAATGAGAGGTGTGTGAACTTGTCCTTTGTACTTATACTTTTACATTCATACTTGTTGTAATAAGTTTCATAACTTAAACCTTGTACTTAAAACTAGGGGAAACAAGTAATAAAATGTATAATAAATATTTGAGTATACAACACTTAACTAAAATTTGACAAACATGCTAAACATACTATATGTAGCCGTGTATGTATGTATGTATGTATGTATGTATGTATGTATGTATGTATGTATGTATGTATGTATGTATGTATGTATGTATGTATGTATGTATACCATGAACATGTTTAAACCTTCTTGGACTAGCCCAAGACCATATGTTCCTTGTGTGCTAGCCCAACATAAGCCCAAACCAAAGCCCATTACCATTTGGTTAGCTATACACGTCACTCATGCATATGTGGAAGAAAAAGGGATGCTTTGGAAACATAAGAGCTTACACTTGGTACAAGTGTTCTTACCAAGGCAATCATGCCTTTTGCCTTGGCTTTCTCTCTCCCCTTTTAGCCGAAAAACACACATATACATTCTAATTCTCTCATGCAATCTAATCTCATTCTCTCCTCACCTTTCTCTCTCAAATCATTCGACTATAAGCCACAATCATCCAAGATTGAACATTAAATCTACTAGATCTTTGTCTCATCTTAACTACTAATCATTTAGTAGCATCATCATCTTTGGAATCATTCTACCAAGCCCTAGCCGAACCTTAAGGGTCACGACTTGGTTTATATTTAGGGTTTTCTTCATCATCAAGATTAGATCTCTAATCTCCTTGTTCATCTAGATCTTCCTTGGTAAATTTTAAGCAAGAAAGGTATACTCCTTATGCTTCTTCATTTTTACTTGCATGCATCATCATCCATCTATAAACACATGTAAATAACTTTGTTAAAAATCGAGATTTGATAAGAACCATGACCTTAAAGGTCACGTCATATATGTTGGAAATACGTTTTTACGTATTTAGAAAGGATCGGTCACTCCAATGATATTGGGCTCGTGATCCAATATAGCCCATATAGCCCACATGTAGGGTGGGCTATATAAACTCCCCTCCTAGCATGTTAGGAGGGGTTGAACACTTACCATTTTATCACATTCCATCTTTCTTATCTTTCTCTCCTTTCTCTCTCTTCTTTCTCTCTCTAAGTTCTTCCCATTTCCATAGATAAACTCATACAATGCCTAATCCTTAGAAAAACACCATCCTACAATTGGTATCAAGAGCTTTGGTTGATTCTTAGGATTTACGTATTTTTTATCTATTGATTTGGTGGTTAAATTCTTTTAAAAAGTGACAATCTGGTTTTGGGTGTTACGTGTTCAATCTTGGTCTCAATCTGTTTTTTTATTTATCATGTTTTGGTGTTACTAATTTATATCAATTTTTTTTTTCACATCAATTGATATATTTGTCCATCATCTACTGATTTTCTATCAAATTTTTTGTAATCAGTTTTTTATAATCAGTTTTTTTATTTATAATCTATTTTTTTTGTTATCCAATCAGTTTTTCGTTATCTGGGTTTCTTTCAACCTCTTTGTCCCATCAAATCTGTCAACATTTTGTCTTTTTAATTTTGTCTCATCAGTATCTGTATTTTTAGAAAAGGGTTTGTCTCATCCATATCTGTGTTTTCAGAAAAGGGTTATTTTTTCCGAAGATTTTTTTGAAAACCCACTATTTTCCGAAGAAATTTCTGAAAACTTATTTTTTTCCGAAGAAATCTCCGAAAATCCACTTATTCCGAAGATTCACACTTTTTTCTGAAAACCCAATTATTCCGAAGTTTTATCCGAAGATTTCTCTGAAAAATCACTTATTCCGAAGATTTATCCGAAGATTTCTCTGAAAAAATCACGTTTTTCCGAAAAAGCTTTGTTTTTCTGCAAATCCGTGTTTCTCTGAAAACTTCACATATTTCGACTCTCGACCCAAACACAGACTAACACACACGATTTACAACACCAGAAGACTCGAAACCTACACACTCCATCTCACATCACTCGACTCCGACACCAGAAGACTCGAAACCTACACCCTCATTCTCATCAGACCCACAAAACACTCGACCTCTCAAACTTCATAAAAAATGTTTACACCATTCAACATCACCCTCGACTCCCTCAACCTAAGACTCTAACCTTCTCGACACACCAACGACTGGACTCAAATCAAGACTCGACCTCATACCATCAAGACTCAACTTTCCAAACACCACACCCTCTCGTCAAACCAACACAGACTCCCTCACACAAAACAAACAGACACCACAGACTTGACCTTAGCCTCGAAATCAAATAAAGTGTAATAACAATCGTGTTAATATCTTTATTTTTTTCTGATTCGAAAACTTATTGTACAAATCTGACCCAAATCAAACAAAACCAACATGCAATCACCGATATGTCATTAATCTACGAAATTAAAGAAGATGTATAACAGTCTTGTTATAATCTTTCTTTCATTCGATTAAAAGACTCAAACATACGCAATCGAATACCTACCCGAGACCCACTTCAAGGATCTTGAAGATCTTCACAGATTGGTGGTTGTGTAATTTAGTCATTTAGTGAGAGATTGGGATTGATTATAGGCTTGTGAAAATTACTTTGTTGGCTGTGATTCAGCATAAGGGGATAAAGACAATTCATGGTTGCTGCGTGTTGTTGGAAGAACATAGAGGGGCGGAGGTAACAAGTGTTTCACTCAGATTTGAGAGAAGAAATTTGCGAAGACGGAGGATTGGAGAGAGAGAGATTGAATCTGTTTTTGGTTTTTTTTGGGTTATGCATAAAGTCAAAGAAGAAGAAACGGGTGGAGTTTCTTGAGATTTATAAAGTAAATTGGGCGGAGATAACAAAGAGTTTTCGTGGGTGGAAGCCACGTGTGTGGTGACTTAAATTTGGTGCCTTGTGTATGGTCCAGCCACGTATAGCAAATCAGCCAACAAATTAAATTTCAAATTTTTTCTTAAAAAACGCTATATATTAGATTTTTTTATTTTTTATTTTTATTTTGAATTTTAGTTAAGTAAATTTTTTTAATTAAGTTAATTTTATATATTAGTTTTTGGTACATCGCATTGAGGCAAGTATTTAGAAAGAACCAAAGTGGTAAAATATTTGTCGGCCCGATCATTATATTTACCGTAGCTTGGATTTATTTGTTGACGGACTTTATTTGAATTGGTCTCTGGTTTATTTTATCAACGTTGGAGCCGACAACAATTTTTGACCCGAGAAAAGTGTGATCTCATCTATCGTGGATTTTTAAAAAAGTTATTTACGGATCTTTCAAAATTTCTTCGCGACTCATAAAATCCTGAATACAACCACAATCACAACTGTCTTTCATCGACTTTCAATGGATTTTTTGAACTCAACATCGAACGAGGGAGAATTGCATCTTTTGCAAGACAAAGCTAGAGAAAGTGGTATCACTTCAGTTCGACTACTTCAGTCACATCTTAGGACTATTGCATGGGTTCAAGGAGGAAGCAAATTTGTGACACTCTTTGGTCAACATCATTATACATTCATCGATTCACTATTTCTCAACTTGAACCACCTAGCTGAGCAACTTCACAAAGAAGACTTTAATCACTCTGCATCAGAAACTGCATATCAGGATCTTGTGACACAACTCACGCCTTTCCTCCAATTCAATATCATCAAGTCTGACAATTCAGGGATATGCCGATCATTTTTTCAATACACACAGAACGAGGTTAAAGATTTCCGTGATAAACAGTTGAAATTTGACATCGGTTTCATCTTCGATTTATGAAAGATCCCGACTTCAGCAAGCGTATGATAATGGAGTGCAAGAATCTATGATACAGATGCAAGAGGAGAATGGTCATACGGTTGACAACTTGGAGCCTAACGATGGCAAGAGCACGGAATCAGGAGGACAACATGATACCAGTGGCACGTCAGGCAATGTTCACGAGATCTCTTTTGATGACACCTTACCTGTTAATGACGAAGAGCCTGCGGACATGGTACAATGTAATGTTGATGATGTATATGCTGATGAAATACCGCATATTGAGCATTCTGAACCTAACTATGACAAACATGGGATGGAAAAGAGTGATAGAAATACCACTTATGATTCATCCAATGTGAGTCATAATGGGGGAGAAAGTGTTCACAATGCTAAACATCATGATAATTGTCTTATAACTGCTTCATTGACTGCTTCTGATTCCAATATTAGAGAGCTCGAAACGATTATAGCTCAACAATTAAAAGATCTTGAGGATGCCAAACTTGAATTTTCTAAGAAAACGGACAAATTTGAAACATACTTTGAAAAACTTGAAAAGCCGTTGTTCTTGAAAGAAAATTGAATCAAAAAGTTTTAGATTCTAAAGCTGAAAAGGATAATCTTTTGAAACAAATTCAGTTACTAGAGTCTAAATTGGCATCCCAAGATAGATTGCTAAAAGAAAATGAAACGTTAAAAGCTCAAGTTCAGGAAAAGGTTTTTGCTATAGATGCGTTGAAAAACGAGTTAAGGAAAACCAGAGGACCTAGTGTGAACACTAAGCTTGAAAAACCATCAATCTTGGGGAAACCGCCTACAAATCCGTTCGTTAGACAACCGACTGTCAAACAACCTACTGCATTTAGATCCGAGCGACCACAATCCTCGAGACCGTGGTTTGCCTCCCAAGTTGATTTGGTTCATTTTCCTAGACCAGTCACTCCACCATCTAGGCCCAGTGTGACTAAAACAGCTTTTGCAAGACCTAATCACATGATTGCCTCTAGTTTCCCTAGACATAGTCCAAAGAACACGTCTCAAACTAGTTCAAATGACGTTCGCCATACATTTGATCTAAGGGAAGCTAAAAAAAAGACACAAGTAAGAGATAGGAATTTCAAACCTAGTCAGATGCCTTCTAGTTTACCCAACACTGCTAACCGTAGCATGTCACATCCTAGGAGCATCAATCAATCATCTAGGAATTCTAGATCTTACTCGGACATTAAATATGCTACTTGTAAAACATGTAGGAAATGTGTCTTTAAAGCCAATCATGATTCTTGTATCAAAAAATTACTTAATGAGGTGAACTCCCGTGCTAGACTTAAATCCCCGTGGGTAGCTAAAATCAAACCCGTTGGTAAAATGTGGCGCCCCACTGGTAGAACTTTCACTCTTGTAGGAAACGAATGCCCTTTAACTAGGATAGTCTCTTATTCTACTAAGACTACTAGGGAGGAAATTAAAAAGGAGGATACATCACTCAAGCCTGAACTTAAGGTTTTCTATAAAAGGAAATGTTTACCAGCTAAGACAAGTGAATCATCTCCTCAGGTCACCTTTAGCACAAGAAAAGAAAACTGTGAACCCCCACTTGCTTCTAAGATAGATATCGCTAACCCATATCAAAGCATACAAATTCCAAATGAGAATGCAGGTACCAAAGAGGATGTTCCAATAGAACGAGGCGGTCCAATCATTGTATACCATTCTTAAGGACACTCTCAGAGTTTGGTTGCTGAAGAAGCTGATATCTAAGAAACAAGTGTCTCAGGGGATTTGCAGTTAAGCTTACAATGTACAAGGCTTATAGATAAATCACAGTCTGTAACCCGTTCTTCAAAGAAAGGGAAGTTTATCTCGCAACGATAACTTACCCTCAAAACGAGAAATTAATTTTTTTCGGACACGAGCCAAATTTAAAACTATTCAAAAGTTTTAAGCTCGTGTACAAGACTTATAGTCACATCACAGACTATAACTTGATCTTCAATGAAAGGAAAGTTTATCGCCGATGATAAACTTATCCTAACAACGAGAAATTAATTTTTCTCGGGCATGAGCTTATATAAAAAACATTCAAAATTTTTAAGCTCATGCACAATGGCTCGCATTCAAATCACAGTCTGTGACCCGATCTTCAGAGAAAGGGAAGTTTATCTCGTCAACGATAACATACCCTCAAAACGAGAAATTAAATTTTCTCGGACACGAGCTTACATTTAAACTATTCAAAGGTTTTAAGCTCGTGTAAATGGCTCCTCGTTAAATGACAGACGGTGACCCGGTCTTCAGAGACAGGGAAGTTTATCTACGCAGCGATAACTTACCCTCAAAACGAGAAATTAAGTTTTCTCGGACACGGGCTTATCCTAACTTATTCAAAGGTTTTAAGCTCGTGTAAATGGCTTATCGTTAAATATCAGAAGATAACCCGTGCATCAAAGAAAGGAAAGTTTATCGCCGATGATAAACTTATCCTTACAACGAGAAATTAATTTTTCTCGGGCATGAGCTAATAATAAAAACATTCGAAGTTTTTAAGCTCATGCACAATGACTTACAGTTAGATATCAGACTGTAACTCGGACTTTAATTTTAGGATAGCTTATCTTTAAAGATAGCTTATCCTCGAAACGGGAAATTAAATTTTCTCGGTCATGAGCTTGTATTAAAACATTCCAGTTTTCAGCTCATCAAGGAAAGTGTATCTTTTAAATAAGAGAACTTTTCCTCCTAACGAGAAATTCACCTTTCTTGGTCATGAGCTTTACGTTAAAACATTCAAAAGTTTTCAAGTTCATGAAAACGACTTCTAAGTAAATGTCAACTTAGGACTCGTTCTTTAGTTAAAAGGAAAGTTTATCGCCGATGATAAACTTATCCTTAACAACGGGAAGTTTACAACTTCTCGGACTTGAGCTCGTTTTGTAAGATATTCAACATCTTATGCTCAAGTAATTGGTTTTCAAAACATTGAACACAATTTTTCGAGAATTTCTCAAAAGGTTTTTCTAAATCTTTCAAAATTGTGTGTTCAAAAATGTTTTGATAAAAAGAGCATGTCTTCTGGAATCGATAATATTTAAGATACTAGAAATGTCATTCAATAATGACACGGGGTTGTAAATAAAGTTCGAGCAGAAGTTCAAATGTTTTAAAACATGCTCAAAATGGCTTGCTGTAATTTCAGATAGTAACCCGCTTTTCATATTAAAGTCAAGCTTTTCACCGGAAAGCTTTGACTCAACAACGGGAATTAATTTTCTCGGGCATGGTTTATTCATTTAACCATGTAAGGGATTGTGTTTACGGAATAACACAATCTAACACGAATTTATGTACGTGTCAGTACATTTGTTTGTTAAAACAAGAGAAATCTTGTTTTTTTGAAGTTATCATCTCCATCAACCGTAGCAATTTACAACTGATATCTACATACTTGACGATGAGACTACTCAAACGGTGACTACAACTCTTTCAATAGAACACGGGTCAACAATTGAGGGGGAGCAATTGTCCAGCATTCAGAATCCTTGATGCCGAGGGTGCCAAGTTCACATATTGGTGTCAAGACAACGATATCAATCATACACATGGAGTCAAGAGATAACTTCAGATGTGATGAGGCGACCAACATTCGTGAACAAGAACCATGTGCTTCTTTCATATGATGTTCTCCATCATTCAGGTCCAACCTCATAAATCGCTAATTTTGTGAATACATTATCATCTATGATCTTTGCACGTGATAAATACCTTACACTTGTGTTTAAAAGGTATTTAATTTACGTTTCAAGTACACCCTCATTAATTTGAGGGGGAGCTTGTGTAATTCATGAAGATAATTGGATTTGCATCTTTCTTCCCAAATTTTCTTAAAATACTATTAAATCAATTGATATTAAAAACATCAATTGGGTTAATATTTTTAATATGGGGGAGAAAATGTGATTTAATATGGGAAATGATTAATCATAAATGGTTTGACTTAACGTGATAGCTCATCCCGACATGTGCGAAATATTTTCGGATATCGTGGCATATGTTAAGGGGGAGCAAAATGGATTTGCACTTCAAAATGGATTTCATGGTGACATACACTTACCCAAAACTTCTCTATTCACGACGGTGAAGATTGTGGTGACATAAGGATGGTAGGATAGGTTAAAGTCCAATGATTCCTCTAGAACCGGAGGAATCTTTCCAATGACATTAGTAGTCCTTAGGAAAGATGGAGAAAGATTGTGAACGTAGCTGAATGCCGACCAAGTACTTAAGTTAGCACTGGAACAATCACAACAAGGTGCTAGTGATGACGTATTGGTAAGAATTAAAGGGGTTGAAGAATGAAAAAGAATTGTAAAGATAAAGGGTGTAAAGAAAGAAGCCCTCCTTACAACTTAGGCAGAAACCGGGTCAATACATATGCTATTAAGATCATTGTTTAATGATTCTTGATATTGAAGACAGACCTCATGGACCTAGTGATGCAAGGCACAACCCATCTCAGCTAACTCAGATATCTCTTAAAAGATATTTGTTTTAATCACACGGAGACAACACATTATCTATTGATTTATTCACTCCGAATAAACTGGTATTGAAATGGTGGCACTCCTCTCCAGCCTCCGATCACTAAAAATCCAAAATGCACGATTGAATCTAGAGCCATTTGAGATCATCAAATATCTCATTAGGACACACTTTCATATTTCCTTGCTTCCTCACACACTGTGAAAAGTAAGAAAGATCTTAAGAGTCCTACGCAAAATCTTCATGATCTTGCCTGAACATCCGAGTAATACGAAAGTATTTACAGTTAAGATGGAAATCCTTCTTGAGCGAATATCAAAAAGCTCATGATAGGTGACTTGTGCGATTCTTTATGAATCAAACTTGTGATAACTGGAAAGCAACAATGGTTTAATTCTTAAATTAATTTAAACACGTTCCAGGCCTCTACGCAATATCTTAGTGATCTTGCCAGAACACTCAGAAGGATACCTTAGTGTTCACAGTGATGAGTGGAAATCCTTCTAGTGTTAACCTCAAACAGCACTTGGTAGGTAACTTGCAAGATTCTATACGAATCAAGCTCGTGACAACTGGAAAGCAACGATGGTGCGGTTCTTAATTGAATTTCACTTGTTCCAGGAACATGAATTGACGGCTTCAAATCATGCGGATATTATTATCCAAATGATTCACTCTTTATGTTCGCAGTCAGCTTTGGACGGTCGAATAAAGAGAACGGTTTACCCGCGAAATCTTGTCAAGGAGGTTCTTAATTGAAACTACATGTCACAAGTACGATATTTTTATATCTTCCAACGGTCTTCACCGACCGGAGGTAAAATGCTACCGAATTAGAATGAAATGTTCAAGGCCATTTCATCCGTGTATATGTTTTGTTGCTAACTGTCTTATACAGCGTAACAAGAAGGTGGCATTGCGGTGTACAATCCAGAAGAAGTCGTCAACACATGCTTATGCTTTCTGCACTTAATACTTCAACAAATTCAAGAAAGTCTAAAAGTCAAGTCTTTCGCTGTATCAAACTCTGAAGCTTTCAAGAATTTATAAAAGTATAAGTATGTGGAACATGAAGTCACAAGGAGGCAAATATCACTAGTGATGAATGCACAAGGTCAAGGCAAGAGAACATGCTCAAGACTAAAGTCAAAGATCTCATCAGCATATTCACAAGAACAATATCGAAGACTCAAGCATAGTATGCTAGGTTTAAGATTTTGTAAAATGGTGTGACCTCCCTTTGGAGGAGATTGTTGGAAATACGATTTTCCAAGGAAAGTCTCGGTCATATCATTATTAGCATAGATCACGAGCTATAGACTA